>CM047512.1:5112558-5537506 GCA_026122265.1 Ammodytes dubius | reverse complement strand
GGTTTGAAGTGGAGATGAGCAGCAGAAAGATTGTCCCTGCATGGAACCTGCTTAAAATGTACCTATTAAAATGTGTGACAACATCAAGACAAATATAGAGGCTGTTTTACATCCGTGACAGCATTCTCCATAGACATTTGCCTAGTTATTATTTTTTTTATTTTGAGTATGAAATATTCATTATATGATGCCTTTTTTCCCGGCATAGCAATGTGAAATCTTATCAAGGTAATTTTAATAAGCACAAATGTCCATCCTATTTAAAATGAAAAGTGTGTTGTTCGCGTGAGGATATTATTTAAGGATCAACTAATGCTGGGTTTACACTAGAGGACTTTTAAAAGACTTTGAAAAGACTGAAGACTGAAACCCTCTTCTAAAGACAATCAACTCACATCTGAAGACAACTAGTCATTAGTTTTCAGTCACAGAGTGATATTTTGACAATACAGGGGGTCTGATATTGCAAGACTACAACTAGATTCCTTTTGAGATTAATGGTGTTTCCGCAAACGCTATAGTAATTATTAAAAAAAAAAAAAAGTTAATTCAATATTCAGAGCGAGGGACTTCCTTTAGTTATTTGACCATCTTTATTTGCTGATCTCGTCCCCCAATAACTTTAACTCCTAACCCTGTAATTGACGGTAAAGTGTTAAGGTTGCGCGGCTGTCAGCCCGGTTCTCCAGCCGAGGCTTCAAGGAAAAAGTGTCCGAAATAAGTGCCTGCACAGGTGGACACAGGTCGCGACTAATGCCGCTCCTCCTGCGTCGTGCTTAGTGCATGCGAGAGTGTGGCAGTGTTTATGTCATTTTGCTTGAGCCAAACCCTTAAGACTAACGATAATATCAAACATGTTTGATAATGTCGGAACTTCAAGACGGGAAGAAGACTGAGTGAAATCTGGTCGGATGACCACCTTAAGGCCAGGACACACCAGTCCGACTACCCGAAAATGGAGACTGCCGATTCAGGGAGCTCCAGTCTTCCCGTCGCTGGCCGAAAAAGTGCAAAGAACACGCCAAACTGACTGCTGACTTTCCGTACGCTCTGCGCTTGCGCGGGACGTAATGTCTCCATAACAGCAGGCGGCGCTAATCTGTATTGTGGCCCGAAAAAATACGGAAGCCGGAAATGATGGTACGGCTCTCTAGACCATAAACATAGATAGAAATACGTATTTATATTTATGGACCATAAAGAGCACCATTTTTAGCAGAGAGTGTCGAGCATGGTGTCGAGCAGTCAACAAGGGTTGATGCATGTGAGTACTCGCTGAACGAAACAAACAAACACATTAAAACAATGGCTAACTGTTGTTAGCTGTTTGTGCTACCCGCCTCACTTCCGGGCTTCACTGATTCGCTAGTCCTCCACAAATCAAATTGCTCCAAACTGAAAGACTGCCCGCCGCCGTTGTAGATGTCATCGGGCTTCTTTTGAGCCGATTGACATGTTCAATCGGCTCAAAAGAAGCCCGACGACATCGGCGTGTCCTGGCCTTTACACCAAACGACTGAGATAACGGGCGCGCACCACAACTACAGCACGACTTCTGTGATTCCAGTCCGACATTGGAAGATTGTCTGCGACTGTCAAATCGCGTGAAAAGTCTGTGTAGTGTAAGCCCAGCATTAGTCGATTTTAAAAATGTGCTTTTAGTGGGAGACAGGCAGGGTTTTTGAAAAATACTTTCCTTCACTCTAATCAAATTTTGCAAATACACGAAAATAAATTAAAAGTTCAGTATCACGTAACTTTAAGTTGCTAAAATACGTTGCATGTTTAACATGTTTGGGATGATACTGTATAGGATCATATTACTTCAGGTCTAATCTGCTAGTCACGTCCTTTTCCAGCTTAATTCCATTCACCCATCACAGCTGCTATAAATCAAAATGAAACCTAACATTTTTCAGTTATTCTACAGTGCTACATGCCTTCCATAAATATTTTTGTTTTCCTGTATGATAGCCACAACCGACCTAATTTCTTGGATAATAATACACTTCCCTCTAAAATACTGTGGGCATAAAAATGAATGGTTGAAGCCCAAACAATCACGAAACCTTTCCAGCAGCCTGCAATCACAGAAGAAATGGTTTAGGGCATTTTAAAGAGGTCATGCTAAATTGAGCCTTGTTTTATAATGGACTGAATATGAAATCATTTGTGTGCCAAGTAAAAAAAAAAGAAAAAAAAAGCATGTATTGCCAGGGTAAATGCAACGCTATTGGACCCAAGGCAATGTGTGTGCAGCTGAGCCAATGTAATATTTTGTTTTACTTTTGAGTGAACTTGTTTAACACACATACAGGGAGGGAGAGAGCCTGTGTCACTGTGTGTGTATGTGTGTGTGTGTGTGTGTGTGTTGTGTGTGTGTGTGTGTGTGTGTGTGTGTGTGTGTGTGTGTGGTGTGTGTGTGTGTGTGTGTGTGTGTGTGTGTGTGTGTGTGTGTGTGTGTGTGTGTGTGTGGTGTGTGTGTGTGTGTGTGCATGACCCATGCTTTCTCTATAGTGGAGAATAAGGGTGCAGCCTCTGGTGTGGCTGGTGCTCTTCTGCTTATATGAGCAACACAACCCTGTAACAGTTTCCAAGTAGCGATGATAGATAGTCGAAGAAGTTTATATAATATAAATATTTGCAGTAAGTCATGCATTACCTTTAAACGTGCTTAAATATCTTTAAATACCATTGTGAGTGGCAAGGATAGAAAAAAAAACCTGCTGCTCTCATTACTACTATGTTTTTTTTCCCATATACAGTACATGTGCAGGCTCGGCCTTATAAAACAAATCTAAAATAACGCAGGCGGAATGCTAATTTATGTTAGCGCGTCAATGGTGTATTTATTTAAAAGTCAGCATCCAGCGAGCAGACTTTTTTTTGAGCTAGCGGACTTAGCGCTTGTAATGGAAATGGAACAGTGAATCAGTGTGACGCGGTTTGGCCAAAAGTTCTTGTGGAAAAGCTGCAGTGTGTATGCATCTTGTTGAAGTGATGTTTGTTTGCTCTGTGTGTGTTCCACGGTAAACACTATTGTTAAACCATAGGCCAATATGTAACAATAGCAAAAGTTTGTTCAAAGTGCTGTATGACGATGATAATCAACATTGAGGATGTCAGGATTATTCATTGGTGTTTATGGTTTTTTTTTTTTTTTTTTTTTACAAATCAGCGCTTACACTGTGCAACGAACAGCTGTTACACTCAGCTCCAAACTTGGAGTAAAATTAAATGTACAAAGCAAAAGTGTATTTTCTGATTATTTACAGACTGCAGGCAAAATTTGCCGAAATCATTAAAAATGTGTTTCTCCTTGTATTCATCCTCCCAACTGATCATCTGCTAACACATCTGCTGGGTTATACTGCAAATCATTTTGCGATCGTTTGTCTGATGTCTTTGAGATTGTTTTTTTGCGAAGTCAGGTCAGTTGAGGACTATGACCAGTTTGCACTAAAATCTGATATTGGCCAAACTTAGAAAATAATGTGAACTGCCAAACCAAAACAAATCAATAAGCTCAAGCTATAAATCCGAACTGAGCAGCTTATAGTTCCACTAGGAGTCACGAAAGTCAGAAATGTTGAAAGCCGTGTACAAGCAACCCTCACACTTTATCCTGGACTGATCCTGGTACTTGCATCTTGGCCAAAAAAGAATGTTAACTTCTGATATACTGATTAGAGTATGCTGTTTTGGAAGTATAGCACAATGTTACCGCTGTTGTAACTAAGCTAGTTGGCTGGGATAAAGATAATGTTTGGAACTTTCCTTTTTTATAGAGCAACATAACACATCAGCAGGCATCATCAATTCATGATCCTTTGATGGCTAGAAAAGCTAATATGTTACAGGCTGTGATTTGAAATGCAGGGACTCAGTAGTCAGGCACTGCATACGAATACACAAGGCATCAATGAATGAGATGCATTGGGTGTGATCCCAGTGAAGTTCAAACTAATTGTGGAAGCCAAAAACCTTCTTAGCCTGTTGCCACAGTGACTTGGCCCCAGTTAACTGGCGGAAAATGGATAAATGGAAGTGTGTGATATATTTTCTTATATGCAATTATTCGTGTGGCATTGACAAAAACCCATCTTTTACAGATGTAACTATATAAGTGAAAGTCCTCAAAGACAGAACACCTCTTGGACACTCTTCCCTGAATTGTAAATCATCTTTTTCCTTAAAAAAACAATGGAGCTTCCTAGCTCCATTGAGGAGAGCCTTTCAAAATCTTAACAAAAAAAACAATCTTGCCATACCACGGCTTAGAAGCAAAGTGCATGCCATTTCATTAATGTGGGAATCTAGCTTGAGAAAAAAAAAACTAATTACAACAGTAGGTGTGACTAATGCATGCTGCTCAATTATGTCATTCCCGGGCCATGGCCTACAGTAATATTGACATCAGACAGCTGCCCTGGATTGTACACAGACCACACCAACTGTGTAGAGAGAGGAATGTCACTTCAACAGACAGCATGCAGATAGCCTCCAGTCATGACCCTCTTTTGGATTGTAGTGTAGGTGCAGTGCAGCATGGCAGAAGCTGCTCCACAGTATTTGGCTTGACTGCCTTCAGCCGGCAAGCAAGCAAAAAAAATAAAAAAATTAGCTCTCTGGAAAGTCTCCAAGCCAAAAATGAAATAAATAAAATGAAAGTGATAAGCTAGCGCACTAAAGGAGGAACAGCCTTTTGGTGCAGCCTTTTATCTGGGAGCTTCAAAGAGCAGTGTGTCAACAGACCAGATGCAATCGGCAGGCAGGGAAGTTCATTAGTTACTGGTGCGTAAAATGTTGATTTCTATCTGCCATTATGAGCACCAATGTGGACACAGGCTGGTTCTAGTTCTATAGCTGATGGGAGTCAAAGTGGTTTGCTGTCTCAACTGAGTGTTTGGTAACACTATACAATAAGGGCGCATTCATTAATTAACTGCTGGTTAACGTGTAGTAAATGCATACTAAACATTGACCCCATTGTTAACTAACCGTTAATAAATGCTTAGGTGTTAGCATTAACTAATTAGCATTATTCTTAGTTAATGTTTAGTTCATTAGTTGAATGAAAATTATTCCGCCTACACTTTTATAAAGAACACAAATATTCGGACAGTCTCAATGTTTTTTTTCTGAGATGCTTGCAAATTAAGTTTGCGATATTACATCAGCCTGTTATGTCCCTGTTAAGTTGCTGTAAAGTAGAAAAAGAGCTATCGTCTGAAGGGTATCCAGGCTTTAAACACAAGTGCTAGCTTTACATTATACATCACACACGCATTATGAAAAGAGTGTGAAAGCTTTTTGCATTTGTCGGTGTGAACACCTAGAATAGGCAAGCCTCCAGAAAACACAAAGTAATTTCCACCTAAATGGAGGCAACATTAGTGTGTTGATCTGAAAAAAAATCCAAGGACCTCAACAGTTTTCAGAAACATTATACCCTTGAATCGACTGAAAAAAAACAGTCTGTTATTATAAAGATTTTTTTTTCAGAGGAGAGGGTGAGTGGAATGTAATAATGGACACTGCCCTCAAGACAAACTCATGTTTGCATTATTTGCATTGGTGATTCCCAATGTTTGTGTTTAAAAAGACGCAGCGGCACACATTCCTCTCAAAGTATATCTTTAATGATTTGGATTCAGACTGGTTTAGACTGAAAACCATTGTACATGGTGTGGAAAGCCTTCACATTCTCTCAGTGACCTTCATGCTAAGCACTTTTCCCAATTTCAATTCAACATAAGGGTGGCACCATTTGGCAATACTTCTCAGTTTACTTTGATTTGAACTGTTGACCTTTCAACAGGCTGATGGTATGCTTAAATGTGAGCCAGAGATAAGAAAAACCACAGTCATAATGATAATGATAATGTAGCAAGCCATGTTTGCCTCCTGGGAGTCATACAAGTTGCATGAAATGTTTCTGCATTAGGCCAACAGTTTCACAGTGGCCATCACACATAAGGAATATTGATAGAAGCCTACTTCAATTACCACAATGACACACACACACACACACACACACACACACACACACACACACACACACACACACACACACACACACACACACACACACACACACACACACACACACACCAACACACACATATATGTATATGTATATACTTGTATATATTGCAAAGAGACAGCCCTCCAGAATGATGTCATTTGTGTGGATGGGGACACTCAAATTAGCTCTCAGGTTGCTTTCATATTGCCAGGCTCTGGCTCCAGGTCCCACATCTCATTGCAATATGCAACTTTAGCATATGAATTTAAGACAGTCATGTGACCTGACCCATCTGGGCTCGACACTTCTTGGCTCAAAATGGCCTTTGATTGAAGAGAGAGACATATATTCTACCGCTGTCATGGCTCCTGCCCTTAAGAAATATAAGGCTGTACTAAAACACTTTCTTGAAATTCAAAATCAGTCACCCCATAGCTTTCAGTCTTGCTTTTTTGAAAAATGACCAATAAACATAATGTTTAAATATGGTAATTGTTGGAGGGGGGGGGGGGGCGCAGCTTATATATGATATAATGAACTAGTGATGGATTTATTATGATCTAGTAAACAGCGATTACTTAATCTCAATAAATTCATATTGTCACCCTCCAGTCTAATCATTTGACAGTAAATAAATCATTACACCTTCCTGTAAAGCTAAGCATAACAGGCATCGGTGCTGGGCCATAAAACAAAAGAAAGTGCATACATCTTAATGGCCTTTTCCAGCTCTCTGTGCAGGGGGGGAACACGTTCAGGAAGGCTACCTTTCATGTCTCCAGACAGGTGCACATTATTATACAATTGGTCTTTAATGAGCATGCCGTGTTTGTGCAGATCTGTCTGAGCTCGGGGCCCGTCTTCATTCATTTTAGATGAAGTGCCTGGAGAGATAACGCATCAATATGCATGCACTGATGATTACAGGAAGCATGCAAAGATATTTCTGCACTGTTAAGTGCAAAGAAGTGTCAAATGTAAACATGTGCATTACGATGTATGATATTTAAATGACACACTATGAAATGAATGGCTTGAACCCCTAGCTCACTGACCTCCATTAAAAGGACTTTTAATAATGACTCTCCAATACATTGAGACACACCTCGGGAGATCATTTATAATGAGTAAAAATGGACTGGTTTCAATGTTTAATAATGGATTCGGTGCTGGAAGTGTGAAGAGACAAACATTCTCTCAGTGCAGATCATGCATGCATAAATAACAGCATTTTAACCAGCTATAATGACTAGGAAGATGTATACCTTATTATTGTTGCCTTGATCTTTTGTAGAGGCTAAAATACCACTGTGATACACCTGAAGATGCAAACGCGAGCAAATACCTCCACCAAGGATTTCTGGCTTTTTGCTTCTGAAGCATCATTTTTTAGTTGTGTGTGTGACTGCGTGTGGATGGCTGATTCCCAAAGTAGCTGAGGTAGGTATTGATTTGCTGAGGATAAGAGGGATAAGGGGTATATCTGAGTGGGACTGTGGGGAAGGAAGGAATGCATACTCCTTGAGAGGGTGCAGAGAATGCTAACACGACTCGACAAGCACCATCTTTTGCTATACAGTAGAAATACCAGTTTATATTTAAAGACTTTATATCTCTCCTATTTAAGAGGGAAAGAGTTTCGTCATGGTTATATCAAAGACCTCTTTCCATGTATTAAGAGCTAAACCGTCTCTAAAAAAATGTTTTGCATTAAGTGGAACACGAGTAATACTAGGGGGACACAAACTTACAATGATAGCATTAACATTGTTTGTTAAGTTACTTTATTAGTCAATTAGTCAATGGTTACTTTGAAATTTGTCTTTTATATCCCCTCTCAAGGTACCACACTTCGGAGGGGGTCAGAGCACAGCCGATAGTACAGCACCCCTGTAACAGTTTGGGGTTTCAGTGCATTGCTCAAGGACACTATGATAGAGATGGTGGGCACCGTAGATGCAATAGCATCCACCACTCGTTTTACAAATAACACCCTCCTGTCCAGCGCCGGAATACCGAGCCCCTCTTTCCTCTTTGCCATCTTAGCACCCACGGTAGTTGTTGTTCCTCTGTTAATTTGTGGGAAAACTTGTAGATTTGAATATTATGACCTGCTGTGTGCCTTGTTGCAGTGTTGGATACAATATGAGTGATCTGCCAAAACGGTCTGCTAAGTGGGAAAATCAAATCTCTTCTTGTTGGACCTTAATTCCCACCTCGGTGCTAAGCGATCAGTGTTAGATACAGAACAAACACTGATAAATTGCTTTAGTGTGTGATATTAATACAACACAATCTTGGCAGTGTCATTATGGTAACCCATCTTCAATGACAAAAGAAACTGGGTAAACACACTTAATATTCATCAGGAGGCTTCCGCAGAGTAAGTGAAGTGGAAAAGGGACAAAAACGTAGACTTTGACGATATGTACATCCATTCGAATCAACCAAGACATATTTATTTCACCTTCTTCTACACCCTTCATTGGTTATTTTTAATCATCATTTAGGCATAGTGTTTGAGGTGGTGCAAGCTTAGGACACGATTAATCAATCGTGGCTAAATCTAAACACAACAATACATCATATGAGGGTTTTCTTCCCTGTCCTTTCCATGTATTGTGTCTAAGATTCAGCTTTATATTGAGAAATTACTTTTTTAAATCCATTTGTTTGCTGTGATATTTTCCACACCCTGGTCACCAAAAGAGGAGGTTAACAAATGTATGAAATAGTATTTATACATTCTTTTACATTTCCTACAGCCCATCTGTTAGTATACGCTTTTCCTGTCAAGAGATAAAACGAGCGTGCTAGAAAGTGCAGGTGTATGTCAAACCAACTTAAAGCTCCCATATTATACACTTTTCGGTTCTATTATACACCATATTATATGGTCTTAGTGGTCCCTAATACGTTTTTCTTTAATTGTTTGCTGAAAAAAACTTTCAGATAATTTATTGTACTATGCTGATGTTCAGCTAATCTCACAATGGCCTATTTTTTAAAAAAGAGTTGCAGGTCCCCTCGTATATACAATCTTTGAGCTCCCCCCGCCCCCTGTCCGGAAGCGAAGCCAGATACGCCTCGCCCTCTGTCTGTCAGGGCCGTGGACCAATAAGAAATAGGGGTGTGGGCTGCACAGTGGAAGCTTCTGGCTTTACGGTTTGTGAGGTCAGAAAAGGGGATAATTCTGACTGGAGTGTTTTTGGGGGGAGGGGTGGGGGTTTCAGAAAAGGGGAGAGTGAGAAAAGGAGAGATTGTTATTTTTTTTGATATTTTGGCAGTCTCTAGGCACACCGTGGACGCATGGATATGTTGGAACACATTTAAAAAGTGCATTTAGCATAATATGGGACCTTTAAATAAAGTCTGAAAAATGAGGAGTTCTCTTCAATGTGTCCCGTGCATAATGTTTCTTGTAAATGGCTGTTGTACTTGGAGGGGAAAGCTAATTGGGTTATGGAAATTAGATTGAAAAACAGCACAGGATTACCTGTAGTGTAAATGCAGGTGACTCCGAATCTCTGAGTTTATTACAAAGGCTACTGGAAACCCTGCTGTTATCCATGATTACAATGTGTGACCCCTATTTGCATGGATCACATCTAATAATGCCTTGGGTCTTTTATTTATAATTATTAGGTGGGACACAGCTCATAAATCAGGCTCAAATAATCTGAAATGTTGCTATTCCTTGTGGACCCACGACTTTGTGACCACACAGCTGACAACATAACCAAGAGGTCATCAGAGCCCTGTCATTTTGTTGTCAGGACAAAAACCTCCATCTCAACGTCAGCACAACTGAAGAGCTGATTGTGGCTCAGGTGGTTAAGTGGGTTGGCCAACGATCCAAGGGTTGGCGGTTCGATCCCCGCCCGGCCACCTGTGTCATGGTTGTTGTGTCCTTGGGCCTGACACTTCACCCACCTTGCCTTGTGTGAATGTGTGTGATTGCTGTATGTTTGAGGTGGTGGTCGGAGGGGCCGTTGGCGCTGAATGGCAGCCACGCTTCCGTCAGTCTGCCCCGGGGCAGCTGTGGCTACTCTCGTAGTTTACCACCACCGGTATGACTGTGTGTGAACAAATTGAACCAGGAACCCTGTAAAGCGTCTTTGAGTGCCTAGGCAATAAAACGCTATATAAAACCTATCAATTATTATTATTATTATATGCATAAGAGAGAAAAACAGCGCCCCCATTAACCTGGCGACACCAGCCTGATATCGCACAGGCTTGGCGTTCATTTCCCCTCCTGCAGATCAGCCTGGACTTTGTCCAACCTATGTGGGGAGGAGCCAGTCAGAGCCCACATTCAGACCTAACGTTTGTACCTTATAGTGGAAGGCAGCTTTGGATTGGTTGATGCCGTCGTCAATCTAGCCTTGTGAGACCAGCCGTATCTCACAAGCTTATTCGTCGATCCATGATGACGTCAGTCTGTGCGTTTCCATGGGACAACCAGATTGGATTAAGACATATATCGAACTTGCCGCTCGAACGGAACGCGTCACTTGTCTGAGTATACATGGCCTTTCAAATATTCGATAAATGGCTGGAGCATGGCTGACTCTGCTAGGCTGGTCTGAACGACAATCCCAATCAACAGGACTATGGTTGAGAGAGGCAGCAGCTTCAGGTTCCTTGGGTTCACATTAGAGAGTAACTGACCTGGACTCTTGTTCCTTCCCAGGCTGTAGTGGTTCAACATAGAGAATGGGTCCTGACTGCTTCACCAACACCTCAACCACAAGGCTTTACAGAGGGTAGTTAAAACTGCTCAGCACATCACCAAAATGGAGCTGCCGTCCATGGAGGACTGCTACACTGGGCGGTGCAGGAAGAAGGCCAACAGGATTATCAAATACTCCCATCACCCCAGCAACAAACTCTTCTGCCTGCAGCTGTCTGGCAGAGGATACTGCAGTATCCCACAGGCTACACGACTGCTCAGCTCTTGAGCTGTCAGTCTCATTACTATTCCACATGCATGATTTCCTTACATATTTTGAAAAAGCAAAAATATTGGACACAGCTTGACGACTAAGAATTTCATTGCCAATGATTGCTTCAATCATTGTTGTGCATATCACCATAAAAACAACCCTGGTTTAAGGAATTCAAATATTTACCAAGATGAGAGATTGTTCAGCCATTTAAATAGCCTACTTTCCTAGCATACAAGCACAGAAGGGGAATTGATTTATTGACTAAAGTATTTCAACCTCTGCTCCAATAAGTTGCGATATGCCCCCTTTCAGCGGCTTTCAGCTTGTTAGCATTGGGCCCTTTGCTGGTTGACTTATTACATCATGAGCGCCAAACTTTTAATAAGCATTTAACGGTTAGCAAGTGGTAAACTGTTACCATGTTGCACGGTGATATATAAAACTTTAAAGCCCTGTACATTTGGTACGTGCTGTAGGCGCACACTGCTTGCTTCTTAATTTTTTGTTGTTCTTCTGTTAGAATTGGCTATTCGGCTTCCAGGTCAAAGCCCCATACTTGAGCTTGGGCAGAGCACCTAGGCCAGTTAAGGTTCTATTGACTGTATACCTGGAGGAATAGCTTGTGTCCCAATCACGTTATCTCTGTTAGCTTGAGTTTGAGAAATTCAATTTAGTACATTATTTTAGAACACTAACCTTGGCTGAATTTTACCCCCACCCAATTGTGTTTGCATGAGAGTCATTGTGTTGCTGCTGTCTGAGTTGCCTGGGTCCTTAAGTACCCTCTAGCTGCTCAATGACATTATAGCAAGTAGAATTGGTTCCCTGCTCCCATCCCAGTTTTTTTCAACAGGCAGGTGTTCGAGTGATAGGGGAGCACGGGGTAAGTAGGCACACTTTTTACTCTAGTGAGAATTGCTTGTCACCTAAACATCTTTCAATAGTCATTCCTACATTAAATTGAAGCTTAAGGTGTTGGGTTGAAATGTGTACTCCTCACTTTTTCTATCTTATTGTAATAAAGAAGAAATTAATCATCAAAGACACCCTTACACATTGTGACAACCAACCCCATCAAGGGGTTGGTTGTCAAACACTATGGGATTGTTTGTCACAATGTTATCTTAATGGGAATAATCTTAAAAAGAAGGCAAGAAAGTAGAACTAAATTTGAAAGTTTAATTGCATTGTCAAGTTGACAAATAGGCCTACATAACTTACTGTTGCCTTGGCAGCTGGTCTAGTATGGGATGCACTGGGTTGTTTTGATTTTGTTGCCCTTTTTTCTTTTGCATGCTAGCTGCCTTTTCCTGCTCTATTCTTTCCTTATCTGGGGTGTCAGTGAGGATACAGCTTGACAATTTCTTTCGTTATTGGGTTCCTTTTCTGGCAGCAGCTTTGAGATAACATGTGACAACCAACCCCCCAAAAAATGTGACGACCAACCCCAACTTGAATTTGTTGCTAGCATCAAGGCCAACAACCATCTGACAACTAATTAGCTTGCTAACCATAATCTAAACTATAGTTTACCCGTCACACTTTGTATGGGTAACAAGTGTTTTGTTATAAACCCATTATGTAAAAGCCTAGAAGAAAAATACTGAGGAGCTAAATATTTTCAATTCGACATGAAAAACACAAACAGTCGTCTCACTTCAAATTCAGCAGTCTAACTCCAAGGAAGACTATGTAGGTGACCTCTGATCCCAATTCTGGATATTTACATACCAAAATTTCACAGACAGCGCCTTCTGGTTCCGAGATATAACGATTGTGACAACCAACCCGTGTGACAAATTACCCCGTTCTCCCCTATTCACCAGAAGTTAGTGATGGCCAGTCTTTAGCCATAGAACACTATGGGATTTTAATTGAGGATTAGTGGTCCTTTTTAAAGCGTTAAACAGTCAGTTTAGGTCTGTAAAACCTTGAGTGAGAGAGACAGAAAGAGATATTTAAAAGGTGCATTTTAAAGTTGATTAACCAAAGTTTACTGTTCAACACCACAATTTCAGGTTACAATGAAACAACCTGTTATTTTTCACACAACTTTAACTTTATATGTTGCCTCCTGCTTATTCTACCTGACCTTTATTGGCTCATCTCAGCTCCACAGTGCAATATAACTGAAGCAGCCAGTAATTAAGTGGGTGATTTCTTTTAATCAGTTTACCGAAATGAGTAAGTCAAAGCAATAAAGGTTTTACAAAAATGCATTTAATCACTGATCATTTTATTGAAATGACAATATCAGGCTATTAAACTTGTATTTCCTATGCGCATCACTACCTTCTTGCACACTGCTGCCCACAGGTGTTTTCTTTTCACCCGATACTTTATAACATACTGAAATAGTATGCAATTCAGAGGAGGTACCGCTGGGATCTGTAGTTTGGAAAGCTTCTGTGTATTATCTTGTCATTAATTTCCCTTTCTAAAAATAATTTATCAATAGGTACATTCAGGAATATCAGACTATATGCCTCAGCAGGTAAGCATTAGATGCTGTGCGAGTTTTGATGAATATATTTGTTCAGACGTTCAGTAATAGTGGATATTTTTACAGGTAAATCAGTTCCAAAGTGAAAATTTCATATATCACAATATGATATGTTGCCATACATTGCGATACAATGCATATTGCAACTGAACATGTAAAATGATACATTATTATTTTGTTAATTCAGCATTATACAACTTACTGCTACCAGATCAGAAGTAGTTCACAACCCATTAAATCTTGAAAAACATGTTATCAAAATATCGATTTTAGGACAATCCGATACATAAAGTATTACATGATATTAATATCGCAATATATTGACATATTGATAATTTAGCACAGTCTTAGTGCTTTACAGGGTGCTATTATGTGACAAACTTGTCAGGTAAGTGGTTCACTGACCAATCTGAGCTGGGATTTGCTTTTGATGGCTTAAAGTCCAATTGACTTCCTTTTCTTTCCATCCAGCCAGTGAATGTATATCTTCAGCGGCTGATGATATGTGGCTATGTGGAGAGGCTAATTGTTGCCTGGCCTCATGTCAGAGTCATTGTATGGGGGACACAGAGAGCCAGGGGAGGGCAGGCCATCTGGAGCAGTGGGAGTGTTCCTGGTGGACTGGTAGGCTTACAAATCAGCACATCTCACTAGTCCATCATCCTCCCTGAGTCAATTCAACGTTATGTTCCTGGTATTTTTTATGTGCTGAACTGAAATTATTACAGACTGACAGTGATCTGAATATAGTTGAACTAACAAATGAGCGTTATTCTGCCTTCAGGATGCTGTCAAAACCACCACAATTAAATGTTAGGCATGAATTAATGATATAAATGAGGAGATCAATGGAATGGCAACGGTAGGTAATTACTTCATTTCATTTTTCCTGTTCATACACGCGTGGATACGACCTGTGTGTGTGTGTGTGTGTGTGTGTGTGTGTGTGTGTGTGTGGTGTTGTAGTTTGCTGGTTAAATTATTATAAATTTACGATTATAGTGTTGGTCATGCTCTTTTTATGTTTTTATATTTGTAGGAAAAATGATAATTCTGTAGAGAGCTTGATGGGTGGCAGTCGCTGTATCAGTGCACATTGCTTGCAACCTCTAGTTTTTCTTTCGAACATGGCCACCAGGAGTTGCTTAAGTCGATAAATTTCAAATCCACATAGGGGCTTTAAGGTCCTTGGTCTGTTGTATGTTTTCATAACCCTGATGAAGTGTGGAGCAAAATTGCATTGCTCGTGCCAGTATTAATTAAAGACCCCTGATCATAAATATTTTTATGGGCTGAGTTTGCACTTACTACCACAAACATTTCCCTTTAACGACATTTACATTCCTCTTGCAGTTACCGGCACCATTTGCCCCCACAGTACACAGTGTGTGTAAAGCTGTCTAGTTCAGCATAGCCTTCTCAACGACAGATAGAAAAGAAAGAAACATTTTTCTTTGCCGCATCATCAGAAAATACTAAACACACATGCCTTGCCTTGTGCGATGCTGTCCTTAGCTTTCTTATGGAGATATATGAACATTGCGAAACTAATAATTAATGTGTTATTATGGTGGTGTTCTAGGGCGTATTCACACCTGCAGTGTTTAGTTCATTTGAAACAAACTCAGGCAGGCTTCTTTTAGGCAGGTGTGAATACAACAATTGCGCCAAGGGGCGGACCAAACAAGCGCATTCCAGACCCAGCTAAAGAAGTGGTCTCAGTGTGCTTCTAAACTAACTCTGGTATAGTTTGTTTGTGGTAGCACTGTGCTTTTTCTTTCTCTTCTTTTTTAATAAATCGTCATCAGCTTCCTATTAGGCTATTGGAAAGTGTTGTGGTCGCCATTGTTAAGAATATTAGTTGTGGTTTGACCAGGCCCCCCGAGCCATAACATTTGTCAGAGAAGAGTTGTAAAAACGCTGATGTGTTCAGTGATCAGGTGAAGGAGAGGGGAGTGTCTCCTGCACAGTGCTGACATGTTCCCGCTGCGCTTTGCATGAAGTGCATGTTTTTATTTTGCTTCCCATGTCAACGGGTAAGACCGGAAATACTGTCCGGTGCCAAACAGGGCCTATGCTTTTCACAAGTCTATTCTTCTCACGAGCCGCGCGTCCAGCAGCAAAAATACAGTGAAAATGATATGTTTCACATCATAGGCTACAAGCCACAAAACGTGGCATTAACATACATATTTTAACCATATGAAATGATAATAATTTGATTATTTACAACCCCAATTCCCAAAAAGTTGGGACGTTAAGTAAAATGTGAATAAAACCGAATCTGATCATTTCCTAATCATTTTCGACATGTATTCAATAAATGACAGTACAGATACATCATGTATTTGTTTAAACTGATAAACGTTGTAGTTTATTTTAAAAATACACAAATATAAAATAAAAACATTGCAACACCTTTCAAAAAGTTGGGACAGGGGCATGTCTATCGCTTTGTTACATCACCCTTTCTTCTAACAACACTGATCAAGTGTTTGGGAACTGAGGACATTAATTGTTGACATTGTAAAAGCAAAATTATTTCCCATTCTTGCTTGAAATACAACTTCAGATGCTCAATATTCAGGGGTCTCCATTGTTCCACTTTGTGCTTCATAATTTTATTTATTATTAATTTAGTAATTAATTTATTAATTTATTAATGTATTAATTTATTAATGTATTAATTTATTAATGTATTAATTTATTAATTAATTATTTATTTATTATTTATTTATTTATTTATTTATTTATTTATTTATTTATTTATTTATTTATTTATTTATTTATCCTTTCGGACAATTCCACACAATACACAATTTTCTCTTTCATATATTCATACATTTAACTTTGTGTTGTCCGAAGGGTGACGGAAGAAGCCAAAGGCTTATCAGGTCCCGCCCCCATTTTCATCAGATTCAGATTTAGATACACAGATACACAGTTATTGTTTCAGAACATTTTAAAAATCAAAAATAAAACAAACAATAAAAAAATCAAATAAAACAAACAGACACGTGTTGAAAACACGCGGTCAATGGCATTTAGAGACCAATTTAGCAGTTCTCAGCTCAGTTCAGTTTGTCTGTGACAATGCAAAGTGTGAAGTGGCCTTGTATGTGGCCTGTTCAATTTCTTATCTGGTAGTCTAAACACATCTGCAAAAGTATTCAAAAACATACAAGTCTGCCTGCTGGCCTTTATTATTCGTTACAATGTTGTTATGATAGTGACATTCACATTGTGCTCAGCTTATTAGTCTGTAATTTTCAATAATTTTTTAAACATAATTTGTTTTGAAATTGCGCAAACTGCAACTCCCTATGACATCTTCATCAAGTTCATTCCACAGCTTAATACCCTTTACAGAAATCGAAAAGGATCAAGTGTGGTCCGTATATTTTTCTCAGTGAATTTTCCTTTTCTTCTTAAATCATGTGAAACTCCTCTTTCTTCAAACATTATTTGTAAACTGTTAGGAAGGCTTTTTTTTTGAAGCCTTGTAAATAATTTGTACGGTGTGGTAATTTACCACATCACGTAATTTGAGAATTCTACCTTCAATAAAGAAGTTATTAGTGTGTGCCCTGTAATTGGCTTGGTATATACTTCTTATTGCTTTTTTTGAAGAATCTCCAATACCCCTAGGACTTTGTGTTGCTTGACCCTTTGAATTTCCATCCCATTTACCTGGATTTTCACAGAAACATCTGATACTCTCCTACCAAACATCATAAATGTAGTTTTTTCTAAATTTAGTGATAACCTTATTTCGGTTTAACCACCCATGTAACTTAGTCAATTCAATGTTTACGATCTCAACTATATTATTCCCGATCATTCCCTGAATAGAAGATGTTTGTGTCGTCAGCAAATAAAATTAACCTTAAGATCCTTCGACACTTTACATAATCATTTATATAAAGCAGGAATAATTTCGGCCCCAAGATTGACCCCTGATAGACCCCACAAACAATATCTAAGCATGTCGATGTGATCTCCCCTAATTTCACAAATTGTTTCCTGTCATGTAAATAACTTCTGACCCAGTCCCGTGCTATACCTCTAATGCCATAATTCTCTAGTTTATTAAGAAGGATGTTGTGATTAATAGTGTCAAATGCTTTTTTGAGGTCTAAAAAAATTCCTATAGAGTACAATTTGTGATCTATAGCATTACTAATAATTTCTACCGATTCAGCCAAGGCCAGCGCGGTGGAATGATTATTTCTAAAGCCAAATTGACTGTCATAAAGAAGTTGATGTTTAGTAATGAATTCATCTAATCTATTGTTGAATAACTTTTCCAGAATTTTAGAAAATTGTGGTAAAATTGAGACTGGTCTATAATTAGTAAATGAATGTTCATCACCATTCTTATGTAATGGTATAACCTTAGCTACTTTCATGTTAAAAGGAAAAATTCCTGTTTCAAAAGATAAATTACAGATATGTGTTAAGGGATTAATAATACTTTCTTGCACTGATTTTATTAATTTCATGTGAAACCCAAGCGAGTCTCTAGAGGTCTTTGTTTGCATTCCGAGCAATATCTCCCTTATCTCGTTGGCCTCGACTGGCTTTAAAATCATGGAGTGTTGAAGAGACGCTTCCTTTTCCCTAAACTCCCCTATACTCTTCTCACAGATACCTTTTGCCAAATTCGGTCCAATCATAACAAGAAATTAATTTAGTTTATTCACCGCAGTATTCATGCATTCAAACTTAACGTTATTTTCATGGAAATACTGAGGATAATTATGTATTTTGCTGTCATTTCTTAACACTGTGTTTACTATGTCCCACAATTTTTTGGGGTGATTTGCATTTATTTCTAACAACTTACCATAATATTTTATTTTACAGTCTCTGAGAATGCTATTTAGCTTGTTATATTTTAACTCAGCCTGTGGTGTCCTTGCTTTTATGAATCCTTTGTACAATGTATTTTTTTTTACAAGCATTTATCAAGGATTTAGCCACTGTTTATTCTGTCTTTGCTCAAAGGCCCTTTTTTTAGTGGACCATTTTTTTCATACAGCCTTTGAAATATCTGCAGGAATAAATCAAAACTAGCATTAACATCCTTCTCCTTGTATACAGAGTCCCAATTTTGCGTCAATAAGTCATTGTTCAGTGCTTCTATCCTCTCATCAGTTTCCAACCTAACATATATATATTTGTTTGATCTCTGCTGCAACTTTTGTTTCCAATCGTATATAGCAAACACAGGTAAATGGTCGCTTATGTCATTTATCATGAGTCCACTTTCTATTTCATCCCCCATAACATTCGTAAATATGTTGTCTATTAACGTGGCACTATTTATTTTAATCCTGCTTGGCCTTGTAATTAAGGGCTGCAGTCCCATGACATGCAGTGTATTTACAAATTCTTCAGTCAGTGAATTTGTATTATAAAGTAAATCAATGTTTGTATCCCCACAGATAAATATCTTCTTATGATTTGCCTTAGAAAATAATTCTCCCACATATTCTATAAAGTCTTCCATTTTTGAATCGGGTGTTCTGTACACACAGCTGATAATTAAACATTTATCTTTCATTTTTCAGTTCATTCTTCCCCAGAATGTCTGTCCAATGAATGAATGAATGACCTCAGCAACTGTGTAGTTTTGCTTCGTTAAATACGGCAATGTGAAAGTGGACCTCACCAAACAAAAACTAAATTATATTTGGTCTGGTACCAAAGTAAGTGAACTAGTGGACCTTTCAAGTGTGAATGCACCCTATGTGATCTGCTTCAGAGTTAAAACAAGCAGCTCCAGCTAGTTCTCACTAGTTTATTCAAAGTCTTGTTTTTGGCTGCACGCTCTTCCATTATCAGACTGTGCCAGACAAACAAGGATTTTGTCTGCAGAGGTTTCTTGGGAAAGTGGTTTATTGGCAAGTATTCTAATAACTCAGCCTCATTACAGTGGAGTAGTCATGGTTGAGCTGTGAGCTCTGTATGGCACTCACTAGCACAACTGGGACATGTTCAGTTGTGACAATATGAGAAAGCTTTGTCCTGATATGACTCTAGTTTGAGTGGGTTCAACTACACAAAAACCACAAATTTTTATAGGAAAAGACTTAGAAGAAAGGTTTAATCTGTTAATTAAACGGATCGGAGACGCAGCAGTAACTCAGTCAGTCAGTCAGTCAGTCAGTCACTCTCTCACTCACTCACTCACTCACACACACACACACACACACACACACACACACACACACACACACACACACACACACACACACACAACACCTATAAATAAGAGTACAAGTTCCATTGAGTATCTTATTATAAATAACCTACAGTTTAAAAACCTGTTTGCACAGAGCAAACATTATATTAGAAAGGGTCTAATTAAAAATAATGAACTCCACAGATTGCCTTTGTATCCGTCGCAGTGAAGTACTGATCAACATCCAATGGATTTAGTCATTACTTCAGTTCAATACGGTTTCAGTACATCACACACTCCTACACAGTGAGTCAAGGACACACACTGTCTCCAATGATCATCTCAATAACAGGGAAAAAAAGTCCCCTTTCCACTTTTTAATTTACTTATTTACAGTATCCTGTGTAAGGCGAGTTATGTAATCAATTCTACTTGCTTGTGCATTAAAAATAATAACTAAGTTTGAAATGTATTATAGATTATGTTTCTGTGTTATTAAGGTGGAGGAGGATGCTCTTTATTGAAAAGCAGGACTGCATAAAAAAAAAAAAAATTACTTAACAATGTCCTGTAGACTCTATTCATTGAAGATGTGAAGAAAATACTTTTTTACAGAGAAAGTGGCTTTGTTTGATGGGGGAAAAAAATAAAGACATTGACAGTCTGCTCGTCATGTTGTGTTTGAGATGTAATTATTGTGTAGGGGACAAAATGAAGTCTTTCTTTATAAGGGCAGATTTTAAAAAATAAGTTAAAGGTGCAGTAAGCGGAATGGTTCTTTTAGCTAACTTCCTGTCAGTTACTGCAGTTAGCAGTCCGCTCGCTCATCCCTACGTCACCATATTACAGTTTTTCACAATTGCTTAAACACATTTCCTGATAGACTACCTCACTTTTTCAAAACCCTAAACACAAATTTCAAAACTCAAACACAAAATGCAAAATCCTTCACTTCTCTTGCAAAAGCACACTTTACCCTCAAAACAATGTTAACTCTTCACTAAATGGTGTTTTCTTTTCAAATGACAAACACATACATCATATGACTAGACATTTCTAGCACTCATTGAACACTGGTGTGCAAAATGAAAAACACTATAGTATAAATGCAAAACACTATATGAATGCTTTATCAGTAGAATTATGCCTTTGCATGTTCATACACTTTCACCTACAGTAACAACAAATACTTTACTGTTTTTGCCAAATGCTAACACACATGTTGCAGAAAAGTTTATTTTGCCATTTCAAACAAACACAATGAATAGGTAGGACTGCAGTTCAAGCAATTCAGTGTGTCAGTATAAACAAAGAATAAATTACAGTAAAATTAGGGAACAATGGTAAAAAAAAACAGTGTTGTGAGGAATTGGGTGGTTGGAGTCCTTTTATGGATACCGCCTCCTGTTTGTGTCTGGCCACATCGCCTCATCAACATCACACTCAATGTCATCTTTTGAGAAGCAACAGGGAAATGATCACCTGATATCCAGTCTAAATCTCCAAATTATGGAGCGACTCAGGTTGGGCTGCACTCTCTGTCCAGGCTCCCTCATTGATAGGCCATGATCTATAACATGGTCCACTATAGTGTCCCTGTTGTATGTGTCTCTGTCTGTTGCCTTCTTTGTCCTCGTCCTCCTGTCACTCTCTCTCCTCCTCTTCCCCTGACTCTTACCGTCTCAGAAAGGAGCTGAGCTCACCTGGGGTCTATTTGTAGTGCTAAGGTTTAGACTGATTGGTATTATTCAATTAGTTTTTTTTTTTTTTTTCAAGAAGTGTGTTGGAGAATTTCAAACGCAGTGCAAAGCATAAATCGTGTTGGTAGGGTTGGTGCTTTGGTTTAGGGCATACCGTAGTTACAAAAGTTAGAGGTTGTGATGCTGTGGTCATAGCAGTCACTTTTAGTGTTTACAGTATTCGGCAAAAACTGTATTTGTACCAAAATGTGCAGTCTACTGTAAATCACAGCAAACAGGAGCTCATCTCTGACCCTTCTATAGCTAACTGCACAAAAGCCTTTTGAGTTTAGAAATTTGATTGGCAGTGTGTTCTGTGTGAATACCATGAGAGAGAATTCAGGAAGAGTGTGCAAGATATAGAGAATTGTGTGTAGTGTTGTGAAAAATGTGTGTTTTGGAATGAAAATATGAGTCTAAGGCAGGAAACGTGTTTGGAGTTCAGCAGAATTGGTTAAGCAGTTGGTAAATTAGTTTCAGATTGTGCACATTGTGTCTGATGTTCCAAAAAATGTGTTTAAACAATTGTGAAAAACTGTAATGCAAGCAGCGAGTTATCTAGCATCATCTCAGATCCATAAGTGTGATAAAACATGATAAAAACCATCAAAACAGACATTGGGAAGGATTTTTACCTGCTCCGCCATTGTAGGGGAATAAACATTCACCCATCTGTTGCTCTGCGGGTGCACCGGCAGTGAGACGGGTGCCGGTTTGTAGCATTCTTTCTTCTGATTGGATACCACTTTCGGGATCCCAGAACAATTTAATTTGCCGATTACATGCAGAGCGGGTGACTGAGAGATCGGAGGTATGAAACGTACACACTATATAATATAGCGATTTAATACTTATATTAACCTAAATATATCGCTCACTTCACCTTTAAGCTCTGTAAACCATTTCCCTATGTTTATGTTCATATGTTTGCAATTGCAGCTGGATCATCTGTTAATTCCAAAAAAGCATTTAATATCACAGATACTAAAGTGATGACTACATGAAATGTCCAGTGGAGCCGTTAACACAAACAGTGTTGATGCTGTTAGTAACTCCGAGGCCCCTAAGGGACAGCAACACTTCACCACATCACATTTGTTTTCTTTGTTTTTTGTGATGTGACGCTGTACTTCTAGAAGGTAGAAACCAATAATCTGAGTCACATGTTGCGTTAAGTGCTTTTAAAGGTGCACTATGCAGTTTCAGAGGAGGAGGATCTGTTTACATTCACAGAGCCTTCAGTTAGTTTCCAAAACATATTTTCTCTACATGTAATTCTTAGTCTTAAATCATTTTATCATCATCAATCAAACTAAATTATTTTGTGAAACAGTAACTATAAGGTGACTTTTTTAACTTCAAACACTAGTTCAGAGGAAAGTTTGTTTTAAGAATATACTGTACCTTAGAAAATGTTCGCTTCTCTGACACAGCCAAAATTACCGGTGCATAGTGCACCTCTAAGGAAACATAAAGTTTAATTTAAAGAAGAAATGCAGAAATGAACTACTTAAAAAAACGAAAAAGGGAACAATAACCTTAACTCTCACATTTCAGCGACAGTTTTTGACAGCTTAAATATAGATTTCATGGCTTGTGGGGATTTATTCCATGTGTCCATGTTATTGGAAGGCCTAGATGGGACAACAAAATGCTCCAGATCTTGGCTTGGGAGTGCAGGGACGGCATAACTAATACACTTAGGTGCTACAATATAAGCTTTAGCACCATCATAAACACTATAAAACAGATGAATTAAAGTTTTTATCATTTAGCTGCACTTGCAAAAACAAAAAAAACTACTTTAACAAAGCAAAGCAAATATGTCACCTCTGATTGACAAAACGTCAATCAAATAAAAGTTCCATAATGGGGAGTGTTGGCATTGTATCCGCTGTAGTTCTCCTTGCCTGCTAATTGGCAAAGAGTCAGGTTGAATTGTACATCGTCCCCTCCCGAGGAACCGACACAAATCTGAAGATTATAGTAAGTACAGAAACAGAGATAGATGACAAGTACACGACTGCCAATTCGTGACAGGAACCGTGAAATAGTAGATTCCCATCGGACTAAAAGGTCTGAAATTGAAGATGTTTTTATACAATTTAATTTTGAGTCTGAAAAGCTATACATATAACTGGAAGTGCCTTATTGTTTTCTTTGCCATTATATGTAAGTACAAAATATTAGCCGTGTCAATTATTCATTCTAATTACAACAATGAGATTAATAGTATTTGGCTTCCTTTTTTTCTTCTCAAGGTTACAGCGTAGAGAGAGAGGGGTTAGATACTTCTTATAATGGCTTATCCAAGGATTTTAATGAATGTTAATGAAAGGCAATTAGCCAGGGCCTCCCAAAGGATCACCTCCACGGGATGACATATGTCTTTTTTTTTTCCTTAATGTTCGATTGACGGCATAAAATAAATTGAGTTCTCTTTAGAGGTCGGGAACAAAGCGAGGGTAATTTACTTTCACAATATCTAACTCTTAGTTTAACTCATCCGTCTCGCTATCAAAGCCTTCCTTTGTGACTTTGATGAAAAGTTTTAATTGGCTTCATTAGTGACAACTGTGAAGTCGCCTCAGACATTTCTCAGATCAAAAAGCTAAACTTGTAAAACAGATAAACGCACTCATATTGATCACATTTTTTATTTATATATTTCTGAATCATTTCATTTTGAGTTAGCCATTTTTAATTTTTTTTTTTGTAATGCATATTGTATATGTTGACTGTTAAGCTCCCTTTGCTGTCTAATGAGCTGTAGCAGCAATGGCACCTCACTGCAGACCTAGTATACACTCTGCCTATGTCTGATGATCTATTCTCTGCTCTCATGGTGTCAAGGGGACTCAAAGGAAATGGGCAGACTAAATCCCTTTTCACTGACACCTGTCATATTAGAAATGGCCAGCGTAATAGCTTGCGCCATCATAACAGCTCATGAGAAAATGTCCCACATGTTGAAGGTCATATATGTTTGGTAAATGGTGTCCCTTTTTATGATTTTTCATCTTGTTTCTAATCTAACACCATGTGTGTGCAAAGATAAGCCTCTGCCCTTGTAACCCCAGAGTCCAAAATGCCCTTAATAAAAATAAAAATATATATATACAATATAGGCCTACAATAAATATATTTATGTTGATTCTATCTAATATAAAAAAAGACATGTATAGTGGTATCCATGAAAAATGTGCCTTATCAATTAAGGAAGTTGTCTGCATGCTCCGCGCTCTCAAATTACCTTTGCAACTTGTCCTGACTTGTCATTGAAAGCATGCATCCCTCCAGCACCACCCCAGTTCGGTTATAGTACAGGATATCACTCAGATATGCATTGTTTTAGTGATGAAACCAGCCAAAACGATAGTTACGTATGTAACTACGGTTCTATGAGTTCCGGATGACCGCCAGAGGCGGTGCTTGTAGCACTGGATGTTCCATTGCGCGCATGCGCAGGTCGAGATCTTTATACCAACAAAGTCACCTGTGACACCCGGGTGACTCCGGGAATGTCTATATATTCCGGAAGTCACCAGAGGTTCTGTTCCAACTGGATCTTCTCGCGGTGTCTGAGAAGTCTGAGTGACAGAGAACTCTGGCGGTCATCCGGAACTCATAGAACCGTAGTTACATACGTAACTATCGTTCTATTTCGTTCCTACTGACCGCCAGAGGCGGTGCTTGTAGCACTGGATGACTTATACCAAAAAGGTCACGAAGAGTACTCATCAATTAAGGGCTTGCAGCCATCAACAAGACAGCTGTCATCCCACCGGATGAGGTGCAGCAACATTTACTCTGTAGAGCCGCGCAACGTACATGATGAAGACCATGTAGCCGTGGCGCAAATGTCCTGCCGTGAAATCCGCTTCAAGGCAGCCCATGATGTAGCCATACTCCTGGTAGAGTGGCACTCAACGGCCAAGGCATGGGGAGCCCCTGTGCTCTATATGCATTCAGGACCACATCCACAAGTCAGTGGGAGTGTCTCTGTTTGGGCAGGGCAGCCCCCTTCCTGCGGCTCCCATAGCAGACAAAGAGGTATTTGTCTTACGCAAGCTGGTTGTTGCCACAACCTATGCCCTAAGCGCCCGCACCGGGCACCATGGGTCTGACATTCTTTCTGCACCCCCTGGTGAGCCCAGGGGATTGAAAGCAGCCAACTCGATCGATTGGTCTACATGGAGGAAGACAATCGTTTGGAAAGGAAGGATGGATTTGGCGAGAGCACCACTCCTGACCCTTTTACACGCCAGCGCAAGCACGCCTGGCTTACTGACAAGGCATGGAGTTCACCGACCGATTGCAGTCGCAATGGCAAGGACGAACGCCCTATTCATAGACAGCCGCGTCAGGTCTGCCTGACTCAGCGGCCCAAATGGGGGTAGACCTAAGGCCCTCAGGACTACTTGCAAGTCCCCTGAGGGTGCCCTCAGGGGTCATTGTGGCTGAATGAAGCCTCTGGCCTCCCTTCAGAAACTGCCTGACTAGGTAGTGGGACCCTACCGTCTGGTTATCCACCCCTGCATGTGCGGCCGATATCGCAGCCACATAGACGCACAGGGTGGAAGCAGCTCTCCTGCTGCCCAACACAGACTGCAGAAAGTGTAGTATCACTCTCAATGAGCAAGTCCATGGGACTTCGCCATGTGCCATGCACCACTGTGAAAACAGCTTCCACCTGTTTGCATAGTGCCATGTAGTGGAGAGTGCCCCTGAAGTCAAAACGTATGGACCTCTGACTGGTCGCAATACGTCAGAGTGGGTCCTGGCTACCAGGAGCCCCACGCACAGCTGCAGGCGCCCCGAGTTCGGGTGCCACATGTGTCCGCCTACCTGAGACAGAAGGTCCTGTCTCCCTGGAAGGCACCAAGGCTCTCCTTGAGGAGTTTAGTAACGCTGGGATCCATGGCCTTCCTGGCCAATGTGGAGCCACCAAACGTAGGCTGTAACTGCAATGCTGGACCCCATCCAGTGTTGTCAGTAACAAAAGAATTGTAGGAAATGCATAAAGCAGGCTGACTGGCCAAGCATTAGCCAGAGCATCCTGCCTTAGGGGACTGGTCCTCTCCATCTAGGAGAACCCAGGGGAACAGTGGGTCATCTCTTCGGAAGCAAAGAGATACGCCACTGCCCTGCCATACTCGTCCCAATCATGCCCACCACCTCCGGATGGAGTCTCCACTCCCCGGGGGTGGCCCTTTCCTATCGCTGTGTTCCGGACACCTGGAACTTGGACAGCTTAGATAATGATAATTAGATAATGCTGAGGTCAGCATACCTATCAATCGAAGGAAGAGGCTGTACTCCAGCAGCCTCCATTGCATGAAGTGCTGTAGTAGCTGCTGAACGGTAGCTACGCGCTACGGAGAAAGGCAGGCTCGCATGGCCGCCGACTCGAGCACCAGCTGAGCTGTAATGGTGGCAGGGATGCTGCCACACACTGTTTAATATACGCAGAGCCAGGGACAGCCCAACGGAAGAACCCTGACTGGTACACCCTGCCCAGAAATGCAAAGGGGAGGACCACCTGTGACATTGGGCAGTAGGGACCTGAAAGTAGCATCTTTCAGGCTATGACACAACCCAGTCCGCCTGAGCGAAGACTGGAGGACCCCTGCAACACGCAGCATGGGGAAAGGAAGAATCGTGAGGCACTGATTCCGCCGTCTTAGTCCAGAACGGGGCGACCCCGCCCCACCTCCTGGTACCTGAACTTCGGTTGAGTAGAACCTACCGAGCATCGAGTAGCACCCCCAAGGACTCTGGGGGAGGGCGGAGGCTGGACGCCGACCTCCTGGCGCCTGAAATGCAGCTGTAACGCAGTGTCACGGCGCTGTACAGAATGTGCTGAGAAGCACTGGCCCCTTGATTGTCCACCTGAACGTGGTTGAAGCTATTGGCACGGGGTACCACAGAGGTTCCCGGCCTGGAATCAGGCAGAGGTGCACGTCGCAGCGTGCAACTACTGTCTAGCCTGGTCAACCTGAACACTTTGCTCTGGGGCCTGAAGAGCAGCTGGCCGAACGTCTGGCCTGGGATCACTGGAAGAGAACGGAGGGTCTGTCGACACACCTCCGACTGGGACGACTGCGCCAGCCAACCTTGGCGGCGCGCCACGTCACAGCTGACATCAACCTGCCTAGCCCTTTTCTTGTGAAGCGACCTTGGGTACCTTGAAAGGCGCTATATAAATTATTATTATTATTAGCCCCCTAAGTCATAATGCAAAGTCTGCAGTGAAGCATCACTGAGGGTCCGTGCTGAGTGACCAGCACCTGACCCTGTATGGTTTGCGACCGAGCCAGGACTGTGTGAGAAAGCAAATTCCCAGATGGCCCCCACAGGCAGCAATGTCGTAACTCCTAGTAAGGAGGTCGCCTGAAATCCGGCACTGGGGCCGGGGGCAGCGCACATCGGCTCTCAGAGCCTCGTCTGGGGAGACAACCAGGGATGCTATAGCAGGCTTTAATCGGAGCTAACCAGTCCGAGCCCTAACTATCAGCATTGTGCATGGCTGCCAGAGCTCTGCTGTCACTAGTGTGATGAAAAGAGCCCTTAAATCTGGAAAGCCTCTACGGAGCTCTGCTTTCGAAGTAAGGCTCAGAGGGAGGCCCAGAGAAAACGGAGTATTGAGGGCCCGCCGAAAAAAGGCATTCACAGGTGCAGATGAAACCAGAGCTTCATCTAGCCCAATACTTGGCAAGTCACGGACGGACACTGACCCTCTAGCCGAGCTGCCCACCTGTATAACATTACAGGACGCAGCTGTGGACAGCATGTCATCCCCTGAGTAGGAAGGATGCACAGCCGCAAGGCTACTCACTGCAGCTGGTACCCTGAGCTGGTTGGAGGCAAGTAGGAGAGTTTCTACCTAGCAAGCCTCAGTGCCTGAGGCATGAAACTACGGTTCATGCATGGTTATCTGACAGTGCTTCCCTCAGGTGCTCACCCCGAGACCTGCAGGGCACTTGTCATGGCCATTCTCCACCGTAGGGAGGCCATGAAGGCATCACAATTATGGTTGTTTAGTATGTCAGCAATTTAGCAGGCTAGGCTAAATGAATTAGTAGCCTGCTCAACCGAGCTTCAGGCGCAAGCACCAGAGCAACGGAGCGACACCCCTAAAAGTAACAGTGACGGCGACTTTAGGAGGCCTAAGCTGCTCATTGTCGAGCCAATTAAAATATGCATCTGTTAAAGGTATGCAACCGGGCTTCAGGCGAGAGCAACCGAGCCACGGTGCGACACCGCTAGAATAAAACAGTGGCGGTGTAAAACTATGCTGCCCACTGGCGAGCATAATTACAGTAGGCTTTAGGCAATCGAGCTTTAGGCGAGAGCCCCCGAGCAACAATGCGACCTGTTGTGTAAAACTATGCTGCCCACTGGCGAGCATAATTACAGTAGGCTTTAGGCAATCGAGCTTTAGGCGAGCACCCAAGCAACAATGCAACCTGTTGAGACAATTAAAATATGCATCCGATTAAGGTATGCAACCAGGCTTCAGGCGAGAGCAACCGAGCCACGGTGCGACACCGCTAGTATAATACAGTGGCGGTGTAAAACCATGCCGCCCACTGCGGGCAAATGCAGTAGTCTGTGCTGACACGACAACGGTGTGACAGCCAAAATAACCCAGTGAAGGTGCTCCTTGGAAACCCAAGACGCTCACTGGCTAGTAGCAACTAACGTATATGCAACCGGGCTTCAGGCGAGAACAACCGAGCCACGGTGCGACACCGCTAGAATAATACAGTGGCGGTGTAAAACTATGCTGCCCACTGGCAGTAGGCTAGGCAATCGAGCTCTGGGCGAGAACGCCCAAGCAACAACGCGACCTGTCGAGCCAATTAAAATGTGTAATCCGAATAAGGTATGCACCCGGGCTTCAGCGAGAGCACCCGAACCACGGTGCGACACCGCTAGAATAATACCGTGGAGGTGTAACTATGCCGCCCACTGGCGCTAGCAAGTTACAGTAGGCTAGGCAATCGAGCTTTACGAGAGCGCACCCACGACCCCCTAAATAACACAGTCCATATTCAGTTTACTTAAGAAGGGGACAGTGCAAATCAATAAACCACATGATCATACATGGGTTAAAAAAATGCTAGAATTAGCCAAATGCTATTCTCCCTCTGCAGTCCCCTGGCAGTGTCAGCGGCTCTTGGTACCAAGCAATAATGCGCCTTAATAACACAGTGACGGCACGACGTTCACTGGCGAGCATAGGCTACAAATTAAGTAGCCTATGCAGTCAGGCTAAGGCGTGAGCTACCGTGCAACACGGCTATAATAACACAGCGGTGTGAACTAAGCTGCCAACTGGCGACACACTACAGCAGCCTACACACGAGCAACAGTGTGACACGGCTAAAATAACACGGTGAAGGCGATTTAGGAAACTAACTCGTCCACCGGCGCACTTTACTTAAGAAGGGGACAGTGCAAATCAATAAACCACATGATCATATATGGGTTAAAAAATGCTAGAATTAGCCAAATGCTATTCAACAAAGGCTATAGGCAATTGAGCCTTAAGCGAGAGCACCCAAGCAATAATGCGCCTTAATAACACAGTGACGGCAACGACGTTCACTGGCGAGCATAGGCTACAATTTAAGTAGCCTATGCAGTCAGGCTAAGGCGTGAGCTACCGTGCAACACGGCTATAATAGCACCGCGGTGTGAACTAAGCTGCCAACTGGCGACACACTACAGCAGCCTACACACGGGCAACAGTGTGACACGGCTAAAATAACACGGTGGAGGCGATTTAGGAAACTAATTCGTCCACCGGCGCAGCATACAGTGTATACAACAGCATACTAGTGTGTGGCACGGCTCACCCACTGCACTAGCAAATAAAGTAAGCTATGCAACGCACAGTGAAAGAGACTTCTGACCCGAAGCCGCCTGACGAGCAAATTAAGTAGCCTATGCAACTGCTCTAGGCTACTCACACTGCTACACAGTACTGTGGCTGTCAATTAAATCAGAGTAAGCACCGGTCGGGGCAACGTAGCACCCGATCAACAGTGCAACAATGCTAGAAAGACAATACCTTCGAGCATACAATTAGCAACCGGCTAGCGAAAAACACACAAGCAACGGCGACAATGCTACAGAGTACTATGGCGGCTCACCTGACGAGCAAATTAAGTACTGTGGCGGCGGCTTGGTACCCCCAAGCCGCTCGCTGTCGATTAAATCAAAGTACGCACCGGTCGGGGCGACGTAGCCTCCGATCAACAGTGCACAATGCTAGAAAGACAATACCTTCGAGCATACAATTAGCACCCGGGCTTAGCGAAACACATAAGCAACGGTGCGAACGAAGAATAACACGGCGACTGTGAAGCCGCCGCCTGATCTAATCAAAGCAAGGTGGAAAGGTGATATTAGCCTCCGCGGTAGCCTCGGGCTACGCGTAGCTTTACTCACCCCTTCCAAGTCGAACGAATTGCAAGTCGCAGCCCTTGGTGGTCGAAGTCAATCGAAGCACCAACCCCTAGGGTACGAGCTACTTGCGACAAGCTAGTGGTATATTAGCACACAACAATGTGTGCGACCTGCTATCCGCGAGAAAATAGAAGGAACAGAACCTCTGGTGACTTCCGGAATATATAGACATTCCCGGAGTCACCCGGGTGTCACAGGTGACTTTGTTGGTATAAAGATCTCGACCTGCGCATGCGCGCAATGGAACATCCAGTGCTACAAGCACCGCCTCTGGCGGTCAGTAGGAACGAAATAGAACAACACTTACTCTTTGTTATCCATTAAAAAAACTCAGTAAGACTTAGTTTTAACAGATTTTTTTTTCGCTATATGGCTGGGTTTATGACCTTTATAGAGATGTTTACATAATATAGGCCTATTTATTCCTTTTCATTATTTGAATTATTCATTACAAGTAGTCATTGAAGGTTTTTTCTGTTTAGTTATTCCTGTTCCTGGAATAAATATTGAAGAATTGCTGTTGCAGGCAGGGTGATACGATTTGAAGAGCATGAACTATACCACATGAAAGTTCAATTGAACTTCTCACTGGTCTTCTCAAAAGAGAACAGTGATCAAGTGTGACTGAATTAGTCTAAACAACTGAACACTGACTGCATTACTCATGTGAAAGTATGTCAAATTTGTGGTTTACTCATGAAATAATTTGTTTCAGTAGAATATGAATAGGTCCCCGACTCCCATTATATGACCAAAGTGTGTGATTATGACTTTTTACAAGAAGTTTATTTATCATATGCAAAACAATTACAGCCGCAGCCATTGGTAATGAAATCCCCAGGCTCCTCTCAACAATGCAATAAAGATGAAGAACATGTATAATAGAAACCCAAGTGAGAGCAACACCTGAGACACAAATAAACATAGAACATAGTGCAAGGACACAGGGCAGATAAAAAGTGTAGAGATAATGTACACCATATACAGTAAATATAAAGTAAATGTAGAATGCAAAATATAATCTAAATTAAATGTTGTCGAAATAGAATACAGTACATGGAAATAAAAGTAATAACTGCAGTGAAAGAGGATAGTGTTCATGTTTTAGAATAATGTTAAATATAATTTAAAAAATATGTATACACAATATGTACATTATGACTTATGATTGGTTAATGTAATGAATATGTGCAGCATGAACATTATTACGTTAGTATTACGGTTGGCAGCGGTGTGCCAACATCAGGGTGAGAATAGTGTCTGTTGGTGGGGGTTAGATCCTTTTCTGTTGCCCCCCAAAATGTCTGCACGGCCCTGTTGTACTGTAAGTAACACCCAGTACATCAGTTGCTGTGGATCAGCTTTTCTCTTGACGATTACATGAGGCTTTTTATCATCTCATTATGCCAAGAGCAAAGGCAGGTGTTCCAGAAAGTCAGGTGTCTGTGTACAAAAATTGGATTTTTGCAGCCACGGTGTACAATAATATGATTCAGATAACAATGTCACCCAAATGGAAATGGCGCCCTTTTGTTCACATCGTAATGAGATTTTTCCAGAATGTTTTTTGCTCTGGGTTAGACATTTTTACCTCTCTTCTCTTGGTACAAACAGGCAGAATAAATACACATGAGCCAAATGGGAGTGGTGAGAGGGAGACACGAAGAAGAAAGTGAGCGGAGACTTAAACTAATTTGACTGATGTTTACAGGCCACATGTGGATGCACATTAATTGAGTCACATCAGGGAGTCATGATCAGTTCGGAAAAGTCGGATTACTGTGGTCTTAATGCATCTTTGCTCTGATGCATTTTTAATGGCTCATCAACATGAATCTACACGTTCTTTAGCTTGCCTGTAAAGTAAAAGCATATGAAATGCAGTGTGCCCTTACATAATCTCTTTTGTGACAACAAAGTGATGTGAAAGGGACCCATCGATTATTTATGCTTATCAGCGCTCATTATCAACAGGAAGTGACTGCTGTGCTTTTGACGTAACATTAGACATCACTAAACGGGAGGAGATAAGATGTTAAAGTTGGGATTTATTGAATTCGTCTTCCGGCATTCTCTTTGAAAGTGTATTTCTCTCCACCCTGACACGTCGATCTATTATGTATCACACTTACATGTGTTTTTATGTTCAGATGAATTTTAAGAGAGGAACAACCGCTGCTCCGTACTCATCAAAACACAATCCATCTCATTCCCATTATTATTCATACTCTAACACAGCACACCACTGTGAGCCATCGCTTCCAGCTACATTCTACTCCAAATTGTCCCTCTGTTACCTCGCCTGCATGCTCGGCCACAGGCGGCATGTTTGCATTCACATGTTTTATATTATAAAGAAAAAGGGAGCATTATAGAGAGCAAGCCTAACCTGTGTGGCATGTTGTCATAACCAATGTCTCTTCCTGTTTATATATCACTGGCAAATTGTATATCTGCATAACCACTGTTTAATAAGTCACAAATGATTGCTTCAAAAGGAACTCATTTGTGACGGTGTTGTGCAGCACCTTGAAGAGTTTAAACTGACGTATCTCTGCTAAATTTAAGAGTTTTCAACTGATTCCGACTGGGAAACATTTAAATGTTATGCCCAGTGAAAAAGTGAAGGGCTATTAAGATATACAATAATGAATTTAATAGAACAATATAACAATAATACAACAATTAATCAAACACTTACGAAGAGCCTTAAAAAAGACTAGTCACTTTTCAACACATTTCTATACTTGAATACGCTGACAGTAAACTTGGAGAGAGGGGAGATGAAAAGGCAACAAAAAGGTTGTTAACCATGAATCAAACCAATTGCAATAGAGGTAAGTGCGTGCCCAAATGTACCTGTTAAACAGAGCAGAAAAGTCGTTTTTTAAGCCCATGTGGACGTCGCCTGTGAGCTCAATAGAAATAGATTGTAAATTATTTGGCAGCTGTACCAGTGACAAAGGACTGAGCAACAATTCAGGGGTGGAATTTACTCAGGTGCTCTACCTAACCCTCAGTGCATCCTTTTAAAACAAAACTCCTTAAAAGCCTTTGGGACCGTTTGGGATTGTTGTTATATGAATATAAACAAATAGGTAACATCTGATATTAATGAATCATCATGAATTCATGTCTGAATTTGTGCATGAAAATGCATGAATTCATCCATGTAGTACTGCTTGAACTATCAGTAATTCACTATGTTTTATGGTATCTCATGCATGACTTAACACAGGAACAATACCTTAAAGGTGCCAACACACTGCACACCGCCGCGCGGCGAGTTTACATAGAAAGTCAATGTATTTCGAGCGCCGCGGTGCGAATGGACGGCCGGCGGCGAGCGGATCATGCGGCGCGACCAGGGCGGCGCGGCGCAACCAGTGTGGCGCGGCGCGGCTTGGGCGGCTGGCAGAAGTTGAAAATATTGAACTTTTCGCCGCCGGCCGCGATAGCCAATCAGCGTTGAGCTCCTCCCGACGTCACTCGCTTCGGGACGACTGACAGAGGAAATTAAGATGGATGAAAACATAATAGTCACAGTTTGCTCCCATAAGTTCTGTGAATAGCCTCTGTGTCTGTTGCCTGCTGTGTACAGCTATCAGTTTTGCTTTATGAACCAAGTTAGCACCAGTTAGCTTGGGTAAAGCACCATCAGCACAGCAGACTGGTGCTCTCAGCACCGGTTAGCACCAACGCCAGCATATCCCCAGAGCCCCAGAGTAGGAGAAGGCTACTCTGGTCTTTATTAATATCTTCCTGAAGATATGGCTGAAAAATAAAATGAAAACATCATCTCAAACTAGAGGTCCTCCTGTTTCCAGGAATGTTCTTGTGATACTGTTAGTCCCTTACAGGCTTAGAAAACACTGTGAGAAGCAAGACCCAGAAGCTCCCCAGCTACCACTTAGCTTGTGAATAGTGCATAGAGTATATACATAGTGTGAAAATAGTTTGTTATTATTGTTTTTATATTTACTTAATGGTTTGTTTGAAAAATGTTTTGTGATGCTTCCTCTTTTATTAGTGTACATCCCATGAATCATCATATGTGGTTCAAAGTCTTCATTCAGTCTAATTTCCTAATGTTTTTTGAAAGTAGAGAAAACATTTCTACCAAAAAGCGTCTGGACCAAATTTTATATTAGTCATGTTTTGTGCACTCCCCTACTGTGTTTTGGAAAATTTCCACTGCATTTTTGAAGCTAAGGCTTAGGAGAAGCAATTTCAAGAGCCAAAACAACTCAACAGGATGAGTAAAGGTCCTTCTTTCACACAAATTTCCAGGTTTTTCAAAAATCACAATACATTTTTCAGCATTTAAGCCAATTATTTATATACACAATGGTCAAGGACATAAGTAGACCTCAGAAAACAAAGGTCTAATGTGTTCTGAACATTTCCATATAAAACACTTTGGTATAATTTATCTTCTTGCACATTTGAAATAGGTATTTACAGAAGTGATCATCATGATCTTTGAGGTATTACTGATGATCATGTCTGACTAGTCACACATATACCAAGTGTTGAAATCAAGATGAACTAAGCATTAATTCTTCATGACTTCATCATGTTTGTGGCCCCTCAAATAAGTGTTGACCTTGAGATAGTGGTGACGTTGAATTGAATGCAATTGTTTGAATAAGACGAACCAGGTCACTACTTCATTTGAGGGGCCAAAAAACATGATGAAGTCATGAACAATAAATGCTCACTTCATCATGATTTCAGAACTTGGTATTTAACATACCCATGCGTATCGATATAATAACTCAAAGATCATGATAATTCACGTACCTTAGCTGATGCATTAATTAATGTAGTGTCCCTGTGTTAAATCATGCAGGAGACACCATAAATCATAGTTAATTACTGATAGGTCATGAAGTGATGATGATTTGTGTACCCTTGATATAAAGAGCTACTGTACTAAATAATATGAATGCATTTTTTTTTTTTTTTTAAATACATTTATTTTTCAACTGCAGACCTAACTATACAAATCATATTCATCTTAGTTTTAGGATTTTATTCCTTCTAATGCCAGCTGGTTTATACAACTCGAGTAAATGTCACTTTTTTTGTGTGTTTGTGTGTGGTTGTACAACTACAGAGAGATAATGGGACTGACATCAATATTCCACATTGGGTACCCAGGGATGTGGAATATTGATTTCGGTCCGATTTTCTTTTAAGTGGACACAAAGACACTATCCTTGGAAATCCAAACCAATTGTACAACTTCTAAAAGTAAATGTTTTGCTACAATTGCCTAAATGAATCACACTTTTCTTGTTTCCACTAAGGATATCTTTTCTCTTCAGACCTATAAGAATGCATTTCACATAACATCTGGAAAATAGTAAAAAGTTGTGATAAATGTACATTGTGTTGTTTTTCTCGATATGAAATTCAGTGTCTGTGTTCGGATACAGACGCACACACTTATTTTTCAAAAAACACATATACACTGCACTATGCCCTAGCTGAAAACACAGAGAGAGCCTTTTAGCTAAAATGTTTTATTTATGTGGCCTGCAGTTGCATAAGTAGCTGGCGAGTGCTATATCAGATCTCAGACCGTCATTGAAACCAATGGCATATGTGAGAAAAATGGCACCAACTAGTATAAAACGATTTATACTAGTACGATAAAGGATTTAGAATTTCAATACATAATTACAAGGAACCAAAGGAACTACACAATCATCTTTTGGCCGGAGGGTCAAAAAGTGTGGTTTTAATGGAAGTCAATGGGCATAAAATGGTCCCAAGGAGGCTATTCAGGTGTCGTTTTACAGTGCATAATATAATATAATATATGAGCTGAGGTTGAAATACATAGAAATGTGTCAGAAAACATTAGCCTTGGCTAACTATGATTTCATATGCCTGAACACAGCCTCAACAGTTGTAGAATGAAAACACAAAAGGACCAAAAATGTGCACTGAGGGTTAAGTACAAATCTAAGGGACTTGTACTTCCATGTCATGCTACTTGATAATTCTAATCTGCTACAATTTAGCTGTAAATGTTGTAGTTTTTCCTCCACTACAGTTATCAGCTGTAGGTAGGTTACAGATTAAGCTTTTACACACAAACGCATGTACATGTGTCATTTTTGCTCTAATGTAACCCAGTAATACTGAGAGGTCTTATATCAACATTAGTTTTGGCTATTGGTTGTTGTCATCAAATCGTTTGTGTCCCACAAAAAGGTGAAGGCCATTTTCCAGCAGTACAATGGCCAGAATGTTGACTTTTATCATTATGCAAATTGAGCCAAAGTTTGTTATTAATTAAAATGAATTCATCTGGCGGTGATTGTATCGGCACTATTCCAAGCAGCCTCCTCTTCTTGAACAGTAAATTACTGTTTTCTATGCAGGCCTTTGTATTTGATTAACACGTGTATCTTGGAAACATGCAATTATGAAGTCTACACTAGCTCTCCCATTGTCTGTCCCTTATTGAAATGGATTTTCCCGCTAACCAGTGGTGTGGTGGCCGATCTGTAATTTAATCTGGACAGTGGAGGTAGTATGAAAACATCAAAGGCTTCTGAGGCAGCACCTTGCTCCCGGTCTAAAGTAAAGCCTCGCTAACTCTCTAAAGTAAATGCCCCCCGCCAAATAATTGGTGGCTGAGGCTCCGGCTCATGCACACTCCATTTTTTTCTCCCTCTCTCTCTCCCTGGAGCTTCCCCCCTTTCGAAAACACATCCTCCATTCCCGAGCCGCATTACTGCATAGTCACTGCGCCAGAATCCCCATGGCAACAGACATGTGCAACAGCCTGCCCCCCCCCCCCTTCCCCCCCACCCCCCCCCCCCCCCCCCCCCCCCCCCCCCGAGCACTTCCCTCACTTTCCAAACTCGCCAAGCTTTGAGAGTACAAATGTGCACCATCTTCGGCAATGATCTACAGAGGTGGACACTATAGAAGGGGGATAGGTATCTTTCATAATAATCTGTCAATTGAAAAAAAAAAATATATATATATATATATTTTTACCTCAGCATGGTTGCTACTGGAAACTGCACATGAAAAAGGAGTAAGGAGCAACAAGCATGGCAGGCGGGCTGGAAGTAGGTAGTATATATTCACTGTGACAAGGAGAGACACCCTTTTGTTTCCAAAGGTCTCTGGTCCACAGAACAACAACAAAACCAGTCAAAAGAGCAAGGTCTGCATCACTACACTCTTCATTTAGTTTTTGTCACCATAAAGTTATTATTAGATTTGAATGACACACACACACACACACACACAACACCACACACACACACACCACACACACACACACACACACACACACACATGCACGCACACACACCGTCACTTTGTCTTTCTTTATTTATCGATCGAGGTAGCAGTCTGGCTCCTTCACATATACCCGTTGTCTGGTCGTCTGCCCTTCTCTGCCTTCATTCTGTGTTTCGGCTCAGTCTGACCTTAACTGTAACAACATTGCGAATTGGGGTTATACCGGGTGAAAAAGTCAGGCTGACCGGCAGAACCCCTATTTCCTGCTCTCCCCAGCAAGCACCTCCTCCTCCTCACGGTGAAAAAAAAGACACATGATTTCTCAATCCACATCACACAGTGCCCCCCCACTTGCACTGCCTGCTCCAAAGTACACCGGGGGTCAAACATTGAAGATGATTTCTTTTTTTTTGACAAGTTATCTGAGGGTAGAATTTTTTTGGGAGGAGATTCTATTATACAATAAAAACACTCAAAATGCTTAATAATGTTCAAATAAAACATAAGGTCAAAGTATTGTGTAAAATACAATTTGACTGAATGGTTCATGTGCAATATATATTATACAGCAACATCTGTTTTAATCACCAAACAAGTCTCCAGCGGTACCTGGATGAACATCGGTTTCAAAATACAAAGCAAATATTCTGTAACAACTGCATGACTAACACTGTGGTTGTTTGGAGCTGTACTGTATTATGCATTGGTCCACTCATTTTAAGAAGACTGCTCATTTTGATTCAGATGCAGTTTAATAAAGTTTCATTTTCATGAAATTGGATGGATTTGCAAGAAGTAGATAAAAAAGAATAGTCAAACCCTGGATTCTTCGAGTCCCAAAGTGCTAAATTATTTTGTCTTTCAAACAGAGGGAAACAACAAAGGTTTAGGTTCAAGTGACAAAGACCCCCTAGTGGTTGTGATAATTATCATGGGAGCGAAGGAGAGAATCAGCTGACGTTGTTATAGAGCGATAACATCTGTCACAGTGAAACATCCGACCTAACACGTGGGGACTTTTCATTTCCAGTTTTTAAATGACATTCAATGCAGTGTAGTTACTTTCATAACTTTAATAAATAGTTTATTTTACAAACCATAACAGTGAAGATCTCCTAACCTTGACAAAGGGGTCATTTGTAGCTCAAACCATGGTTTACTTTAAGCTGGTTAATTGTTGTACCTTAACCAAACCAAACTTAATTGACAAACAACAACAATTCAAAACAACAGCCAGCCACTTTTTTTTGTTATTTCTCTAGCAAAAAACATGAAACACTCACTTATTTTAGCTCCTTGAATGTGAGGATTGGCTGATTTTCTTTGTTCTTGTATACCACAGTTAACTGAATACCTTGGACAGTTGGTTGGACAAAACCAATCATACCATGGGCTTTGTAAAATTGTGATAGAAACTTTTATACTATTCTCTGATATTTGATTGACAAAATGATTAACCAATAACGAAAACAACCATAATTTGCAGCCCCTAAAGCTAAAAGTGTCTCGGGTAACTAAATAGTTCATGGGGTTTTGGACATTTTTCATTCTTTTTTTTGGCAGGTTTGAATTATTCTTTATATTTCTGCTAAATGACCCAACATCATACTCAATGTCAGATTCTCTGAGCTCTGGCTATTAATAATTCTGCCTACGGGGCACCACTCACATTATATGAACCATTTATTGTATATTACAGCGTCTTTTTTTAACACAATACATTGCACCTGAATGAACCCACTATGCTCCGTTAAAGGCTTAAAGTGACCAAAAGCCAAATGGCCTTGAGAGAGTGGTAGATTAGGCCTATTGTATCATGCTGTCCTATACTGCCACTTCTTATTCATGTGTGTGGCTTGATTTCAGAGTGTTCGGGGTCATCAAGTCCACATGACGTTCAGTCCAAGGTGATAACAGGGAGGACTCTCTAACCGTGATTAGCAGCCGCACTAGATTACCTCAATTAAGTGTGTGATCATCTCCGACATTAGAGGTGAACGGCCTGACTGCCTGAGCGATTCTCAAATGCCATCACTCTCTCTTACGCCCAGTGCCACCAGTACCGTTGATGGCCATGACCTCCCCCCCACACACATACCCACACACACACACACACACACACACACACACACTCCCCATCCTCTGCATGTTGCTCCCATGTTCCCACATGTGCAGGCTTCAGGGCATGCCTGTCCTTTACAGAAGCGGCAGATCATATCCATACCTGTCACTTACGTAGTACATCACGGCCGTCACATGTCACATTTGCATTCTGCCGCGTCAATGCTGCCGTTCAACATGCCACTTTAGGGTTCACCGCAAACAAAATGTCAAACTAACATAAAAACATAAAAAGGTCACTAAAGAGCAGTTTACGGACTGTGTTTAGAGATCACAGTGACTAACTGCAATCTGGCATTATTAATAATACAGCCACAAATGGCACTGGTGGCGGTGTCCAGGGCTGAGAGGAAATTTAAAGTGAATTAGGGATAATGAGGACACTCAAATGAGAGGCAGTATGACTGATGTGTTTCTCGTCTTCTGGTGACTGGGATTGGGGTCAGAGGCTTTGAGGCAGAAAAGTCAAACCACACTGCAAAGCCTCTTTTTTATAAAATGTGCTCAATTTTCTATTTTTTTTTTGTCTCTTTGGACTGTGGATGATCCTAGCCCACAGCTGTTAATTTCACAGTATACACATACTAGAATTCGCAGAAGGAGAAAACTCATGCGCACACACACACACACAAACACACGCACGCACACACGCATGCACACACCACACACACACACACACACACACACACACACACACACACACACACACCACACACACACACACACACACACCACACACACACCACACACACACACACACACACACAACACACACACACACACACACACACACACACACACACACACACACACAGTTCTACCTAACTTTTCCTGAAGAGTTATTAGGCATGCAGCACTATTTTGCCTCATTATAAAAGCTCTGTCCAGATCCTAGCTTGGTGTCGCATATTTACTTCCAATCTAGGAAATACAATGTAGGGCCTATGTGTTTTCGTTTACTAGACATGTGGGTCAACTTGTGAATGAAGAGAGGGCGGGCGGGAGGAGGAGGAGGATAAATAGACAAGCAAACAAGAGGCAAGTTTGATATTTCTATACCACAAAATGAAAACTAATCTCCACATCGAGGGATTGTTTTTATCCCAGCAGTAGGGGTCCATGACAGTAACATCTATGGACGTGTCTTGGACCAACTCCTTCACATTACTTGCAATTTGGAGGCAGGAGGAACCCTGGGTGCCCCGGTAAATAGTCTTCAGAGACTTGTGCTCTCTCTCTTCCATCTCACTAATTGGTTATCTATCTTCATTTAAGCATTCCTCGTTTGGTATTCAGAGGATGCCGCCCCTCTTTACTTTGTCTTGGCTAAACAGCTCCGGATAAATCTCGGGACGGTAGGAACAAAATATCTCTTCATCAATGCCACACTTGTCATGAGCGGAGTACAGTGCTTAACCCCCCCCACCACCCCCCCCCACCACCACACACACACACACACACACACTTGAAGGTGGAGTCTTAATATCCTGGTTTGGTTCCCCTTTGCCTCCCTTTATTATTAACTTCTTGGATCACCCGGCTATCATTTATAAAACAGGCCCGGGCCTTTTTATTCATTAAAGGTGTTTCATTTGTTTCAATTTGGCTGCCTGGCACAATGTCGCCAAGGTCCCTGTAATGACTTTATCACACAAGAGTTTACAGCTGAATTTACCAGCAGACCAGCTCTGCCCGGCTGGTTTTTGCAGAATGTTTTTATTTCCTCTGCACACGCCCTTGTCATTAGTCAGATTACATGTGAGCATACAGTATGACTCAGCTCGTAATAACTACACTTGGTGAGTGTGTTAAAATCATGCCCATTTAATGTCCCTTCTGTTTCCTTTTTTATTTTTATTTCCCCCTTCCACAGCTCTGTTGTCTTTCACCCCCCCCATCCCCCACCAGCTCAAATGCTTCTTTATTTCACTAATTAAAACACACCCCTTCAGAATAACCTACAGCCAATGATATTACATTTTTACATTATTTACATTCGAAATTTATTTTACATATTTACAGTACACCAGATGTTATATGCTGATTTGAATGCTTCACCTGCTTGTACTTGTCTTTGCTTTTATTTTATTGTGTGTTAGCTTTATTGCTACACCTGTTTTTTTATTTGATTAAGTACTCTTTAATTGTAAAATGTCTTTGAGTACCTTGAAAGGACTATATACACTCATCAACCACTTTACAAGGTACACCAGTTCAATTTCTTGTTAACACATATACAGTGCTTGAAAGTATGTCAACCCTTGAGCATTTTGGAATTGTATTTATTTTAACCAATAACCAATAATTTTGATCAATGCCAGTATTTTATATGAAATAACAGATGCTTGTTTATCAATTCAACATTGTTTCTTCCAGAAATCAATTGTTTAAACAGATACAACAAATTATTTGCCAACTTTTGTATGTGCAAAAGTTTGTGAACCCTGAGCTGCATTTCTTAAATGGAGCAGGATAACTGATCAGGTGGGCCAAATTGAGTGATGAAATGGACCAATGTAATGAGAGATCTTTAGGGAAGAAATTGGGTGGCACTAGATAAAACAGAGATCAAACCAGGTCAGTTTAGGATCGCCAAAGTTAACCCATACAGGTCAGACATGCTAAAAGGAAAGAAAATCTCAGATGATCGCAGGAATAGAGTTGTGATGTTGCACATTTGTCTGGGGACAGCTATAAATTAATTTAAAAAAGTTTAAGCTCCATCGTCCACCGTGATGCAAATCATCTACTAATGGAGAGCTTTAAGAGTGACTGAACATCTACTTAGAAGTGGACTTACTTCAAAAATATCCACAAGCATCTAAAGAAAGGTGATTGTTCAGTTAAAAGCCAACCCAAACATTACATCTAGTGATTTGCAGACATCTCTTGCAGCATATGGGACATATGTGCATGGTTCCTCCACAATAAGAAGAAAACTCAACATGGCTTTCATGGGAGGGTTGCTGAAAAAGCCTCTGCTCTCAAAAAAGAACACAATTTATTTTCACAACTTTGCCAGAGAGCACCTGGAGATACCTGAAGTCTTCTGGAAGTCTATTCTGTGGACAGATTAGTCCAAAATGTAACTGTTTGGTCATAACCAAAACTGCCATGTTTGGGCAAAAACGCAACTCTGCCTACGACCAAGAGCACCTTCTCCAAAGTGAAGAAAGGTGGTGGCAAATGGTCTGCAAATCATTATATGTAATGTTTGGGTTGGCTTTCACCTGAAAAATCCCTTTTATTGTGGCGCTTGTGTATACTGTATTTTTGAAGGAAGTCCACTTGATATTCAGTCACTCTTAAAGCTTGTAGATGATTTGCATCACGGTGGACCAATGGAGCTCAAACTTTATTCAAATTGATTTATAGCTGTCCCCAGACATATGTGCAACATCACAACTCTATTCCTGAGATCCTCTGAGATTGTATTTCCCTTTTGGCATGTCTGACTTGTATGGGTTCACTTTGGTCAGCCTAAACTGACCTGGTTTGATCTCTGTTTCATCCAGTGCCACCCGATTTCTTCCCTAAAGATCTCTCATTACATTGGTCCATTTCATCACTCAATTTGGCTCACCTGATTGTGTTTACCTGCTCCATTTAAGCACTGCAGCTCAGCGTTCACAAACTGTTGCACATACAAATGTTGGCAAATCATTTGTTTTATCTCTTTTAACAATTGATTTCCAGAAAAGAAAATGTTGAATTGATAAACAAACATCTGTTATTTCATATAAAAAATACTGGTATTTATAAAAATGTATTATTATTGGTAAAACAGAATAAAATTCCAAAATGTTCAAGGGGTTCACATACTTTCAAGCAGCACTGTAACGAACCAGTCAATGATATGGTAGCAACTCAATGCATTTAGACCTGGACAGGACAACTTGTTGAAGTTCAAACCGAGCAACAGAATGGGGAAGAAAGGGGGTTTAAGTGACTTTGAACGTGGCAGACCCACCGGGTGCCACTCCTATCAGCTAAGAACAGGAAACTGAGGCTACAATTCACTCAGGCTCACACAAATTGGACAATAGAAGATCTCGCCTGGTCTGATGAGTCTTGATTGTTGCGAAGGTTCAAATGGAAGGGTCAGAATTTGGCATACACCAAATGAAAGCATGGCTCCATCCTGCCGTGCACCATCAACCATGCCACGTTCAAAGTCACTTAAACCCCCTTCCTTCCCGATTCTGATAATCAGTTTGAACTTCAGCACATTGTCTTGACCACTGCTACATGCCTGAATGCATTGATTTGTTTTTACAAGCAATTTAACAGGTGTACCTAATAAAGTTGAGTGTAAGGGGTGCAGTTAGACATTTGCTCCTTTCAGGTAATGAATATATTATTGAACAATGTAAATTAAAGGTGCACTAAGAAGTTTGAGGGGAGGGGGATTTGTTCCCATTGCAGGTAGCTTTCTAACTTAAACAGTGTTTCAGCAATCCAATTTCCCTGGGGGAAAAGGTTGTTCATTCAGTTGCGAAATTATACCATTGAAATTGTTCACTTCGCTGATACACCCAAAGTTATATAGTATACCTTTAATAATAAATAAAACCGATAAACTGGAGAAAAAGGTAAAACTACCGTATTCTATTCTATTGCGGACTGCCTTTTTTGTTTGACTTCCCTTACATTCATTGATTTAGCCTTTATTTGATTTCAATGACAGTATCATGGACAATGTGCTCCTTCACTTAAAATAACTCCTTCTACACTATGGTTCCTGTTGGAATAAATCATAGAGTATAAAGTGTTGATGAATGAACTTTTGAGTGGTTAATAGGTGGTGCTTCTTTCCTTTGGATTCGGGCTAGCTGTTCCTCCTTGCTTCCAGTCTTAATGCTAATCCAAGCTAACTTCCTATTTAGCATACAGATACGAGTGGTGTCGATCTTTCCCAAAATGATGATCCATATTCCAGTAAAACAATAAATTCCTTTATACCGAAAACAACACACTACAACCTATCTGTTAAATCAAAATCAGAATGAAGAAGAAATGCCTTAATGGTGCAGGGCAGATCAGAATGTCCTTTTTTTATTGCAATGTTATCCACATTGTAAATGGTCTAACGGCCCCCACACACATCCTGCGTCTACCTCTGGAGCGCGTCGCGTTACCTTACTGCTGCCTCTCTCGGACTTTTCTCGGACACACATGCAACGTCTCAGCAGCTGCTGCTTCTAAAAGCCCTATCTTTCTACATAGAGTTTTCATAGATAATTCCCATTAAAAATGAAGTTATTTCATGTCATCTATGATGCATATGATTTATATTGAGTCTGGATAGTAATCCGTGCGCCCCATTGCCATTTTTTTTCTTTTTTTTGACATATGTTCGCTTGTTGGAAGTTTTATTTTGAAGGGGACACACCAGGAAATGGTGAAACTACAGCGAAAGCTTCCAGTATGAAGTCAATATGACTCTCAGCAGAGTATTTCAAAAAACACTTTACTGATTTATACGGGAGAGAGAGAGGGGGTGTGGTCGGGGAAGAAGAAGGCCGTAGACACAGATAGAGCAACGGAAAACTGTTGCGCTCATCATGATCTTTTTTATTTCTTCACTATATTGGATCTCTATATGTGTCATTTATCCAAAAATGAAATGCCAGAACTAATTGAAAATTAGGTTTTAAATCCCTCGGATTTTGATTGCACAATTAAATCGTGAAATAAAGGGATTATTCGCGTATACGACTGAGGGATGTTTTATTTTGAAATAAACACACCGGGTAAACGTGTAACTAGAGTGAATGCTGCTGGTATGACTGTCAGCAGAGTATTTCTCTATCAGTTAAAGCACAGAGACGCGAGAGAGACGCGCTGCTCTCAGAAAAAAAATAGGCGAGCCTCCTGAGGTGAAGGGGAGCGTCGCTGCAGACGTGCCTGCGACGCGCCTCAGCAGTGCGTCTGAGGTTGGATGTGTGCTCGCTCTACGTTGATTTCACAGTCTGTGACAAAAAGTCAGACGCAGACGCGAGGTAGACGCGCAGTAGAGGTAGGATGTGTGTGGGGGCCGTTACAATCTAATTATACCCTAGAAGAACATTCTAAATCATACTAGAAAAAGACACACACAATGCCACTGTTGCCCTGTTTCTCCAGTGTGCTTGATTTATTTTTATGTTTACCCCTCCTCCTCCTACTCCTCCTCCTCTACGTCTAGGTTTTGTTGTTTGTCATCTTGATTGTGGACTTGTGAGGATTAGAACTGAATATGTATTGGTCTTTGTCCATGCACAACTCAACATTAATCGTTTTTCTCTTCTAATCCAGCCTGCCTTTTATCTTCCCACATAAAGGAGAGTTAATCCCCAAATCCCCTGTTTACAGCACGCAGTCATTTCTCCTCCTCACTTGATGAAGTGCCGTCGGCTTGTTTTAGTCAGGTGGCAAATTGCCATTGGAGAAAGGTTAGGATGTGATACTTTGAGGTATCCGTTTTATTAAAAAATCCAAATGCCTGTAGTGATGGTTAAATGAATGACTTTGCCCTTAAATAAACCCATGAAGTGAGCCTTGTCTTTTTTCCACAATAGTTTATTTAAAATACCCTGAAACCATTGAGCTTCATCCAGCACATATCCTCTGTTTTTAAGGGAAGTTATACAACTGTTCAACTCCCCTCTCCGTAATGCCGGATGATGAAAGCCAAGTCGAGTTTTATGGAGAATTCAAAAGTAGGACATTAATTTGTTCTTACTAATCCTAGAATTCTCAGAGTGGTGAACTTCTGGTGACCTTTCAGGGATACAAATACAAGCAGCGTGTCAATGTTGTTAACCATGGAAAGCCACTATGTTCCTTCCAGGATTTAGTGGAGCTACAGAGCTTTTCCTGGAGCCGGGGTTTACAGCAGAGCAACACACACACACACACAGACATCCATGTACAGTCTTGTAGCGGTGTACTGGCTGTACACAATGTACAAAAATAGATTTAAAATAACAATATTCTTCATAGCCTCTAGCCTCTCTTTAAAATGTTGTACCCTAAAGCTCTAATCGATGCATATTTAATCAAGTCCCCACTTTACATATGAAGCAAGGTGATCCTACAATTGCAGCCAAAAATGCATTTGGAGTTTGAAAGTGAATGTATGCTGAACCCAAGATTAACAGAGCAAAAACACCAGATAACCAAACATGGTCTGAACGACACCATAGCATCTTAGCCTGCTTGTGCCATACTCTTCTAACTACTTTTCACAGGATTTCTACAATAAATACTATAAAAGTAGAAAGGAGAAACAACCTATACATTTTATAGGTTGCTTCTCGTTTCTTCCTCATGCAAAGTTGGAGGAAAGTCATCGTCATTGTCCAAAAATGTTTTCCTTGACAGCGAGATCGTCTTTTTATCACAAACATTTGTCTATGATGTGCTCATCCACATCGCTTTGTAACCAAAATCAGATTCAACACACACAGCATCTTCAATCAGTGCTGCGGGACTTATGCCAACTGTGGCACCACTTTCCAAAAACAGAGGAAATAGGCTGGCTGGTGTAAAGCATTATGACTGCCCAGGTCCCTTCACCCTCAGGCAAATCCATTTTATTCTGAAGTTTCAATGTTGGCTTTCTTTTGTTTTCGGTTTAGGCTGTGTCCTTTATAGTCCCAAATTGGTTATTCACCCCAATCTACTGTGCCAGGTTTCATTGTTAACTCACCATCTCATAAATCAACTCATTGTTGAGGATTTGTTAGAAATGGCTATTTTAAAAAGGAGTGATTGAAGGTCGTGTTTTGAATATCAATTGACTTAATAGTGCATGAAGTTGAATTCAAGGTAAATTAAATTCAGTTATAGATAATATTTTATAATAGAGACATTGGGTGAAAAGGGAATATGACCTGAAGGCTAGAAAGATCATTTTAAAATATGTTAAAGTAATACCTCTATTCCTCCCATTATGATTCATATGGATGTGCTATAGACTGCTAATGACTAAGAGCCTTAAATCTGAGTCAAAATGTAAGTGTCTAAAGTGGCAAACAGATTAAGCCGCATATGGTGTTGAGAACATGCAAGTACGTGGACACAGACACTGTGATCTATGCAAATTGTATTAAATTACATGGAAAATGCTCTGGTAATCTCTATATCGGCCCCTGAAGAGTGCCTTTTGTTACCTCTACCGGTGCGTAAAAGAGTGGATTTAGTATGCTCAACTGAGTTGGATGTTATGGCCGACAGGGGGCCAGGTGTTGTTTGCATTCAATAACTTAAATATGGACCACGTTTCTGGCATCGGACTTTATGTTTAAAGCAAAAAATAAAGTACTGCCAGCAAATCTTCAAAATCTGTTTATCCTTATAGAAAATGAAGGAAGAAGAAAAGGACACTTTAAGCATCAAGTTGCAAGGACAACAGCAAAACAAATGTGTACTTCAGTGGTAGGAGTGAAAGTATGGAATTCTCTGCAACGTGAACTACAGCAATGTACAAATATATTTCAGTTTAAAAAACGATTTAAAGAGAAAACAATTAATTTGTATGAGCACTTATAGAAATTGATGATTTCTATATTGATGGTTGTGATCATGGTTTGCTTTGTTTTGGAATCAGTTTCAGATTGATGTTTTGGTTTCTATTTTGCTTCATTTATTATCGTCATGCACTGACATGAGTTGACATGTAGAGTGTTTTTTTTTGTTTGTTTTGTTTTGAGGGGGCAGGAAATATAAGATATTCTTCACCCTGCCTCCTTTTCGTCATGGTTTTATGGATTGTACATGTGAGAATGTTGTAATGAGTTTTGTTGGAAGACATCCATGGACGAAATAAATATAAATCAATCAAAAAAATCAATCAAAACTCAAGATGAAACTGAAGTGAATACAAACCTTGAAACAAGAACTCATTGTATATACTGTACCTGCTATCAGTCTTAGGGCTCACTACAGTCTGTACCATTCACTACGGGACACTGATAATTCCACTTGATTAACAAACTAGTGAGGATGAACATCTGGTAGCAATTAACCTTGAGACCTGCATCCATGCCAATGGACCAGCATGCATTGCTATAGGCTGGGCTGAACTCCAGTTGTCCACAACCCATTTATTTCTCCAAAAACGGTTTGTTTTTATAGCCATTGCAGAACAAAAGGGGTGGAGGTCAACGGTCACTTCACTTAAGGCTAAATAAGAGCAACAACAAAAAGGAATCCCTGGATCATTGTCCTATGGAGAAACGGACTGATTATTATCTGTAGCATTGAACATAAGCTAACCTTACCTTACACAGTAAAGTCATTGTATTGATACTGCACAATGAGAATGTGTCACTCCCCTGCTAGTCAAGACTGGACGCCAACAATCACAGCCTGAATTAAAAATATCCAAAGATTTCTCACTCACTGCAGCTCGGACCAAGTGGTAGATACATTCCTCTTGTCTGACCTTGTTGCCATGGAGGATCATTTTGCCAGGCTTGTACAAATCATCCAGGACTCAACATTTACTCGTGCCAATTCAGCATTGATGTGTGTGCACGGCACTCTGGGAGAAATAAACAACATCATGGAGGCTGTGCAATCTTTATCCACCTGATCCACTATTTTGCGGCCAAGGTTATAGAGAGGTAACGCAATCATCAGAGAGTTCTGTGTAATGCTTTCATATTTACGGGTCCTTCACAGGCTGCTTTGTGTTTGTGTGTCGTGGGTTCAAACGGCTGTTGAAATGCTTCGGTTGCTGCCAAACAGCACAGGAATCACTGGCTACATGCTCATATTCTAAACCTCAGAAACAAGATTTAATGAGTTTGACATTGGTGAGAATGACGTTGATTTGCTTCTTCTATTAAAATGGCTGTGGATCATCAATGGATAGTTGGATTTTTTCTTTTATATCACATGAAAGCACTACAGAACAATTGGCAGCTATGCGCGTAGGGGGCGCGGACATTCTGCTTCTTCTGGAAGGACGGCCGGTCCTCTATAACATTAACTGTGAACTGTTAACTTAACTCGTGTCCCAGCAGTGTTGACTGCCAGGAAGTAGTCCAAACATGTCAAGGTACAAACAAATTAAATCTGTTTACATGAACATTCAAGTTAATATATCAAGTTAGATGAATTTAACTTTTTTGAATTAAAGTTGGGGTGGAGAATTTGGGGAGAAAATAGCAGTTGGGATAGAGATTTGAATCCAAATACCTCAACCGCTCCACTTGTTCTCTTTGGTCCCTCCCCTATGGTCCCTGCCTGACACGCTCTACACCAACAACGTCGGCACCAAAGTGAATGGACAGTCCCAACAGCCAATAAGAACAGAAAATCTGATTTTTATTTTTATTTTTTTTAGATTCTCAAAAGTGAGCATTTGCTAATCAGTTTCTCAGTTGTACACGGGTGTAAATTGGATAATGACGCTATTAACATTGTATAGACTCAATGCAATGGACAAATAGACTAAGTGATACTAATAAATGTTCACTACAGAACATGTACAGTTGCGTAAGAATTCAAAGTACAATTAACCATGTAATTAGTTTTTTCGATATACATATATATTATGTCGTCAATACTATGGAACTTAGACTTAAATTAATTGTAATGTCAGGTACGGAACCCCTCTGGTGACATCTGTGAAAAATAAAAATCTGTTTGCTCGACTTAGTGATCTGTTTGCATGACTTAATAATCTGTGGCTACAATTTATTAAATTGTGGGAACGAGATAATTAATTTTGGCCACAGTTTAATAATTTGTGGGAACGAGATAATTATTTTGTGGCCACGTTTAATAATTTGGAACGAGATATTTATGTTGTGGCACGAATAACAATTATAAAAGGAGTGTGTGTGTGTGCTGTGTTGTCTATCATTGCAGCAGGGGTTAGACCATGTCGGCTATGGACAAGATAGAAGTAATATCGTGCTGAAAAAGGCCTGTTGTCTCACGCATACGCCCCGTTCAGCCTACTTACTGGCTGCCTCATTTCATGCCTTTTTCAGCGCGGTTTTATATTAGATCAGCATATTATTTAGTCATGAAATAAAATGGCATTAAATATCATTGTAAATCATTCCGAGGTTAAAATAGAACGATATTTCTTCTATCTTGTCCATAGCCGACATGGTCTAACCCCTGCTGCAACGATAGACAACACAGCACACACTCCTTTTACAATTGTTAATTCGTGGCCACAACATAAGTATCTTGTTCCCAAATTAATTATCTCGTTCCCAAAATTGTGGCCACAGATTATTAAGTCATGCAAACAGATCACTAAGTCGAGCAAACAGATTTTATTTTTTTTCACAGATGTCACCAGAGGGGCTCCGTAGTCAGGTCTTCTCCTGAGGATGTATTTTACAATAGTGTGTAACATTACACCACAAGATAGAAGAAAAACATGTTACTATTGCACAGACTAGCCCACTGAAATGTCATTATATGCCATATGTTGTTTGATTCTCACTTAACGGTAATGTTGATGTAGTTTTGATTTACATTCGACCGCTAGAACTCCAAAGGTGTCAAATCCTCTTCTGTCAAACTTTTGAAAATGTTTGATATGACATCAACACTCGTTATAAGGTGCACCTGTCGCCGATAAACGATGCATATTGCTCTGAATAGTGTTGTTAATTAGGATGCAACTTTTGACTTTTGTCTTTGAAAAGAAAGGTGTTTCAAATACTTCAAAAGTCATTTCATCATGTTTACATTATTTTGTCCACCCTCTGTTCTGTTGCTAGATAATTTTCCAGGATTCTTCTAACTAATTTACACTGCAGGATATCAAGGGCACCGGAGAGGGCATCCACCTGGCTATGGTATTGATCTATGCGTAAGCAAGCGGCAACATTCAAAATGAATCTAGCCAGGCAGTAATCTCTGTGACAATGACTATGTCCTGAGCAACAGAGGTGATTTGTATTTCAGTATGAAAACAATGTATGTCCGTATGAGGGTTTACAGGTATCCAAAATGTCTGAACTAAAACTAGCAAGTTTTTGTTTCAGACCTGGCAAAAGATAAAAGCATGTGGTAAAATTATTCACTGTAAAAAAAATTAATAAAAATCATTATTGTCAACAGGTTCAACATAAAACCTTGCTCGAATGGTTGTCTGAAAGGACGTATTTACTTGTTATCCTTTTTATGCAGTCCCATCAGTGACTTACTTCATCATGTGGGCCAAACTTTGCCTTTTTATAATTCATTTAAATATACTAAATGCACCCATGTCCTACAATGTACCCTTTTAGCTTATTACATAATGTATTCTGCAGGAGTGAAACCTTTTTTTTACCAAATAGTTATATCAGCTTATGAAACAAACTCTTCACAGCTCAGTCAGTACTTCATTTAAACTTCAGATGAACTTCCAGTATTTTCGACTTACATATACTGTAGGCCTATACATATATTTCCAAGCAACTTTAAAACTGTGAAACAAATTACCAGTGCCTTCCAATAGCAATGTGATCAAAATTTCCCACTAAGGCATATTTTATAATTAATTAATCATTTTATAATGAAATTACTGTGAGTGGTGAGATATGTATTTGCATGGTGGGAGCTATGGGAGCAGAGGGTGGTGTGTATGTGTGTGTGTGTGATTTGACAGAGGATTTCCATGGAGTTCTATTTTCTGAATCTTCATCATTATGGATCATGTGTGAAATAAGGCTATTATTGATGTATGATTCATGCATTAAGGGTAATTCATCACCAATTCACTTTAGTAAAGACACAGACATGCAGGCCAGTCCTGACGTCAACCATCTTGGTGCGATATCATAAACTTCATTCGCTTTGACTCACAGATAAAACTAAATAAAACTTTCTTAGTTTGCCTTTTTGTCTCGGCGCAGAGGCAACATTATTTATTAATCTATTTTGTACTGAGATATGTCAAAGCAAAAACAAGTAGGTTTATTTCTGTAATCCGCCTGGTTGACTGTGATGTGAGGAAACATCAGTAGTGTAGAGCTGCATCTCATCACAAACAGCTGTGACCAATCACACATACTGTAGTGCTTCACTCTGCAGAGTAAAACTGTGTGCCGCCTCTATGTTCACAAGCTAGGCAGAGTTGACTGATAACTCCTCATGGGTTTCTCACTAGAATCTACTCTTACATCAAACCTTGATTCCATTGAGCAGCACAGTTTGGTTTGGCACGGTACAGTTAGGAACATTAACCCTAGATCTGGCTTGCGTTTTCCACTGGCCACAGCACCTTTCCTTGGTAGGCTGGGTTCATGCCGGACGGCGATAGCCGTAGTCAGAGTACAGTCTTTGGGTCAGAGCCATTAAACGGCACAAGCCCTTATTAAAAAGTTTATACTCTGGCTGCAACAGCTACAACACTATTGTGACATCATAGCAACGGGACAGAGTGTGGCCAGCTGGTTAATTCAATATAGAGTAGGGTTGCAAAGGGGTGGAAAGTTTCCACGGGAACTTTCGCTCGGGAATTTTGGGAACATTCAGTCGGTCATTTAAAAAAATGTTTTCATATCCAAACATAAATCTAAACATTTAAACACTATGTTTGGACATAGGCAGACATCCATGCAAAATAATACAATTAAAAAACATTACATTTGAACAGATTTATCTGTAAGAAGAACTTTATCAAGTTTTGATTATTTTATGAACAATCAATAATGTCACTGAACAGCAAAAATATGAATGTTGAGTTAAATATTACTCAACTGTCTGACCCAACCCATTCAATGAATAAAGTCAAATGCCCCCCATGTGATGGACGAATGCACAGAGCATGTAGGGGCATGGCCTCAGTACCCCTGCAGTAGGATGTGTGCTATGTCCAATTTGCAAAGTGTTCTTGCATAAAATCTGGTTGTTTTAGTCAAGATTATGCTAAAATATATTGTCCCCAACTATATTTAAAATCAAAGTTTAAGCCTCTGTAAACCTGGTCTTGTAAAAATCAATATATGATATCAAATTGGGTGTCTCAATAAACTTAAAAAATAATCTGATTTGAAATTAAATGTTCATAAATATATTAAAACTTAGTGGAAAAAACTGTTTCTTACAGTCTAGAACGTTTTCCTGGACTGAAATAACATAGTTAGGAGAATGTAGTGTATTTGAGTTGCTTTAAATTTAGTAAATTCCCGTTAATTCCCAAAATTCCCGTTAATTCCCATAAATTCCCGTTAATTCCCATGGAAAGTTTCCAACTTTGAAAATTCCCGGAATTTTGCAACCCTAATGTAGAGTAATTTTTCTCTCACTCTTGCAGAGGAGATCACACACGGCAGTTTATCACTTGCACGGAAATTATGATTCTGTCGAACAATCAAAGGACTGCAGTCTGTAGCCCCACCCTCTTGAGATGGCTTGGTACCCCAACTAAAGGTTGGCAAAAATAGGTACGGCACGGTTGGCTTATTGTTGTACCCTATCCAACTTTTGAGAGTGGAAACGCAAATAAATGTGTGCCCTATAGATAGTCATTTGTAATATAAATGTAATTTGTTTGTAATGTAACTTTAACATTTTGAATTAAACTAGCTTTACCTACATGCTGTATTTTGTAAAATGAATTAAAATATAGCTTGGCTTCTAAAGTTGTGATATTCCAATCTTACAACACGACGACCAAATTCATAGCGTGCATTTAAGAGCCTGATATTTCCCTCATCTGGTGGAGACAAAAACAGAGCTAAAAAAAGAGTGACTAATACCCCTTTCCCACCAACGGGAGCCAAGTGCTAGCTCTGGGCTGGTGCCAGTTTGGGTTTGAGGTTTTAGTTGGTCTGGTTGGTCAGGATGATCCCTCTCCCGGCCCCTGACGTAGGCGGTTTAGCTCAAACTCGGGGTTGCTCTGGCACCAGTTTTTCCAGCCCAGAGCCGACTCTTTGGCAGTGAGAAACCAAAAAACTGGTTTGAACTGGGCTCTAGCTCCAAACTAGCCCCGATTTTGCGCTGGGGGGAAAGGGGCATACAAGACCTACTCGACTGCCTGTCTCCCTGAGGGATTGCATCCGTGGGAGTGGATACAGACATTATAAGCAACTGTGCATTTAGTGAAGGACCATTTATTTATTTATTTTTATTCATATTTTTAATGGTCTTCTAATTGGCTAAATTCAAGTATAATTCAGTCTACTGGGGAGTCCTTATTCAATTTAAGGTCAAATTTTAATCAATAATGAATTATATAAAAGTTGCTCCAGGCACTGTTGTACTTTGTTATACAAAAGAATGTTTTGCCTTTGAAGAATAGTAATGAAAGAATAAACAGTTTAGAGGTGTTCTTATGAAGGGAATGTTTCAGTCCTTGATCCCTTTTTTAAAAGGGAGGCTGTCCTAATTTGAACCGAGCAGAAGGCAAGAAAACAGTGTGTAGCGTCTGGCAGTGCTCACCAATGAGCAATCATGCGGTCCTTTAAAAACCCTTCAATTCCTCCTTTCCTCATTGTATTACTGTCGATTAAAGAGCGCCCTCCTGCTTACATTGTTGCAAAAGGGCACAAATCCTCTATTAAATTTCCACAGGCTCGACCAAAATAAAATTGTAGACGAGAGACACTGCGGGTGAAAAGGGTTATATTTGTAACGTATAGATATCTTCATGAAACTTTGCCAGTTGAATACTAGCATTCAGAGTATGGCAATTTTCTCAGAAATGTTTAAATATACTGTATATCCTCATTTCGCCATATCTAACTAATTATGCATGAATTTGCAACTAAAATTTTTATGTTGAAAAAGTTTTTACAGAACATATTTTGGATGCAGCCTTTCATTTATTTTATAAATAACTATGTACATGTCTTTAAAATGCAGTACATCTTCAGCATGCTTTTAAGAACAAAATGTATCATAAATGAGGCATTTAACAACATAGGAGAAAATCCTTCTTTAATGACCTTAGAACCATAACACGCGGGACATGATGGCAACTGTCTGTTGTGCCCATAGATGGTATTCACATGAGGTTGATGCCACACATGAGAGTGGCGTGGGAGCTGTATCTCAGACATGGGAAGGATGACCTTTTTTTGGACACATCATCAGTAGGCAAGGCAAGGCAAGGCAAGTTTATTTATATAGCACAATTCAGACACAAGGCCACTCGAAGTGCTTTACAGGGGCAAGATTAGAATACATAAAACACATTATAAAACAACAAAAGCGAATAAAAGAAGCAAATTAAAATTAAAATTAAAAACATGAAAACTCGATTTAATAAAAGAAGCAAATAAAATGAAAATTGCAGGTTAAAATGGAAACAAAAAAGTCTTCAGACTCGATTTAAAAGAACTGAGAGTTGCAGCACACCTCAAGTTCTCTGGGAGTTTGTTCCAGATTGTTGGTGCATAAAAACTAAAAGCTGCTTCTCCTCGTTTAGTCCTAACTCTAGGGACTGTAAGTAGACCTGTCCCAGACGACCTAAGGGCTCTGGACGGTTCATAACTTCTCAGCATATCAGTAATGTATTTTGGCCCTAAACCATTTAGTGCTTTATAAACCAACATCAGTATTTTGAAATCAATTCTTTGAGTGACTGGAAGCCAGTGTAAAGACCTCAGAACTGGGGTAATGTGATCCACTTTTTTGGTCCTAGTGAGGACTCGAGCAGCAGCGTTCTGAATTAGCTGAAGCTGTCTGATAGATTTTTTTGGAAGGCCAGCAAGGACACTGTTACAGTAGTCAAGTCTACTAAAGATAAATGCATGGACAAGTTTTTCTAAGTCTTGCTGAGACATAAGCCCTTTAATTCTTGATATGTTTTTTAGGTGGTAGTAGGCTGATTTATTAATTGATTTTATGTGTTTCTTGAAATTCAAGTCGGAGTCTACAACAACACCAAGATTTCTGGCTTGGGGTGTGGCTTCTAACATAACGGATGTAAGCTGTGCGCTGACTTTTAATTGTTCATCTTTGGCACCAAAGACAATTACTTCAGTTTTATCGTTGTTTAATTGAAGGAAATTTTGGCACATCCAATCATTGATTTGTTCAATGCACTTACTCAGTGCCTGTATCGGACTGTAGTCTCCTGGTGATATGGTTATGTAAATTTGTGTGTCGTCTGCATAATTATGGTAGCATAATTTGTTCTTATTCATAATCTGAGCTAGTGGGAGCATATAGATGTTAAATAGAAGAGGGCCAAGAATGGAACCTTGGGGGACCCCGCATTCAATATTTGTCCGCTCAGATGTGAAATTGCCTATTGACACATAGTAGTCTCTATCCTTTAAGTAGGATTCAAACCAGCTTAGTACAGTTCCAGAAAGTCCAACCCAGTTTGCTAGTCGATCTAGTAATATGCTGTGGTCAACTGTGTCAAAAGCGGCACTGAGGTCCAGTAAAACTAAGACAGAACTTTTGCCACTGTCTGTGTTTAAGTGGATGTCATTGAGGACCTTAACCAGAGCAGTCTCAGTACTGTAGTGTACCTTTGAAACAGAATAGTGCTAAGAATGATTATGTAAAGTTTAAATGTACAGTAAAAACCTTTGATTTATACTATTGTGAAAGATGGCATGCTATGGAAACAAAATAGACAAATCTCTAGATTGACCAGTCCCTGAAATGTTTTTATCTGAGGTGTCTTGCCTCAGATAAATTTGAAAAATTTGAAATTATGGACAGACGTTGGCAATTTAGGGATTAAAGCAGTGCAAAAAACTGTGTCAAAGGAACAAACTTGTGTAACACACTTATTCATTAAACATTTCCGAAGCCTTTTTTGGCATAGTTTGTACCTGCATCATTTTAAGTTAAAATGTAGCTTCCATTGTCATAATGGAATTTTCCTTGTGGCTTACATGGACATCCATGTGTGTGTGTTTTTTTGTGTGTGTGTGTGTGTGTGTGTGTGTGTGTGTGTGTGTGTGTGTGTGTGTGTGTGTGTGTGTGTGTGTGTGTGTGTGTGTGTGTGTGAGAGAGAGAGTGTGGGGGGGAGGGAAGAAAAAGCCTACAAATTATTCTAATTATCTATCATGCATGATTCATTGAATTTCAGGCTTTTAGTTGGTTATTTGTTCTTTATTTGCTCCTTAGTAACTAGTCATTTGTGGATAACATGCCATACTGAAATAAACACAATTCCTTTCGGGGCATAATTAGGTTATTGATTTCCATATGCTACTAAATGTAATGTAAAAAGAAGTGCCATGACAGAAGGTGTCATGGTATGCATGCAAATACATGATTTAAATCCAAACAGAAAAGCTACTCAAGTTTTACAGCACTAATGTAAAACAATGAATAGGACTCTCAGAAAATAAATCATGATATTGAACCTTAGGATACAGGGGCTTATCACTGAGGCAGTACCCTCGACATTAGGGTACTTATTTGTACCCTTGTCTTTCATATCCACCATTCTACTTATCTATTGCATTCCAAGGCTACTCAACCATAGCCAACAGGTTCAAATGTACCTTCAATGAGGACGAAAACAGTAAAACTTTCTAATCTAAGTACATTTTGGAAGAAATCCCTTACAAATGTACCTCTCACTTGTTGGGGAAACATATAGCTTTTAGTAGGCTATTTACCATTTTGGCTTGTAAAAAAAACTTGAAGTCCAATAATTGTCTCTGGGAGGTACACTACATAAGTGTAGATTGTACCTTGGGGGACAAAAATGGACTCTTACTGTACCCTTATTTCTAATAGTGTACAGTGGTGTGAGATTCCTTTACTGTATTGATGTGGAATAGTCCAGTCTGTTGTTGGCTGTACCCATTCAGCACTGCTTATGATGTTGTGAAAAACATAAAAAGATGGAGAAAACATATTTAGCCTCTGCTCAGAAAGAGGCTCTGTGATGACAAGGACAGCAGCCTTGTGAATTACAGGTCACACTTTTGTTTGTGTTGAGAGCATTGTGTGGAGTGTTAAAGGGCTGCCTCAGGAGACTGTATTGCTGCTACCTATACTGTAAGGACAAATGATGTCTGAGCATGTAGACTTTGACAATGGATGATTCATACACTGAGAAACACAGTGAGAATTCATGAGCTCACCTTAGAGGTGTCTTCTAGGCTCGGGAATAGTTGTTGTCTTGTCCATGCTCTCTTTAAACCCAACCCTATTTTACTTGCATTTGTACTGACATCTACCAAATTACACGTGTATGCTTACACGTGTAAGTGTTCATTCTACACATGGATGGCTCCTTTTTCTGAGACTGAGAAATATTTGCTTCGGGGGCACCGTTTCCTTGAATTTCATAATATTTCCATTTTAATGGCCAACTCATAATTGCGTTTGTGATTCACTTGTGGTTAGAAGATGAAAAAAGCTGCCTTCCAGCAGCTCCTCAAACTTTTGGCTTCTAATTCTGTTGTGTCTCTTAACTCTCCCTATAGCTACTCAAAGCTTTAGATTCAACTCTGGATTAGAGTATGTTTGCTTAATAAAGAAGCTACAAGGAACTTTTGAATGTATTTTTTTTAAATAGTCGAATGTTTGACGATCATAAATTAAATAAAACAGCACACGAGACTGCCAGTGTAAAGAAGACTACTTTTCTATAATAAAAAAACATCGTTAATTAATGCCTCTGTCTGGGCTTGGAAGAAAAAAAACTACCGCTCTTATCCAAAGGGGCCGATAGAATGAATACAAACTGAAAGTTCCTCGTAGCCACTTTAAACTATCCAAGAATGCTACAGTACTTTTAAATAGTTGTAGAGTCTGGTGGCAAGCTTTGTTAGGGTGAGTGATAAGAACCAGCTGCTTCTTAATGACAGTGATGTCAAGCAAGCAGCTGGTGACATCTGTCAACATTCAGGGCTTAGTAGCTACAGATTGGGCCAGCCTGTAGGTAGAGTGAGAATGACCTGGAATGAACCTGATAATGCGAAAGGACATAAGTGGACTGTTCTGGACAAAGCTGGGCTTATTATGCGAACGCTAAAGCTTTCCCGGTCTATAATAATGTGTCATTAATGGCCGCGTTTCCCAGATTCGTTAAGAGCCTCTTTGGAGCTAAGTACTTCTTTGGAGCGCTCTTAAGAACGCTGTGAAAGAAGAATGCGTTTCCCAGATTCGTTCTTAGCGAAATAAGTTACCGTATTGGTCCGAATATAAGATGACCCTGATTATAAGACGACCCCCCGTTTTTCAAAACTCATATTTGGAAAAAAGATTTGAAGACCAGATCTTGTTTTTTAAAAGGAAATTAATTTTATTTATTAAAATAATATACGAAAATAAAAACGCATTTAATAAAAGACTTTCCTTCATTGCAAATGAACAGTAGTGCAAATAGACTGAACCGATGTGTTTACCACAGACTTTATTCCTCTGCTCCGCTGTGATCGCTCTCGCTGTCATCTCTCTATGCTCTGGTTCGGTCATCCTAGCTGCTGTCCTCGGCATCTGAGACGCAACATTTATTTAATGCTCATAGTTAATCACATAGCCTAGTGCTGAAACGAAAGCTATCAACGCCGTGGTTTAAGGCTGAAATGATAACCGGGGCAGTGCACGTTACAGTTGTCGATTGGAAGGCTTCCGCGATCTCCGTTAGTTTCAGTTTACAGCCGATAAAGTTGCAATCACAACGACCGCATGGACAGCGTTTAAATGAAGCCTCTTATTCTTATTTTCATTAGGGCGTTGATGCAAACGATGAAATCTAAACAGTACGGTGGCTGTGGTGTGCGTAAAAGGAAAGCGCAGTTGGCAATCTCTCCTTAGCACTGCAACTGCCGCAGCTTAAAAGCCAATCGCACAGCCGATTCCTGCTTCTGATACGTTGACTCGCAACATAATGAGTCGCGGCCTCTTGTTTTCTCTCCGGTAACGGGCAGTCCATTACTGGACGACGAATACTAGACCCCGAATATAAGACGACCCGACTTTTTACGACCTATTTCCAGGGGAAAAAACCCCGTCTTATATTCGGACCAATACGGTATTTCACTAAGACGGAAGTGTAAGATGGAGCTGACCCACTCTTACAACCTTCTTAGCGACCAAATCGTCAGTGATCATGCCACAGATTTAATTGAACTCAGCTGAACCTCATCCAGAGCGGCTCCACCTGCTATAAAGGCGTTGCCAAAGTCCGCGCGTGTGAGAAACCATGGCTGCAATACAACACCTTCTCGCTGCGAACCAACAGCCTCGTCGTGCGCGAAGCCAGACGGTTTAGATAAATGCATACGTGCGTCAGCACTTCTCCCCACTGGACGTGCTATCAGACCGGGCCGTCCAGGCAAAGTACCGGCTGCCCCGTGCGGAGATCCAACGGCTGATCACTCTGGTGTCTCCACATATCCAGAGCAACCCGCTGCAATTTTGAGATTTTGAGATGCAGCCCCTGGCTGCGCTGTGTTTTTAGGAACATATCAACCTGTTCTGAGGTCCAACAACCCCCAGCCCCTACCCCTTTACCACCAGTCACCAAGCAAGCACTGATCACTAAACCATAAACTCACAACCACCACATCACCCATATCAACTCTCAGGCCTGAAGGCTGAAATAAATAAACAGAACCAGCAGATGTACACATGTAACGTCCTGCACACTATGATTATTGCTGCAGTGTCCGGGTGCTTTACCTGAAAGTCTGGCACTGGAATGCTGTTGAAAGGGCGCACAATACGCACACGCCATTAACCTACGCTTAGATAAATTACAAATTGCCAGGGACTTTTTTTTTCTCATTTCAATGCAAAATGATCCACACAATACATGGTTGAAAAGAAAACAAAATAGTTTATTGAAACCATATGGGGGAGGGGTTACTCCGCGCTGTCTTTACTGGGCGTCTGCATCACCTGCAACGAAGGGAGATTGATTAATGAAACCTTCGCACTCTTCCTTTTTGTTTGGTTCTAGAACTCCTGCCACTTCTTCCTCACAGCACGCCAGTCACGCAGGCCACATGGGCTGGAGGGGGACATGTTTTCGGCTATAGCCTGCCTAACACGGTTCTTCACCGTGATGTTCTTTTTGCCCCTTGACCCCCCGAATAAAACTCCCCAGTGCTGCCAGACCTCGTCCGCTAAGACGCCCATCTCCTCCGCGGTAAACGACAGTGCCCGCTTGTTTCTTTTGCTGCCGCTTTCTTCCACTCTCACATGTGTGTGCCTATATCCACGGGGTATATATGCGCTAATTGGCTTGATTACTACTTGGATACACTTGTTGCCACACACACACACCCGCACCCACACACCCCCACACACACACGATACATGCGTAGCCTAATTCCACCTGTGTGGGGGAGACCACGGGGTGCTGTGTGTGACTTGTGCGCTGATAAAGAGGTGGGTGATCGATTCGCCTGGCATCGATTTATTCAGTGTCAGCACCACCGCGGTGGACAGCTCCCACTAAGAACCTTCTTTCGCTTCATCTTACGCGTTCTCCAAAGAAGGCACTTAAGATGGCATCTGGGAAACACCCGTATCTTAGCGCTCCTTCTTTGGCGAACCCTTCTTTGGTCCCAAAGAACGATCGAATCTGGGAAACGCGGCCAATAATTGTTACCCACCATACTTCTGTTTGTTAATCTTTCCGCCGTTTTTCTAGCTCTAATTCCTCCCGCACTGTTACACTTAGAAATGCAAAGAAGTTCACAGAACGTGCATCTCCACTCCAGGGTGTTATTATTTCACAAATAGCTGAAGGTTGTGTGGGTGTACCCCAAGGTTCCATTTTGGGTCTCTTGTTATTCTGTCTATTCATTAATGACCTACCTGAAGTCTCTCCACCTACTGGCACCTGTCAGATGTACACTGATGATTCAGTCATATATCTACATGCTAAAAACAAGAAGCAAGCTGCAGAAGAACTATCAGCTGCAATGGTCAATATTTCAAATTGGTTAGCAAACTCCTGTCTGCATCTAAATGTTGAAAAAACTGTATGTATGTTCCTTTCAAAATCTGCAAACAGCGATCCAGATCCAGACGTGACAGTAGAAGGGAGAAGACTCTCAGTGGTCCAAGAAATCAAATACCTGGGAATAATGATAGATTCTAAGCTCACTTTCAAAACAAAAGTTAAAAAAGTCTTTAACAAAATCAAATTCAACTTATCAAATTTCAGAAACATCAGGAATAATTTAACTGCAGAGGCCTCAAGGTTTTACCTTCATGCTATGATCTTCTCACATATTAATTACTGTCTTACCAGCTGGTCACAGGCAGGACGGACCACATTACGCTCAGTTGAAACACGTTTCAAACAGGCCTTGAAAACGCTAGATAAAAAAATCTAATTCATATCACCATTGTAAAATCTTGATGAAATATGATTTGTTAAACTGGGAAAACATGATTAAGTTTGCAGACAAACTTCTACTTGTATATAAAATCTTTCATGGTAGGGGAGAACGGGGTAATTTGTCACACGGGTTGGTTGTCACAATCGTTATATCTCGGAACCAGAAGGCGCTGTCAGTGAAATTTTGATGTGTAAATATCCGGAATTGGGATCAGAGGTCACCTACATAGTCTTCCTTGGAGTTAGACTGCTGAATTTGAGGTGAGACGACTGTTTGTGTTTTTCATGTCAAATTGAAAATATTTAGCTCCTCAGTATTTTTCTTCTAGGCTTTTACACAATGGGTTTATAACAAAACACTTGTTACCCATACAAAGTGTGAAGGGTAAACTATAGTTTAGATTGTGGTTAGCAAGCTAATTAATTGTCAGATGGTTCTTGGCCTTGATGCTAGCAAGAAATTCAAGTTGGGGTTGGTCGTCACATTTGTTGGGGGGTTGGTTGTCACATGTTATCTCAAGGCTGCAGCCAGAAAAGGAACCCAATAACGAAATAAATTGTCAAGCAGTATCCTCTCTGACACCCCAGAGAAGGAAAGAATAGAGCAGGAAAAGGCAGCTAGCATGCAAAAGAAAAAAGGGCAACAAACTCAAAACAACCCAGCGCATCCAAAACTAGACCAGCTGCCAAGGCTACATTAAGTTATGTAGGCCTATTTGTCAACTTGACATGCAATTAAACTTTCAAATGTAGTTCTACTTTCTTGCCTTCTTTTTAAGATTATTCCCATTAAGATTACATTGTGACAAACAACCCCATAGTGTGTGGCAACTGACCCCTTGATGGGGTTGGTTGTCACAATGTGTAAAGGTGTCTTTGATGATTCATTTCTTCTTTATTACAATAAGATAGAAAAAGTGAGGGATACACATTTCAAGCCAACACCTTAAGCTTCAATTTAATATAGCAATGACTATTGAAAGATGTTTAGGTGATAAGCAATTCTCACTAGAGTAAAAAGTGTGCCTACTTACCCCGTTCTCCCCTATGGCTCCCCCTCCGCTAAAGGAATTTGTTAAACAAAATATAAACTCTTCCACCAGAGCATCCACAAGAGGGGATTGTACAATACCATATAGAAAAAGTTATTTTGGGCAGTCAGCCTTTTCAGTCAGCCTTTTCCTATCGAGCAGCACATACTTAGAATACCATACCCACAGAACTAAGGAACATTACATCACTCAAATCCTACTCAAAATCTATAACAAACTGGTTACTGACAAATCAAATATGAGTCCATAATAATCTGGGATAGTGTGTTTGTCTTTGTGTTTACTAATTGTGTTTGTGTCTGAGTTTATGCTCCTTGTTTGTATGCACTTGTTTGTGCTTACCGTATGTGTTTTTGTCTGCATTCATGCCACTTGTATGCTCCTTGTCTGTGCTTTTTGTCTTTCTTTAAATGCTTATTTGTTTTAATCGTGCCATATGTACATGCACTTTTATCTGTCTGTATGCTACTTGTTTCATATTTTTCACACATCACCAACCTGCTATGTGTTGGAAAAATTATTGTATCATTTTACTTATCTGTGCTTGTGTCATTTTGTTTTTGTGTTTATGTGTTGTATTTTTCTTTTCTTAATGTTTCTTTTAAGCTATCTACCTACAGGGACTACAGGTGAAAGTTAGCCTGCATGGCTAAATCTGGCACATTTACAGTACATGTTGAACTTTGGTGCTCATGTTTATCAATGTGTGCTGTCCCTTCTAAATAAAGAAATCTCAAATTACTCTAGGTGTGCTATTATTCTTTGTTTTCCCATAAGGTGGCGCTGTCAGTAAGCCCCAAATGAAAAAAGTTTTAGAGGCCACGCCCCTCACACCGTAAATCTGATTGGCCGTGTCCGGACTGCCATACTAGCGTCCTACATCCTACATACTCACCATCTATATACTGCATACTCTCTACTCAAAGATCGATTGTGTATGCGAGCTGCGTCGAAACGTTTTCAGTTGAAGTATACTCAAGCAATGAAGAATTTCTTCTTCTTTTTATAAGATTCAGGCAGTTTAGACACTGTTAAGCTTATAACCGCCCTCTACAGGTTAGATATTGAACTAGATTTTTACAGTCCTGTGTTCATCATCTGTGTTTTAGACCTCTTGTTTTATAATTATGTTTTGAGGCGGAGGATCCCTCCGACGCTCTCTGTCCGGCTCATCAGCACTCAGCTGTCTGTGAGTTGAGCTGGACGAGCCGCGGTGTGTGGAACAGCAATCTGTTCTAATCTCTCTCCACTATCAGACTCACTTCACTCATTTCACTTAGTGACTCTAATGTTGTTAGGTATTTATCTTCATCTCTTATCTATTGTAAGAGTTTATGAATGACTGCACGTACCGTTGTCAGATCACCCAAACAATGTTGTTGCCTAGCAACTTGCTCGAAAATATTTCATTTTCCTGGGCGGGTAGAATTGACCCAATGCATTGTGGGGCGGTTGAGTAGGAAATACACAATCGATTCATACCCAAAATCTTCCCGGAAGTTAGTACTCATCCGGGAATTTCTCACGTACCCAAACTCGCATACCCAACCGTCACATACTCAAATTGAAGTCAAAATGAGTATGAGTAGGACGTTAGTATGGCAGTCCGGACACGGCCATTGACTTGAAATTTCTCACACAGGTACATGTGAGGCTGCTCTACAAAAAAGCCTCTGAGACCAATAAGTCCCCCTGCAAATATTTTTCACTAAATAGGTTTTTAACCAAAACGTTCTTAAATGTTATACAATCAACACCAAATTGATCACGAAGCATCGGGGGAATGAGATACAGATAGCTTGAAAAACATGGACACCATTGACCAAAACATTTATGCAGGGGCGGGGCTTAGCAGCTGATTGGCCATAACTCATTGACGATAGGTCCTATCATCATGGAAATAGCTGGATATGTGCAGAACACGTGTGGTAGCAGTTTCCCAAGGATTCTTGACCACAACCCATCAGAAATATATTTTTTTAAATGTACTTTATGGATCTCCTACCTATCATCACCAAATTTTGTACACAGCCTTATGGGACCGAAATACACATGTGTATACAGTTTTAGTAAGAAAGCTCAAGAAACATGGCCGCTGTTGTCGAAAAACTACCTAATAGGCCTTTCACACACCATAAGCCAGTTCCGGGCTGGTGCTGGGGCCAGTTCAAAACTGGTTACAGCCTTATCCCAGTTATGAACCGGTTGGTTTCACAACGACCAGAGCCAGCCATGGAGCCGGCAAGAGAGCAACGTCATGACGTCACTGTAAACGTGTGTGTACGTCGCCAGACGCCGCTGCTCTTGTGGCTAACGCTAAAGCTACCACTAGCTTTAAGCACAACAACAGCGGCGAATACGTCTTATTTTTACACATGTTGGCTCTCACTTTGTCTGTGTGTGTGTGTGTGTGTGTGTGTGTGTGTGTGTGTGTGTGTGTGTGTGTGTGTGTGTGTGTGTGTGTGCGTGTCTCCGTTTGTCATGCTGCTCGGCTCAGTGGGCTCTGTGTTTATATGTCCATGCTATGAAGGTGCTGCCTGCTTCAGCGTTTACGTTCATGTTACTTCAAAATAAAAGCCAACTCACGTTTGTCCAGTGAAATGCTAATGTGAAGCCAGTGAAATGCTTTTAATGTGAAGCTGCAGCCTTAATGCGCTATTTGTTTAACAGTAACTTAACTGCTGCGCGCTGATCTAAATATAGTGTTTTTCAATATAGAAAGTAGTGTCTCTGGCATTACCGGTGGTGACACAAGTTTATTTTGCTAAAAAAAAAACAGCACTTTGTCCCGCACAAACGTAGTCTTTGTCCCACATCTGGTGAATTGGGATCTGGTCACCCTACTTTGCAAACAGGACCCATACAGCGTATTTTCGCCGGTCAATTTGATCGCTACGTTCGGTAATTATGTTATGTTTACGTCTCGTAGTAGCGGTGTTTTTAAATATAGCGGGCATGAGGTTTGAGCTGGTCTGGTTGGTCAGGATAATCCCTCCCCCGGCCGCTGGCGCAGGCAGTTCCTACCTCAAACCCTGCTCAATCCTGCGGTTTGAGTTGAACCGGTTTTTACAGGCCGGAGCCGATTCTCTGGCGTTTTGAAACCAAAACACTGGCTCTAGCTCCGAACTAGCCCGGAACTGGCTCCGATTTTGCTGCGGTGTGAAAGGCCTACGTATATTATATAGAGAATGAATTGGAAATGTTCAGAGAGATAACAGGGAAACAGCGCCCCCAAAGTCCCACTTGTGGCCAAAAAATATATTATATCCGTAGTAATAAGGACTACCATACAAAATGAATGGGAAAATGTTGCCCGTGGCATGCGTGAGATCCGGCTTTGATCCCCGGTCGGGGAAGTTTCAAATGATTAGATGATGATTTTTTTTTTAATTACTTAATAAATTCAGTCAAATAAAGTTGATGACATTTTCAAACAACAAATTGAGGTTTGTAGAATTGTGACAAACCTAATCAATATGAATAATATGAGAGAATTAAAAGGTAGAATGTAGAATGGCTTTGTGAGTCAATTTGAGAGTGTCCTTCCAATAAAACCATTTGTACGCATTAATAAGCCATCATCAAAAGTTAACATTTACAATTATGACACTCACAGTTGTTTTCATTACCACATTATTTCCATAACTCTTACAAAGTTGATTTATGCCTTGACTTAATTCAACCCTAACCATGGCCGTGCTAGATCCAAAAACACATGTGTTTCTGCTACAGTGATTTGTACAAGCTTGCAGTGGGCACACAAACTTGATCGGTTTTTACTTGAGCCTGAGGCGAATAAGTAGCGATATGAGGATGTAGCAGACTGTTCCCTTCCATCCAAACCTCTCTGGCCTGTGTTATTAGAGCAGGTGGAGGATGAGGGGAGAAAATGATTAATTAAAACATGCTTTATTTTGGAAATGTGAACAAAGATTTTGGCCAAGCACCCACCTCCTCTCCCAACTCCTCTTCAGCTCTCCATTGTCCTCTTATCTAATTAGGGTAAAAAAAATAAGACATATAAAGGGTGTCCATTGATCTGGAAGAAGGTTTTTGTACTCATTTACAAACAACCTGAATGTCTAAGTAATGCATCTTATTTTGCTCCTTTCACTAGGGACCTTTCACATGAGTTTCAAAGAAGGAAGCATTTTTAGTATTGAATTTATTTCTTTCATAATACTATAAACACTCATCTTGAGATCAACTTAATTGTCAGACTGTGAAATGGAGCAGCTCTATTTCCGGACAGTGATTCACCTTCTTTCTAGCTCTCAGAAAAACAAATATTTCTCTAAAAACCGGTTACATCCACAGAATATAGAACATTAAGACTTAAATTTTGCACTATTTAGACAGCAAATTACGGAAACTAAAAGCTGCTATGTTTGTCGAAGTGGAGGTATATGAGAGAATAAACACAGTAGTATACAGTATGAGTTGGGTGTGATGCTGAGTAGTAAGTAAATGTGTGGGCTTTGGGAGTCAACACAGTTTGAAGTGTTAAATAGGTAAAGCAAAGGAGAAAATAAAGCTGTCAGATCTGCCGCAGGTGCGTAGGTTTGATGCTGACCGAATTTCAACCTATGTGAGATGTTCTTGACACAGTACAAGCCTGAGAGAGGATGCATGAATAACTTTATTTTCCTTGTGTCTGTAGTGCATGCCCTGATCTCCTGTTTCTCTCCTGTGAGAGCAGTTGGCGGGTCAAACAGTTGCCAAAGATAGAGGTATCCCTTATTTTTTAGCAAATCGAATTTGTGACATTGTATAATTTGTGTATCTGTCCAAATAGAGAGGAATTCAGTCATAACAACAGGTATTATTTTACAATCATGCATCACACACAGCTGTATTTTGTACAGTGTACTGGATGTAAAGATAGAGCAAATGAGTTGGTCGAACGACACACAATTATCAGCCACACTACTTTGGTAATCGTCTAATTGTTTTAGTTTTGCTTCTGTTTCTCTGAATTGAGATTTGCACCGCTTTAATTTGTTTCATAATCATTGTATCCTTTGAATATCTTTCTGTTTTTGACTATTTATTGGACCCAGAAAATCATTTCAAGATGACACATTGACCTTTTGAGAAAAATTTTTATCCTAGTGTTTGTGTTTTCAAAACAAATTCCACATGCACTTAAAGGTTCACTAAGCGGAATGGTTCTTTTAGCTAACTTCCTGTCATTGACTGCAGTTAGCAGTCCCTTCCCTCATCCCCACGTAACCATATTAATGCACTGTGGTCTTCAAGCAGCACGTTATCTAGCATCGTCTCACATAAGTAAGTGTGATAAAACATGATAAAAACCATCAAAACGGACATTGGGAAGGATTTTTACCTGCTCAGCCATTGTAGGCGCATAAACATTCACCCATCTGGGGGCGCCCTTAGCTCAGTTGGTATGGCGTCCCCCCCCCGGGCCGGGCCCAGCAGCAGACCCGGGTTCGATTCCCGCCCGCGGTCGTTCTCTGCATGTCACTCCCCTCTCTGCCCCATTACACCTCTGTCTCTCTGCACTATCAAATAAAGCATAAAAATGCCCCGAAAAATATCTTTAAAAAAAAAAACATTCACCCATCTGTCACTCTGCGCTTGCACCGGCAGTGAGACAGGTGCCGGTTTGTAGCGTTCTCTCTTCTGATTGGATATCAGTTTCGGGATCCCCGAAAAGTTTATTTGCCGGTTACATGCAGAACGGTTGACTGAGAGATCGGGTTTATGAAACGCGCACACTATGTAAGTGATCACTTTATGAATAAAGAGCGATTTAACATGTATATTAACTAGTGCTGTCAGTTTAACGCGATATTAACGGCGTTAACGCAAACACATTTTAACGGCGTCAATTTTTTTATCGCGCGATTAACGCTCGTCATGGCCTAGGAAATGTTGTGGTTGTTGTTTCACATGCTGTTGTATCAACTAGTAATGTTAGAACAACTGAAACACCACAAACTATTCATATGGCTCGAAGGTAAGTTACTGTCAATTCAAACGGAACATGTCCTACAGCGTAATTTCACAATAAAATAATTTAACTGGCAAAACGTCAAGTCAATTCTGACTTTTATTTTGAAGCAGAAACCGGAACCTAGCACTTCTTAGCTCAGCTATGCGTACCTTTACTAGTCTTCCGTGTGTGAGTCTGGGACCTCGCGGAAACGAACAGTAAAGAAAGCCTGTCATTTGCAAAAGTCCTACTTATAACCCTGCGCGCACACCAAAACCTCCATGAATGTTAGTGGCAGCCGCCAGTCATTCATTTTCACTTTAATTTTCGCTACGAAGCCTCGGCTGCAGCAGCACCATGGCAACCACCTGCACGCAGGCAGTGTGTCCACTCCACACACAGTCTGAAATAAGCCGTGGATGAAAGACTCCCAAAACATTTAGGCCTACAACAACCAGTTTAATTTAGCTTTAATACATATTTGTTTTATATACCCTATGTTGTTTTATGGTTTGGTTTTTAAATAAAAAAAATAAGTTCCAATATGTTTGTGAATGCTGTTCTAGGGGTGAATTACAATGGTGTAGACATCATTGTAATTCAGTGTATTTCTTCTTTAATATCATAATCAGAATGGGTGTGATAAGAGCATAAAGAAATCAAGGGACAGGCTAGAAGTAATACAAATGCGATTAATCGCGATTAATCGCGAGTTAACTATGACATTGATGTGATTAATCGCGATTAAATATTTTAATCGTTTGACAGCACTAATATTAACATAAATAAATCGCTTACTTCACCTTTAAGCTATTCCTTCAATACATGCATATTTCAGGGAGACTTGGAGCTGGGCCCAGCAACGAAAAGTGAAGGAATACTTTTTGATGTATCTCCTTCAATAAAAAGGTGGCACTCACTTAGATTTCAGAAAGAGTTGGAGTTAATCCTCATTGTGTGCCTTATCGGACTATTTCATATACTTGTGACCCTTTTTGACTCCATCCTTTATCGCCATGGCATTTCTGTGCCTGCTCCTTTTATTGTATGGTAGGAAGGTGAGAGGTTAAAAGGTCAAGTGGCTTCTCTAGAAGCATTGCTAGACTACAGGCTTTGTTCACTACAAGGGCAAAAATAAACTTGATGGTAAATTACACCTTAAAGCTCACATATTATGCACTTTGCTGTCAATTTTATATGGTCTAAGTAGTCCCTAATACTTATTTTTTTAGATGTTTGCTGAAAAACCCATTCAGATCATTTATTGTAGCAAGCCTCTATAGAGCTGTTAAGCGGAAGTCCCTTACTTCCGGGGCATGGGGCCTATCGGCTCGAAAAATTACAACGGTAGTCAATGGAAAGAAATGTATTATTTTCTGGTCCCAGTCATGAAATGCCTTCGATTACACATATGTTTTGCATGGATTTAGATGGTATTTTTTCGTGCAAAGAATGGAACAATTTAGCGAGTAGAAGCTGGATACGGTCAGGTTTTGTGCAGAGCGCTTTTGTGGACTACAGCTCTTCGCTGCTCTTGACGCTTATGATATATGTCACCACCACTCGCACCCGCTTAGCTCCGAAACATGGCTGTGTCAATAATGCACTTTACTGCCTTCTTTCAAGGACAAGACAAAAGTCTTCAGCGTGGCGAAAACCACTACACAAGTGGACATGTGGAGAGTTTCAATTTCTCGAGTGGGGAGATTGTTGGCGTTGTCCACGCCAGCCATTAGCATTAGCATTAGCACTGTCAGTCGAGAAGTGGAGGGAATGTGTTGAGGTGATGTCACAGAGGCGACAAGACGTGTAGTTTTTCTCGCTACATTTTTTCAAAAGCCGTCAGACGAATAATCATACAACATACCGTCAAACTCTTCACATGCAAAATGATCATTTAGACCCATACAAAACATATATGTAATCCAGGGCATTTAATGACTGGGACCAGAAAATAGTAGATTACTTACCATAGACTCCCATTCATTTTTTTTCAGCCGATAGGCCCCATGCCCCGTAATTCCGCCACTTCCGCTTAACAGCTCTATACCCTGATTGTCCTCTGGTCTCAGGATGACCTATATTTGTGCGATCTGGCTGGCCCCTCCCACCTCTCTGCCGGGCTTTCTTTATATGTCCATGGGGCTCTCCCACCGTCTCTGCCGTGCTCTCGCGATACTAGAGAGACACTGCGTGACTGCGAACACAGTGTTTACCCGGCCGGAGCTAAGCCATACTTTGAGAACAGTTTGACATGACCTGACATGATTAAAACCAGTGAAAACAGTAGCTTCAAAGTTTGATTTCTACAGGAATATCTTCCCATCCTTTGTCATGTTAAAAACGAGTAATTTTCAGACTGCTGTGGGGAATATAAACAGCGTGTTATGAGCAAAACTTGGTGCTACATGGGCGCTAACGCTAAAAATGAACCAAAAATACCACTAAAATCAGTGAAAAAAATATCTTCAAAGTTGACTTCCACACTATTACGTTCCAATCCTTTGTCCTGTTAAAAACGAGGCATTTCCAGACTGGTGTGGGTAATATAATTATGTTTTTATGAGCAAAAGCTGAATGCTTGTCTCGAAGCTAGCTCGGAAGCTACCTGCTAAAAATACCACACAAATCAGTGAAAAAAATATCTTCAAAGTTGACTTCCACACTATTAAGTTCCAATCCTTTGTCCTGTTAAAAACGAGGCATTTCCAGACTGGTGTGGGTAATAGAATTATGTTTTTATGAGCAAAAGCTGAATGCTTGTCCCAAAGCTAAATAGCTATACACCAGTCAGGCAAAAATACCAATAAAAACATTTCTTTCAGTTTCACTGTTTGAAAAAACCCACAAGTAGCTTCCTATCCGTTGTGTTATTAAAAACGAGGCATAGACTCCTGTGGTTAAGATAAATTAGTGGAGTATGAGCAAAAGCATGCTGTGTTGGTGTATGTAACATTCAGGCTGTAGGCTACTATGGGCATCTTGTCGCTTAGCGAGGAAAGCAACATGGCTGTCACTCGGAAAATTTTCCATCGGCCGTGGACCAATAAGAAATGGGGGGGTGGGGTTATCATAGACAACTGCACGGTGGACGTTTCTGGGGGGGAAGCATGGCCATATAAAGAAAATATGGGGATGTGGCTGTGCCGACTATTACGTAATAGTCGGCGAGAATTCTGACTGGAGTATATTGGGGGGGAGGGGTGGGGGTTTCAGAAAGGGGGAGAGTGAGAAAAGGAGAGATTGTTATTTTTTTGATATTTTGGCAGTCTCTAGGCACACCGTGGACCCATGGATATGTTGGAACACATTTAAAAAGTGCATTTAGCATAATATGTGACCTTTAAATAGTGTGCATTCATCTGGAATGGTTATTATTGCACATGGCTTTGGTGCATGTTACCCACCTTTAATCAAAAGTAAACTTTTAAAGAATCCACTGAACAAACTGCAGAGACTCTTCCATTTGTCCTCATTGTACTAGCACATTGAACATGTGAATATTATTGCATTTCAATAATCAAAAGAGCCGACTGATTAGATTGCACAAAGTCATTATTTCAGCGCTACATAGCTGATACTTTTATGAAATTGATCAAGGCTCTCCTAATCACCCCCCCCCCCAAAAAAAAACAGAGAAAAAACATTCATTAATTGGAACTGCTTATCGAGAAATGATTCAAGTCTTTATAGAAATAATATTTGTCAGACGCCATTCTTGGGCGAGGTGCTAGCATCAAGTTACAAAGCTGACACACACACACACACACACCACACACACACACACACACACAAAGGGGTGTCAATGTTGCCTAGTTTATTGACCTGTTCTCCCTAAGAACAATTCGTCTCACATGACCTCCGATGTGTCAGCAAAAAAACAAAGAGCTGGTCTGGTTTTAGAGGCGAAAGGTTAAGGAATGGCCTGTGATTGAGCACAGCGTTCATGCCCATATGATTAAACACACAAACTGACACCCAGTGTTTGATGAACAATCTTTCTTTTTAATAAATCTTCCAGTATAGGGTGTTGTGATAGAAAAGGTGGGGATTAAGTGGGGTAGGGGCAATACAGAGCTGTGCAATAATAATACACAGTATATACAGTATTATCCAAGTATATTCCCCTGAGGGCCTTTTCACTTTGTATTAGGAAACATATTTGTTTCTCCTTCTAAATACTGTCAAGCAAAGTTAATAAGAATCAAGTTTATATAAATCTGAGTTTGAATTATTGAAAATAGCACCTCTTAACATGTGCAGGGTGTATGCTTTTTAGGTTAAAGTATGTAGAGAGATAGATACGAACTTAGCACAAGTATAAAATTGTCAGAGAAGGTTTGGCGAGTTTTTCATGGGCCCAACCCACACACTCAACTCTGTGGCTCAACACACAAATGCATTTTCCTTACAATTATGGCACAATTTAAAAAGGGACATAAACAGGCTTTCCAACGGTCATGCATTGTTTCTCAAATGGCTGTAATACATGGATATCTCCTCCAAAGTACAACACTCTACTTAGTAACTTTTTACTTTGTGTTCGGATGACATAATTCTAATATGAAGGGTAAGAATGTTAAATGATCCCTTAAAAATTTAAACTCAAACTTCCAAGCCTTGACAGAAAGTACAGAAGACAAGACAGTTTTTTGTCTTGTTTTTCTATTAATGAACCGCTGCATCTGTGGTTGCATCTTGAATTCTACTCAACAAATGTGTTCCAATTGTGACAAGTTTTCACAATTTCAAATAGAAAATTCCCAGCCGCACTCTTGCATCATCAATTTCTCCACTGTGTTTGTGTGTGCTCAGTGACAGACCAATGCATTATACTCTTCTTATTGATTTCATCATAACATTGCACCTTGATTTTGCCTGTTCCTTATATGTTGGTCTATCCTGGTCCTACCAGACCATCGTACTTCATTTCATTCAGAAGGTCTAGAATCGGTCAATTGACAAATATTAAGGCGGGTGCCTGTTGAAGTTTAAAACTATTGGATGTGCCCACTGCCCAGTGCTACTCTGGATCTGCCAACCAATCGCATAACGTTTGGTTGGGACGTAAGCTATGTCATGCGCCGGCTTCTGACTATACAGCTGAAACTGGCGCACAACCTCAATGTCATTGTTCTAAGCCACTCCCTCTGACAGCCACACATCTTGGCTGATAAAACCCGCGAATATACCGCATACCCAGACTGACTACTGAAAGGAAATGAAAATTGAGCGGAAGTAGGTAGGCGGGCGGTGCCAGGCTAATGGTCTACCATTTGGCCCAAATTGAAATGTCTCAAAAAACACTGGTTGGGTTACCATGACATTGTGTACAAACATTTGTTGTCCAGAAAAGATGAATTCTATTTGTCTGTTTAGTGCCATTATAAGGTTGACATTTGGGCTTCAAAGTAAATGATCTTGACAGATATGAGATACATTTTCCATGGAATCTGCAGAGTCCTGAGTGGATTACTCCTGCTGGTCAAAACAGTTATCCTGTGCTTGAGGGAACAGTAATATTGGCGTGAGGACTACGGATTTACCTCATTCTAAAGTTGTAAATTTTTCTTTTATATCTGGCAGTCTGAAAGTCTGAAAGGAACTCAGTCATGACAATAGGCATATTTTACACTGTCATGTATTTAGATGAGTATTATACTGTATATAAATCGATATATTACTGAATGTAGGGCTGAAACAAATGAGTAAGGCAATTGGCATCTACTTTGGTAATCCATATATTGCTTAGGTATTTTGTCTGCTCCTCAGAAAGGAGTTTCTTGCTTTAATTATGTTTTTGTCATGTCAGTTGGATATCTTTCAGTTTTGGACTTTTAATCAGCCCCGAGAAGCAATTTCAAGTCTTTCCTGTTACAGACGTTTTACATCCACTTTTATAAAAACTATAGAGGCAAAGTATTTGATACTTGACGACAGTGTTCAGAATGAATGTCATTTTAAATTGCTCTCTCATTTAGTCCTTTTGAGAATGTGCCCTTAAAATATGACCACATCCATCAAAAGCACTAATAAGGGCTTTCTATTCTAAACGTTTTTTTTTTAAACTGCACCTAACAGGCATTTTCTATCACTCCAGTCAGCTTAAATGGAGTTCAAACTCAGCAAAAGCATTTTCTATCCGTCAACAGCACTAACAGCTCCGGCATTGTGCCACGGGAGCAGGCAATCTTTGACCCGCGAGGTGGCTTTTTAGGAAAGAAAGGTCACAATCAATCGATACGTTTCTCCCTTGTTGAGAGCATGAATGTGAACAGCACATTTCATGCCAAAACCAGCTATTGGTTTTTGAAATACTCTTGCTTCACAAACAAGCAAAACAATAAATGGTCAAATGAAGGCAATAGCATAACACATTACATAGCAGAGGTATATATGGTTCACTGTGGAGTTTCTCAGCTGTGTCTGTCAAAAAACAATTCATTATCCTATTAATTCTGGAGATTTTCCCTCCCTTTCCCCCAGCGGCTCTTACTGATGTGAATATGTCAGCTTTACACAGTTGAGCCCGGAAGGCACCACTTGAGCTGCAGGTTAATCTTTTAGCTCAGTTGGTTTACCGTTTCTCGATTGTGAGGCCGGAGAAGTGGACTCCTGCTTTAGATTTCCTGGTCACTTTAGTAAGGATAAAAGTGGCTTAAGAGTCAGTGCTCAGTGGTAGGCAGATTGACTTTTGAATCTTTATCTCAAGAAAGGCCAGAGTAGAAGAGAAAAAACCTCAGATATCACAGCTTCACTCAAGGTAAAAGATGAGATGTCAGGATAAGGGGGTGATAATAATTGGAGGAAATGGAAACAGGGGAGGAAAAGGAGGTGGAGACAAATGGATAAATGACTAAATGGTTGGAAAATAAAAATAAATCTGCACCAAAATGTACAGACCTCTTCTTCCATGAGTCTTTGAGTTGTTCAATGTACTGCGGTCCGGGCCATACTTGTGAGCCCTATTTCTCATGAACGCTTTGAGGGATTTTCTTCATACTTGGCACAAATGTACACTCTAAATTCAAGGATGAACTGATAAGATTTTGAGGTATTTTTAAAAAGCACTAATTAGAAGGGAATCAGAAAACAATTATATTAACTATTTGGGAAGAATATATTGACAAAGTGAAGAAGAATTGGAATGATAGAGTAAAGCACTTGTGAGATATGACAAAAAGTTTACCTCAGGGGTCAAAATGACCTGGATGAGGGTTAAAGCATTGCTTACCACCACCGCATGGCAATTGTATGCCTCACTGAGGCATATACTGCCAAGCAGTATTTTCTAGTTTATTTTAATGTGACTTATCTATTCAATTATTTAGATTAATCTAATATGTTTCACACCCTAGTTATTTTCAAACCACAAAGCTAGTGGGATCCCACAAGGATAGCCAGCTCCTTGTTTCCAGACCTCACCAATAGTAGAACGAAAACTACACACACACACACACACACACACCACACACACACACACACACCACACACACACACACACACACACACACACACACACACACACTGCCTTCCAACACCCTCAACATACCATGTGATAAAATGCCATGGATGTCAGCTCTTTCCTGTCTTGTCTTTTTTGTTGTTGCTGTCTTGGTGCTTTTGTCATGTCTCTCCCCGGCTCATGTACTGCATCGCTTATTCAAAAAAGAGCGAAAGACTTCACACGTCTTACAAGCGGAGCAGTGAACAATGTTTTCCCGTTCAGCATCTTGAGTTCTGACATTTGGCTACGATGTTAAATGTTCTCTTCTAAGATTTGAAATTGCAGACTCGGTAGAAATGGAATATAATATTAATAAGTATGTTTTAACTAATGTATAATTGCTCGAATATAAAAAAACATGTCTGACCTTGGAATGAACCTTTTCATATCCACATAAGAGCGGGGCACTGAGGTCGCCAAGTTGCACCACTATGTTTTTGCTGTAGCACAAAACAGACAAAATTAACAACCTTACGTGAAGCGTTTTTATACTGTATATGTCATACTTTGATTCATTTTATACTAAATGCATCTTCTCCTCATCCCTTGGATGGAAATACAGTGACTCATGCCGTCTTTAGTAACTACCTCCTTGTCCTTGAAGGCCACTGTAGCTACTGTATATTCTTCTAACGTGAGGGATTTACTTAGAGTTGCAATCTAGATTTGTCACCACTAGATAAAGCCAAAATAAAATGTTATTACACACTGCACCTTTTTGCCTCAACATCTTTTTTTTTGTTTTCAGTATTACAAAGTACAAAGTTGTTCATTTGTTATAGACAGGATATGGGAAACGAATAAATGAAAAACAATGTATGGCACATATCAAAACAACAACCATAAAAGAAAGATCTACACTCAACAAAAATATAAACGCAACACTTTTGTTTTTGCTCCCATTTTTCATGAGATGGACTTGAAGATCTAAAATTAATTCCAGATACACAATATTACCATTTCTCTCAAACATTGTTCACAAATCTGTCTAAATGTGTGATAGTGAGCACTTCTGCTTTGCTGAGATAATCCATCCCACCTCACAGGTGTGCCACATCAAGATGCTGATCTGACATCATGATTAGTGCACAGGTGTGCCTTAGACTGTCCACAATAAAAGGCCACCCTGAAATGTGCAGTTTTATCTCACAGCAAAATGCCACATAACAGGATGTTAATATACGTGTTCGTTTATTGGAAATATGGAAGGCAAAAATAAAGAATGAAATAGAGAAAAGTTTCCAAGTTCTCAGAGGATGTTTAATGAAGTGATATCACAGAACAGGGTATGCAGCCTCTCGGGACAAGAAAAGTCAAAAAAGTGAAACCCCTCTCTACAGCAAGGGGGTTTTATTATCTTCTAAACAAAGTGACAGTTTATTGATGCCATGTGTGTTTGGAAACATCTCCTTCTCTCTCCCGACATCCTGCTAACCTACATTGACTGGGTTAAGCTCCCCCGTCTTGCTTGGTCCGACAAGGCCTTTGCGTTATCAGGACTCAGGAATGTTGCTAATCAATGGGAGAATCAGGTTAGTTTTTATGGCTGTAACTTCGTCTCCAAAGCATCAAGGAAAGAGTGAGAACATTTATTCAAGTCAAATGTGAAGAATATATCAATTGTTTAAATGATTATATATTGGTAAATGCCAATTAATGGGGGGGGGGGGCATAATATCATACAAATTAGAGTTATTTTGTCTAACACACAGATGCCTCAAGCATTGAGGGAGCGTGCAATTGGCATGCTGACAGCAGGAATGTCAACCAGATCTGTTGCTCGTGCATTGAATGTTCATTTCTCCACCATAAGCCGTCTCCAAAGGCGTTTCAGAGAATATGGCAGTACATCCAACCGGCCTCACAACCGCAGACCACGTGTAACCACACCAGCCCAGGACCTCCACATCCAGCAGGTTCACCTCCAAGATAGTCTGAGACCAGCCACTGAGACAGCTGCTGAAACAATTGGTTTGCATAACCAAACAATTTCTGCACAAACTGTCAGAAACCGTCTCAGGGAAGCTCAACTGCATGCTCGTCGTCCTCATCGGGGTCTTGACCTGACTCCAGCTCGTCGCCGTAACAGACTTGAGTGAGCAAATGCTCACATTCGATGGCGTCTGGCACGTTGGAGAGGTGTTCTCTTCACGGATGAATCTCGGTTTACATTGTTCAGGGCAGATGGCAGACAGCATGTGTGGCGTCGTGTGGGTGAGCGCTTTGCTGATGTCAATGTTGTGGATCGAGTGGCCCATGGTGGTGGTGGGGTTATGGTATGGGCAGGCATCTGTTATGTACGAAGAACACAGGTGCATTTTATTGATGGCATTTTGAATGCACAGAGATACCGTGATGAGATCCTGAGGCCCATTGTTGTGCCATACATCCATGAACATCACCTCACGTTTCAGCAAGATAATGTACGGCCCCATGTTGCAAGGATCTGTACACAATTCTTGGAAGCTGAAAATGTCCCAGTTCTTGCATGGCCAGCATACTCACCGGACATGTCACCCATTGAGCATGTTTGGGATGTGCTTGACCGGCGTATACGACAGCGTGCACCACTTCCCACTAATATCCAGCAACTTTGCACAGCCATTGAAGAGGAGTGGACCAACATTCCACAGGCCACAATTGACAATCTGATAAACTCTATGCGAAGAAGATGTGTTGCACTGCATGAGGCAAATGGTGGTCAAACCAGATACTGGCTATGTCTTGATTCAGGGGTTGCAGCTTTGGTAGGACGCAGTCTCGCGGTCTATGAAGGCTATAGCCTATGAAGGCCGATTTTAAGGCCGGTTTTAAGGCCAACGAGCCTTGTTAAATGGGACGGTCTCCGCAGGTCTCCGTTTACAGGCATTTCCGGTTTACGTAACAAGCCGTTACCTTGCGTGACGACTCGCCGCTCCTGTGCTGCCTAGCAACCCTGATTGCTGCCAACGGAGACAGCCCTGTCAATGGAGGAAAAAAGAAAAAGAAGTTGCTTACCAGACGAAAAGAAAAAAAAGTACAAGAAAAAAAGAAAGGAAGATAAAAGTTAAGAAGATGGAGGAACACGTTGCTGTTTTGTTATTTTTTATTGTATTGTATGCCATCTCTGAAAAAAACGCAATGAATCATGGGATATGTTAGGCTGCGAAGGATACATCTGATGCAGCCTTCAAAACTGCTTCAAAACCGTGAAACGAAGGCTGCATTTCACGACCGCATATGAGGAGTCTTGCGAGGAGCCTTGCAAATGGGACAGCCTTTGCGCACCGCTATGACGCAATCGGTCTTCAAATGCAGCCTACGAGGCCGGTTCCAAGACCGCAACCCCTGAATCAAGACACAGCCACTGACTGGTTCTGAGTCCCCAGACCCCCAATAAAGCACAAAAATGCACATTTCAGAGTGGCCTTTTATTGTGGACAGTCTAAGGCACACCTGTGCACTAATCATGATGTCAGATCAGCATCTTGATGTGGCACACCTGTGAGGTGGGATGGATTATCTCAGCAAAGCAGAAGTGCTCACTATCACACATTTAGACAGATTTGTGAACAATGTTTGAGAGAAATGGTAATATTGTGTATCTGGAATGAATTTTAGATCTTTAAGTCCATCTCATGAAAAATGGGAGCAAAAACAAAAGTGTTGCTTGATTTTCAAAGCCTGGAATGAGTTTAAAATAGGTCCCCATGCTTTCTGAAACATGGCATTTGAGTCTTTCAGCGAGTACCTGAGTTTTTCAAGATTAAGGCAGGACATAACATCCCCCAGCCATTGTGTATGAGTGGTCGGGGCAGGTTCCCTCCACCTTAGCAGAATTGCTTGCCGGGCTAGAAGAGAGGCAAGAGATATAGTACGTCATTTATCTGCTGTTAATCTAACCACCATTTCAGTGACCCCAAAGAGTAATTAGAGGCGTTGGTTCCATACAGGATCGCATATCAGAGTTCTCGCTCTGCGCTTGCTCGGAGAATCCCCGCTACGGATTTCCCAAGGAAGTGGAAGGAGATCACTAAAGTGCTTGTTGTTGCCGGAAAGGAACCGGACGTGTTTATATAACCACTTGTTGAAAGGGCTGCAGCGGCACCATAGCGGAGTCAGCCATGCTCCAGCCTTTTATCGAATCTTTGAAAGGCCATGTATACTCAGACAAGTGACGCGGTCCGTTCAAGTGGCAAGTATATGTCCTAATCCAATCTAGTTGTCCCATGTAACCGCACTGACTGACAGGTTACATAAGACTGACTGACAGGTTACTTAATTGACTGATAAAGTTATATTTGAAAATATCCTTGTATTTCTTCGTAACTGAAATGAGAGCTTGTTTTTTTTATATTTTAAATGGCAGGTTGTTACTTCATGGTTAATGGGAAACTGTTTGTTTGAATGATTGAGCAGTGTGGTTGATTGAGCAATGACAGTGCAGACTGCAGAGATGTGTCTGGGCTTGATACAAAAAGCATGAGGTCATCAGCATATAGAGAGACTTTCTGCTGTTTGCCGCCCCACCAAATACCGGCTATGTCCTCACAACTGCAAAAGGCTATGTCAAGGGTTCAATGGCTAAGTCTAAAAGCATGGGTCTCAGAGGACACCCCTGGCTGGTCCCACAATGATTAAGCTAACCTGGGTGAGTAACCTGTGCCCCTTTCTATATCAAAAATGCACACACAGTTAAAGGAACTGTTTCTGTCGCATTTTCTTGAGCCAGAGAGTGAGGCAAAAAACTATTCCTTTAAAATCAGGTAAAATGTTCAATGTATTCTGTAAGCCATGTTTACTTCACCAAATCATGCACGTGCTGCTCAGCTTATTGGTTTGGCACAATGAAGCTTGTGTCTTTTGATTTTTATTTCATGTAACGAAACACTTAAAAAAAAAAGAAAAATACTTATTATTATACACAGATGACACAGCCCTAGTGAGTCTGCTACGGGATGAGGAGGTAGATCATGGGCAGTTTTAGACTCCTTTCTAGAATGGTGCAATAAGTCACACTTCATTTTAAACACTAAAAAGACCAAAGCAATGTCCATAGATTTTAGAAAGTCACAACTGACTGAATCCACTGACACTTTTATCAATGGGGAGACTATTCAGGTTGTTACAAACTACAAATACCTTGGAATTGTACTGGACAACAAGCTTAAATGGGACTCATGGACTGATCTTTTGCACACTAAGACACAGCAAAGGATGTACTTTCTAAAGAAAATGCTTGTTTTTAATGTCAATAACAAAATTCTCCAAATGTTTTACACTGCATTCATAGAAAGTGTTTTAACCTTCTGTATTGTCTGCTGGTTTGGAAATGCCACCGAGTCACAGAAAAAGACAAGCAGAAAAACAGTTACAACTGCCAGCAAGTTACTTGGGATCACACTACCGAGCATTGAACACATTTACAAAGACAGACTGGTGAAAAAGGCCAATAACATTGTATGTGACTGTACACACCCCTGGCATCCCATTTTAAACTACTACTATCTGGTCGTCGTTTCTGCCTACCCCTTATGACTAAGAACAGATCCAAATTCTCTTTTGTACCACAAGCCATAAAAGCCTTAAATCAGTCTAAATAAGCTATGTCCAGCTGGCCTGGTCATGTCCAAAGGTGTATAGTGCATTGTAGTGTGTAATGTATGTTCTTCATGTTATGTCTGTCAGTGCCTGATGTATGGACTATCTGTTTGTGTCATTTGTCTGATGTCATGTCATGAAGTGCGACTGTGCCGCAAACCCAACTGCCCCACAGGGACAATAAAGTGTTCTACTACTACTACTACTACTTTGTGTGTCCTCCTGCGTGCATTGTTTAACCTTTGCTGGCCAACACACTTACTAACTCACCATCAAAGCAAATCTTAAGAGACGGAGCCATCCTTGGATTTTAATTTTATCCATGAATATGTTCTTTTAATACAAGCAGGAGCGTTGCTACCATTCTCAGAGCTGAAGGTGATTAGGACAGCTGTCTACTTTGAGGTAGCTTTTTCTTTTATCATCCCACCAAGGCTTCCCCCAGGGACATCTGGGATAGGAAGCCCATTCACAGAAGGCCGGTGTCCCAGGGGCACAACTTAATCTACAATCAGCACGAACAAAGTGTTCACTGCTGTCTTTGTAGCGCAATATCAAAGTTCAAAAGTGAAGGATCTTCCATTTACAGTCAAGTACTGTCTTCAACCTTCAGACGTCTTTAAGGTATGCTGTCTTGTTTAAGTGTAGGTGCTTGATCTATATACTGGTTCAACTGGTATTTCCTTTTTTTCATGTTGAGAGGCATTTGATTTCAGTTGTTGGGTTTAGATCTTGTATATGGAGAGTGAATTTTTCAGTATAATGTTAGAAACCCATTGTAGTCATTGTGGTATTGTTACGTGCTTGAGTGCATGGTGGCGGTACCCACCACCGAGGTCACTGGGGTCAAGACCTCTTTTTCTGAGTTGTATGTAATAAAAGTCATGAGATGTAAATGTAACATGACTTTCTTATGAAAAATACATGTTATGGAAGCAACATACATAATGTATCGCCTTAACTAATTTCATCGATCCAATGGTTAACTCAAACACTTTCTACAAAAGTTGAAATGCTTTTCTTTCTTTTCCGATTGTATAACACATTGCATTTTGTTAACACTAGAACCGCCAGCATTCTATTTATACCTAGAACCGCCAAGGCGGGTCAAATTGACCCGTGCATTTCTAGTGTGGTATAAAGTCATAAATTAGTTTGTTTAATAATCATCTGTGTTTTGGACCGCTTGTTTTATAATCTAAGTATCTTTAAGAACACTAATCACGTTTCGTGGCGACTCAGTAATGAAACTGAAAGTAGATATAATATCGCAAGTATAGTAATGAAAACAGAAGGTCAAAACAGCGTCCAAATGAGCTAAAATCCTAAATACAATAAACAGTAACATGGCAAACTTATTTTTAGGTAAGCTCTAATTGATTATTCATTAATTTTTCCCCACGTTGACATGTTTTGAGGCGGAGGATCCCTCCGCCGCTCTCTGTCCGGCTCACAGACAGCACTCAGCTGTCTGTGAGTTGAGCTGCGAGCCGCGGTGTGTGGAAGACAGCGCTCAGTTCTGATCTCTCACTATCAGACTCGTATCACTCATTTCACTTAGTAACTCTAATGTTGTTAGGTATTTATCTTCATCTCTAATTTATTAGTGTTTATGAATGACTGCACGTAGGCTACAGTTGTCAGATCGCGGACCCCAAACAATGCCGTTGCCTAGCAACCTGCTCGAAAATATCATTTTTCTGTGCGGGTCAAATTGACCCAGCGTGGCGGTTCTAGGTATAAATGCCTGTTTTTTAAATCCAGTTTAATTGTGACTTTATTTAACTATATGGAGAGCATCACAACACAATTTTAGGAAAAGTCAAAGAGTTGGGGGCTTCAATATTTCGTAAAAGTATAGTTATGGGCAGTTGAAAAACGGCCACGGGTCAAATTGACCCCGTGGCGGTTCTAGTGTTAAAATGTGATACCCCTACTGTATATATTTTCATTTCATATGAAAAATTACCCGAGTGGATAACATTTAGCAGTGATTCTTGACAACCGGGACAAAAGGCCGTCTTCCTTATGTAACTGCTGTTATGTTTAAAACTAAAAATATTTAAAATTGTAGATGTTATTAGGGGTTACGAATAGAATGTCTGGAGCACAATTATCCCCTTAAATTTAATTTTATCATTATTATGTCAAATATATGACACTTGTTATCTTCTCACGACTTCAAAAACAGTGTGTCCTCAGAGAAGGTTTCAATCTTTCATATGCAATAAAACCTATTAAAATGTACTTTAATGATTAAAAATAGCTTTCTTCATCAAAAGCAACACTAAATAATCTCTTATATCAATAAAAACCGTTTTTCTACAACACATTCATGTTTTATAAGGATTCTAAGTGGTGGGACAACTTTACTATAAGTCAACACTGTCAGACATTTCATTATGTAAAATGTAATAAAATCAGGCAAAATAGGAGGCAGCTTTGACTTTGAAGGACCTCTTGTCAAATTCTACCTCTGCAAAGTACATTAGAGTCAGACATGCTCTGATATGTGTTTTAGAATATTTTACATTCCGAATCTTGAAAGTCCTGTGTCACAAACATGATACGTCAACACCGACTTACAATTTCTGAAGAATTTATTTGAAATGTTTTGATAATTTTATTTTCCTGAAGTAGTTCATACTAGCATCTAACATCAACAGAAAAACCAAATGGCTCCTAGATACATTTCATTTGTTATGTTTAAGAAACGTTAAATATGTCAACACCGTCAGACAGGAAATCTGACACAGTTGACATCTGACGGTGGTGATAGGCCAATGACGGTAAAAAAAAAAAAAAGGTTGTGTCAAAGCTTAGCTCAGTAGCTTAGTATATGTTGGATACAAACATGTAATTTAATTTGACTAAACATAGGGTTTGTATTTTTTAACATTGCACCCTGTTTTGTCCCACTTCTCAAGAATCACTGTTATATATAAATATCAGTTAAATCCGGGGTTAATTTCTTTCTTCCCTGAGAAACAAAAATCAAAAGACTCATTCAAAGCTCAGTTTTGTGAAGGGAAATATACATGACGAGAGAGAGAGAGAGAGAGAGAGAGAGAGAGAGAGAGAGAGAGAGAGAGAGAGAGAGAGAGAGAGAGAGAGAGAGAAAAGAGAGAGAAAGTGTACGTAGGACACTAGTGCTCACTCTGGTGGGATAAGCTTTATGCCCCGCCCGGTACTGTTGAAAACACACACAGACTGCCCTGATCCAATTCAAACAAGGTCATAACCACAGCGACATATGTGTAATTACAACACAAACACCTGTGCTTGATTAAGGTGTAAAAAATATAGTGTTATTGTTCGAATATAGTATTGTAAAACACATGTTCTATATACTTTTATACACTGTTTGTTACACATTTCCCTAATTAAAATCCCAAATACTCTACACTAAGGGTAAATAAAGAGAAGGTCTATAACATTATTTGTGAGTTGTTTTTAATACACTTTGGCAGGAGAGATGAGTGAGGATTCCCAGGGAGAGGGACAAGCAGTGAACACAGAGGGCGAGAGAACACAAAGAGGAGAGGCCGGAGAGATGAATGTAAAGAGAGAGTGTAATGTGCGTAGTGTAATAAAGAGAGGGAGCAGGTTATGGAGAGCAGAGAGATATAGCAGGCTGACTGCCATGGTTTTAAAACTGTTGTATTTAGTCTCCAACTGCAACTCAAACCCTTGAGTTAGTGGACCTTAGTATTTCTAAACCCCTGCGTATTGGTTCATGTCACTTTGGATATGTAGACTACGAAAATGAATCGTACATACTATAAACTCTAGTTGATTTCCTCAAAAGCCTTGATGTCAGATGCTCAGAGGAAAGGCCATGTGGATGTTGTGAGAGAGAACAACTTGGATCATCGTATATAGCCCTTGACATGTACCGATGGCAGGTCACATCGTTACATACAGTTGGCTCTCATATGAGGCGGCTCCTTGGGAGATGAGAGCAAGCTGTACAAAATCAAAGATTCGCTCTAAGTCCACGTCCCCCCCCCCCCCCCCCCCCGCCCCTCCCCTGTGTAACTAATGTGTGACTGCATGTGGACCACCATAATATGATCTGACAACGCAACACAGTGCCTTTTGCATTGGGGGATAAGGATAAAGTTGTGTATGCCAGGGCCCCCGTTGCATAGCAGGGGCCGATGGGAGGGGTCTGAAGTCATGCAGCTTGATGTAACTTGACAACATAGGATTGCGTATATATATATAGAAGGGAGAAAATAGTGGATAGCAAAGGAGCAAGCGCCCAGCAGGTATGTGCCTTAAAGATGTCACCCACATGAATCAAGACGCAGGGAGCAAGGAGGGGATGGTGCCAGGGGGCTACCGAGACCTTATCATAGAAACAGCAAAGTGGAGCAATCATGTTACCGCAAAAAAAGAAAAAAATACAAACACAAGAGCCCTGCATTTTTAAAAAAAACAGACATTTTGCTTTTTGCTACTCTTGTCCTTGTGAGTTTAACAGGCAATGGAATCACCAAGTGGTTTGGATGTAATTATTTTCCCAATTCCCAAGCAAATTAAAACAACACAATGTCAACAGCTGTAACTTTGATCGCTGATACAAGGACACACACCTCCCGATTTAATTTTTGTTGTGTTGGTATAACAGCGTTATATATGACCACCTCAGTCCAAGGTCACCAGGGAAATGTATTCAGCAACAACAAAAAATCTCTCTAAGCACTAAGTACCAATGTGATATTATGTTTAGCCAGATAGTAAAGGACGCTTGTCATAAAAAGGGTGTGTGTAAAATACAAATTGCAATCTGTCTGTCAGCTCCTGTTAAATGGAGTGCGCCCATTGATGAGACATGCAATCTGCTGTCTGCTTTTGTCAGAGGCAAAGTCCGCCGCCGTGCTTATGTGTCATGGCATTTAATATAGAATTTTTATACATTGCATACATTTTGGGGAGGAGGAGGGAGCCAAGGTGAAACGTATCGTTGAAGTCGTGTCATTTCGTGACATCATGTTGATGACAAGCTTAATGTCAGAAATGACCTTCAAGAAGAATGAATGTTGTGAAATATTTGATACCATTTCCGCTACTGGACTAATGCCTTATTACTGTATATATCCGGAGTTACTAAACCTGGAGATACTCCACAACACAGGCCCAAAAACCATTGAGTTTAAAAATTGAATTCAAACACTGAACACATAGAAATCATTTAAACTGTGTTCACATAGGGAGACAGTCAGTCAAATTCCAGTTTTACCTTAAACCTCATTCAGACGTGTAGGAATTCACTGCCAGTATTGTGTCATCCTTTCTTCATGCTTTTTACATTGGATCTACATGAGTGTTTTATGAATTCATTTTCCTCTAATCCTCCATTCTGATACCGACAAGAGCATTATGTTGTTACTTTGCCCCGCACTGCGTTGCTCAAAAGGGGGCCTTTTGTGTGTGTGTGTGTGGCATGGAGGTCAAACATGAATCAGCTCGGCTCTCTAATATACAAATATCACCTCAAAGCAAAGCCAGCAGCAGAGGCAGTGTGAAAGATTATGAGGGCAAAACGCCAATAGAGGTGTTTTTGCAGTAGTGCTGTACTACGTAGCGGTGGCTTGTCTGTGGCTGCAATACAGTGAAATATTAATAGTATGATATTAATATCCGGTGTCCTTGTCACATCACCATCAAAAGCTATATAAAAAAAAAATAATGTGTGTGATTAGAGCCACAGGTGGTTTAGCTGCTGGGAGGAGATCTGTTATTGCTTCCAGCTACGCACAGCCTTGTATTAACTCTGTGCCACTGATCCTCTGTCTATGTCACCATGAATAAGAACATGTTCTTAGTGAACTCAGCCAGTAAATTAAGGATTAGAAAAAAAAGAACTGTCCTATCCTGTTCATTATGTTAGAGGTTGTTGTTCCACTCAATAGATAGCAGATGCTCCTATCAACTTTTCCAATGCCACCCTATACACAGTAAGGGGAGAAAAGAAAATAATAAAACGAGCAAGCTACATATAGTTTCGGATGACGGGCCGAGTGCTATAAAGCTTCAAAAGGAAACCTTCTCTTTCTTGTAAGAACATTTACTCTTTTTCCCACCTGTGCTTAGTCAGGATAGTTACAATGCCCCGACATGACTGGAGACAGCCCCTGCATACTAAAGCACACTCTCATACACACAGAGCAGTCAGAGGTGGCAAGGCTGGCTCTCTGCATGGCACCAGTTCCACTTACCTCTGCTGCTGCTGTGTGTGTGTGTTGTGTGTGTGTGCGTGTGTGTGTGTGTGTGTGTGTGCGTGTGTGTACGTGTGTCTGTGTCTGTGTGTGTACGTGCGTGTCTGCGTGTGTGTGCATGTGCTTGTGCTGCCGTGGCCCCCAGCGGCCTGTATGCGCTTAAGACATTTATTTTATAGCTGAGGGTTTATCTCAAAAGACTGGATGGACAGAGCAGGGCTGTGCACAGACATTTTGAAGGGGCAGGGACTCAAGCTAAAGAACACTTTTGACATAGTCTTTTTTGATGTGCCATTCCTCTATCCGACCTGTATTTTCTACTTTTGTTCTAAGTTGCCCCGGATGGCAGGGAAAACGTCTTAATTTTCATTTAGACTAGCTTGATTGCTAGCAAGAACGGACTACAGAGGTTAATAATGAGGAAATTACAACCACATCCTACTGACCTACAACATGAAAAGTTAGTGTTGTTTTGGCTGGACAAGTTGCAATGTTAATTTGAGAGGGCTGGGCGTGCGGAGAATTTTCTAAATATATATAATATATTTTTCATGGATACTATGTTTATTTGTTATTTATAAGGGCACTTGTGGACTCTGGAGGGCACAAGGGCAGATGCTCAAGCCCCCTTTAGGCTCCTATATCTGTGCACGGGCCTGTGTTCATGTGCATTTACTCTATGGCTGTGGGTTTATGTCTGCATCTCAAAGGACCGGATGGATTGAGAGCACATTTAAGGGAACACGTCATTCATTGCCAGCAGGGCTGTGTGTGTGGAGTACATATCTGTGACATATATAGGAAGTGTTCAAATAAGGGGCCTTGCTGTTTTATGTAGCATTTTTCCTGTCATCTGGGAAGTGCTCCGACATCAAAGGCGTCTTTGTGTCCTTATTTTGCTTTCAGGAGAAGAAGAAAAAGGGGGGAAAAAGTTGCCATCCATCAGGGTGAAATGTGCTCGTCTGTAAAGTAGCTTTGATGGCTACGCATTCTGTGTCTCTTAACACTTAGCTGATAAATATTTACGCCCTGTAAATATTCAGGGGGCCCCCTCACAGGGGGGCCCCCGCCCCCCTGTGAGGGAGGGAGGGGCGAACACAACATGCGGCGCCATTTACTTTAATCATATTGCACCTTTCATTATATTTTTTTACTTATGAAATCAATCTCTCTCTCTCTGCAAGTGAGTCAGTGTGCAAAGATGCATTTAATTTTCCCCCTTGCTATTATCTCTCGCCCAATGAGATGATTAATTACGGTGTAATAAAGGCTTGTCACAGTTCGAACTGTGACTTTATTCATGAAGGCCCCTCCACACACACACACACACACACACACACACACACACACACACACACACACCACACACACACACACACACCCACCACACACGGAGCTACATTAACATTTAAATGTCTTCATGGATAAGATGTTCTTATCTGTAGGTTGGAAGGGCAGGACAGGGTTCAAGAGTAGAGACAATGCAATGTGGACGTTTGTGTGTCTGATTACGGTGCGCAGGTTTGTCAAACCAAAAGCCCGTCTGAAAGGCTAGTGGTGGCTTGTGTACAAACTGCAGCACAGATCTCATGCGAACCAGAGGGGGCTTCAGTGTTTGGTGAGAGGGAAAGACAAATTTGTCCCTTGACAGTGGAGATAAATGGTTTATTGAAATACGAGTGGAAAGGGCTCAGTAAAAGCATCTTGTCAAACCCCCTTTATAGTAAATGTGCTGTGTGATTACAGAGAGGGGCTAGTGTGGGTTTTTTTTTACGTGTTGCAATTGTTGAATGCTAAATGAATTGTTTTAAGGTGACATACTGCCAGAGGTGGAAAGAGTACTAACATATTCTACTCAAGGAAAAGTACAATAACTTTGATTATCATTTTACTGAAGTAAAAGTAAACTTACAAGTCTAAAAATGTACTCATGTAAAAGGGAAAACGTTCATGAAGCTTTTTGTGTAACCAAAATGCAAGCAAGATATGCAAATAGCAAGCAAGCATTCTGTTCTAGGCTGTGTTCGGAACGCCATACTAACGTCCTACTCATACTCATTTTGACTTCAATTTGAGTATGTGACGGTTGGGTATGCGAGAAATTCCCAGATGAGTACTAACTTCCGGGAAGATTTTGGGTATTAATCGATTGTATACTTTTCCTACTCAACCGCCCCACAATGCACTGGGTCAATTCTACCCGCCCAGGAAAATGAAATATTTTCGAGCAAGTTGCTAGGCAACGACATTGTTTGGGGTCCACGATCTGACAACCGTACGTGCAGTCATTCATAAACTCTTACAATAGATAAGAGATGAAGATAAATACCTAACAACATTAGAGTTACTAAGTGAAATGAGTGATGTGAGTCTGATAGTGGAGAGAGATCAGAACAGATCGCTGTTCCACACACCGCGGCTCGTCCAGCTCAACTCACAGACAGCTGAGTGCTGTCTGTGAGTCCCGTTTATACGCTAAACAGCGTCTAAACTGCCTGAATCTTACAAGAAGAAGAAGAAATTCTTCATTGCTTGAGTATACTTCAACTGAAAACGTTTCGACGCACCTCGCATACACAATCGATCTTTGAGTAGACAGTATGCAGTATATGTATGTAGGATGTAGGACGCTAGTATGGCTTTCCGAACACAGCCCCACTCTTTCATCGCCTAGTCCAGCACTGAAGACATGCTGCTAGTGACTAATGCGCAGCGTGGCTGGGAAGCGCTGGGGAGCTCCTGTGTCTGCTACAAAATAAAAGCTCAACTCATGTTTCGCCAGTTAAACGCTTTTAATATGTAGCCGAAGCTAAAGGGAATGTTCAATTTGAATAACCAGTAACTTAACTGTTGTTTTTGTATGCTCAATGATTTTTCCTTGCATAAATTTTTTCCTTTATTTCCTTTTTTTGCTCATTAATGGATGGTGAGATAATGGCCCTAAAAGATGGTTGTAATAGGAGAGATATACAGACACAGACAGAAAAGTTGTAGTCAAATAAACATGTCCATTGGACATTTTGGACCTTTTAAGGCGTGTTATGGAAGCAAAAAACGACAAATCTCAAAATTGCCCAGACGTTTTTGCCTGCGGTGTCTCGCTTTAATATGTCTTGAGCACACAAACCTGTTAAAAATAAAAGAGAGCTCCTAAAGTGGTGTTGAAGGGTGTTTTGAGGGGAATAAATAACCTAAAAATCCTGTTGTAACTTCTTTAATTTTGCATTTATGCAAGCCATTCATCTCCACTCTGCGCGATTAAGACGACACTTTAAGTAAGCAGATCTATCCTTGAGAGAGCAAAGCGAAGCGAGGGGACTATTTAGGGGAGGACAACTTGAGATTTCTATATATCCTGGAGTATAGAAATTCATTTGACCTTCAGGAGGGGTTTTAAAGCGAATCTCATTCAGCCATGTAAAGAGAAATGGGCTTGCGTTAATGCAGAGGTATGCAGCTTGAATACAGAAGAGCCTTCCAAATACGCCCGGCTTACAGCTTCCCCTACTAATAATGAAGGCCCCCTGCTCATCGGTACTTCAGGAGAGGAGATAAATGGAGGCTGTCTGTTCGTATGTCCAGCGCTTCCAATCCTACGTACACTTTCTCTCTCTCTCTCTCTCTCTCTCTTTATCTGTCCTTCTCTCTCTCTCTCTCTATCTCTCTCTCTCTCTCTCCCTCTTTCTCACTCACAGCATATTTTCCTTGCTTGCTCCTGGCACTATCACACAAACACGCTTGCACTTAGACTTGGAGAGTAGACGGAGGAAAAAAAGGGGATGGCGGGGGGGATGAAATGCATGAGTTAAGTTTTAATAAGGGAGAGAGGTAATTTGAAAAGTCTTTGGAGGTGTTTGGAAAATTTATCAATAACAAGCAGCTGGGATTTCATGCATGGGAGCATTGGTGTAATTGCCTGCACATCCCTGATAGAGGTTCCTCTTCAGTAACACAAAAAATATGCTCTTCAATGCACAAAAAAGTCACCAACACTATAGGTGCCCTGCCCGCACTGGCTTCTTAGCTTTGGTCTGAAACAGTTTAGAAGATGTGATTGTTGTTGTTGTTTCTTGTACACTAACAAAACAGCCTTCTAATTTATTTAATCTTTCTTTGTGCCAACTATTGCTGCTCGCAGTTCAGTTCATGCATAAAAAAATGATATTCTTAATTTTTCAAAGATTACTGCTGTACTTCAAAGGCGTTAATTTGCATTCAGCGGCACAAATTTAAAGCCTCCTTTTGAAACAATAACATTCCTCGGTGTAACCCATTTTCCTCTCAGAGTCTGAGCCAGCTATACTGAATCTTTTTTTTTCGAACACTCTGAACCGAAAAATCTCAACTTCCAAAAGCACTTACATTAACTTAACCCTCCATAATCATTCTTAGCACTATTCCAAAGGCTATTACAGAAGGATGTGCTCATATTTAGTTTATTGTCTGATTTATGAGACATTTTGTTTGTAGAAATCATGTTGAAAATGCATTTTAAGACCTGTGCATGTATTTTTTTTTATGTATAAAATGAAAAGAGGCTGTATCCAAAATCTGTTCAAGAAAAACTTTGGACACTCAAACATGACATAAGCATTTTAACTCTGCAGATGCAAATGTACGCATTATTTGTTAGATACTGTATTGCCAAATTTGCATAGTTATTGAGACATTTCTGAAAAAGTTTAATACAAAAATATATTGTTTTAATAAGTTATCAACTCGCAAAAAGTTCATGATGACATCTATAAGTTAAAACATTTGATCATATTCCATGCAGTGTCTCGCCTTAAATACTGTAAACACAACTTGACCGGTTAGCTCTAGTTAGCATGAGTGGAGCACATAAACAGTCGATACTGGCCCCTAACCACAGGGAATCAGAAGTGGCATAGATTGATGCAGAAGCTTTTTTAATAATGGAGAAAGCAAAGGCTTCGCTCACTGGCACCGTTCATATTTCACTGCGAGGCTGCCATTGTTATCAGTGTGATCAATGAAATAACTCATGGACCATAAAACAAAGCAAAAATAAGCTCAAATATGAGGCCAAATGTCCACCCAGAGGCCCATTCTGCTTTAAAGAGTAAGCTGCAGAGCTTTTATTTAGTCCATGTTGCTGATTTGAGGGAGAGGGGTTCCGGGTTGCCAGTTTTTTTTTCTTCAGCAGTTATCCAGACAATTCAGTAAACCATTGCTTCCTGGACCCGGCCCCAGACCCATATTGATCTGTTTTTTATTCCTTTTTATATAGTTTCTTGTCAAAGGCAACAGTAAAGCAAAATGATCAGCACCTTCTTGGAAAGTTTCCTGTTGTGATGCTTTAAAAAAAAAAATAAGCCGGGGCCTGACTCTTTTCTCGGTCTGCCTTAAGACGGTGTGTAAAATTCACTGGTGTAAATGACACACGAGCGCTAGATAAGGTCGTGGTCAATAGCAGCGTAATCATCAGGAGCGGAGATTGGATGTCTGTTTGTCTGACTGTCAGAGAGAGAGAGAGAGAGAGTCACTCAGAGGGGAAAGCAGTGCTCTCTAAACTGTGCAGGGGAACAAGCTTAAGGGGGGCCTGGTAGAAGTGTATTACAAAGGGAGTGGGGGGGGATAGCCCACACCAGCCCGCCCGACTCCCGCTATCAAAATTGCTTCGGAGTAGATTGCTGCGGGAGGTTTTGTGTCTCGTCTACGCGCCCCCCCCCCCCCCTATTTTGATCTGTGCCCAAGGTGCTCCACTGATCTGAGGCCAAGAGCTGTGTGACAACTCATGGAGGATGATAGCTAAGGCAGGGGAAATTCACAAAGCCACCATAGAGCGCTGTTGAAAGGGGGTGGGGGAGAGAAATGGGGGATGGCGGGTGGGTGAAAAAGGAACTGTAAAATGAGGACATAAGTCTATAGTCTCTTATCTTCCTCTCGTCGTGATGTTTCTCAGAGATAAGTAGCAGCCTAAGTATGTTGTTGTCAGGTCCACTGAAACGCATTACTGACACTGCCGCCAGTTCTTGTGTGGGGGGTGGAGGGGTTCTAGTGCTGTGCGGCGGCTTGGTTAACCTTTCGATCCCAAGCACTTTTGGACGTTTGTTCACTGAGCTAGAAATAAATTCCTCGACGACCGAGTGTTTTTTATGCATGTTGTGGTGTAGTGGTCAAGTCCGAGTGGATGGAGAGAGAGAGAGAGAGAGACCGTCTTGTATGAGAAAAAGGTCACACAGTCACTCCTTTGCAAAACAGCCATTATGCATCCATCAGTTGGCATGTGTTTGCACTGTCAAACATGTGCTTTGCCTGATGCCTGAATGCTGCCTACCTGCTCACTCAGCATATGTCACCCCCTATATATATGTATCAGCTGTCTACATCTGCAAAAAATGTGAGTAATAAATATGGTGTTTGTTAATTAATCAGATTATGGATTTGTGCAATTCTATTTCTAATAATCATCAGTCAAAGAAAAGGGAAAAAAGTTGCTGCTGTGTGGCTGATTCAATGAATGCCAGCATAACCATTTGTTGCCCTTAATGTGACTGATTCACAGGGAAAGAACTGCAAAGGGAAAAAGCCATGAAACCAATGCTTACCCCTCGAGGTCCTATTAGATTAGACTTTGTTATGCTATTGACTATTTTTTCTCCAAGTGAAAGTGCACTCAAAATGTGTAATATATTGTGCGTCATAACGTAATTTGAAGGTGAATGTTATCTTAGAAAAGCCTAAGTACAATGTTTGATTTCTCCCCAGTGTGGCATATTTCAAAGATCTTCTTTTTTTATTTTGTCTAGAGTCAGGAAAGATTGAAAAGCATTTACTTCCATGCAATGCCCTGCTCAAAAAGCTTGCCTTTGCAATATGTCTACATGGCAGAGCTGCCATCACTCTACAGGACATCAATGTTTCCCTGCCAAACAAGTGTAGCTTTCTTGTTTCTGGTTGTTTGTTTTCTAAAGTGGAGCCAAGCTTACCTAAGCAAAACTCTATATGGATAATGGCTTCGGCTTTTCTACACAGAGGTATGTATGACACATCTACACTACGACTGCATTTCTTCACTGTGCTGTCTGACTGCGCTGTAACATTACTGTTAGTGCCATGTATGCGAATATTATTGGAAATGCAGTTGTGTGCCCAAAAGTATGCTACTTTGTGAGCAGTAATTTGACCTATTATACTTTGGTTTAAAATTGTTTCACACTTACCATACCATACGGATAAAGAAACATGTTAATATGGAAAAAAGGTTGTAACTGTTGCCCACAATGTGCCATCGTATACACATTACAGCATTAGTCCAGCTCAGTCGCTCTTCAATTACATATTGTGGATTTTCTAACGGAAACTGTCCTGGAGTGAAGCTAGTGAGGTCGAGTACACACTACACACTATGCTAAGTGTTCAAGTGGTTTGACCATGGGAACACGGTTGCCGGGCAACTAAAAACAGGTATCTTTGCGTCCTTGTTTTTCTTTTTAAGGAAAACCAATGAATGATTCTGTGTTCTGCGTTTAATGATCAAGAACACAGAAAGGATGATAAGCGGCACAATATGTCCACGGCCTCCAACACTTGAAAAATGCAACCACTATAGTCAAAGATTTCCACTTATAATCCAGTAATGTGAGAGACCAATCTGGATTTTTCTTAAATTTTTATCTCTACATAACTTATTGAAAATTTTCTAAATGGCAATATTTTTTTTGCGAATTTGGTAGAAATGGTGTCAGTAGTTTGTATTATAAAATCAAAATGTTCATTTTGCTCAAACATATGCCTCTAAAGAGTAAAACAGCAGACACTGAACATTTGGAGTGGTCTCTTAATTATTTCCGGAGCTGTATATTACATACGATTCTTCAAAAGCAGAAAAAATCTAATTCGAGTCAGCCCTTTGTTTTTAACAGAATGGATTTCATTCATTCGGTGTGATAATTATAAACCGAGCAGGGCATGATGACCGAAAATGTACCTTTTTCGCTCGGAATGCTTTGACCTGCTGCACGTTGCTGTTAAACCTGTGTAATTAACCCTGTTAAAGAGGAAAGGGACATTGAACAAAGTGCTTTGCAGCCTCTTAAAAGTATTAGTTTTGTCATTCTAGGTCCAATAAAACTCTCAATGGAAAGTTGTACGCTTTGATGGCCTTCATCAGCGCCAGCCTTTTAAAGAGGAAGTAGCTCCAAAACCGGATCGATCAAGCAAAAGCTTTAAAGCACCTTTTAAGATCCGGCCTCTTTATCCTAAAATATATATACAAAGAAAGGAGGCCTCATTTATGATGGAGGACCAACACAAAAGGGGGAACAAGCCTATGTAGCCATCAATGCGCTAAGCCATTAGTGGAGAAAAGATCTGACACAGGATGGAACTGCTTTTTTTTATTTTAATTAGCTTTGACAGGACAGGCCCCTTTATGGTTTCACACTTATGATTCTATATTGTTAAAACCGCATGACCAAAAAAGATTCAATTAAGTCTAAGTCTTAATCATGTACACGTACGTAGTATGCTAATATTATTCTAACTAAACTAAACTAATTAAGAAAACGCACACAGAAGCATTCCATAACTACGTGTCTTGTAATACTGTATGTTGGCCATGTTAGGTATACTGACAGCCTGTTAGCGCTCACATAATGTATGAATCATGTTTAGCCTCGCTATCTGAGGCTCTTGCTTAATTATATGTGGCAGTGTTTCCTAGAGACATACAGCCTAATTGGCTGCTCTGTAACTGCTTGTTGAAATAAATGAGCCAAGCTATACTGTATCTTTGAAGCGAAAATTGCCAAGAAAAAGAAAGTTGTGTGTTATTAATGATAAGTGACTGAAGGTCCGCTTTATATACAGTAGTTTTTGCCCTGTTCAAATTTATGGCGGGCCGGGAGACTAGGTTGAAATATATAAATATTTTTCAGAAGCCCCATTAGAGTCTGAACACAAAGCCCATAGTTCAGCGAGTCGTTATATTTCAAAGTGAGCGGATAATTTTGCTGTCCCATATCTTACATGTTGACTGCAATCACATCGCGGACAAATTCATCAAGAGCGCTCGAGGCATCAACTGCAGGATTCTCATCTCATTTTGAACCCTCGCCAGGACAAGCAAAAATTGCTGCCTGCAATATCAAGCTGCATTGATGAATGGTCCCCCCCCCCTCCCCCTCCCCCTCCCATCACCAACTCTGTACCAGTGGGCTGCATATTTGCATTTGTACAATTACTTCCCATTGGCACGCTGCGTTTTCATCAGATTAGGAGATTTGACATGCCCTCAACATGTGTCTGCGAATGAAGAACAGAAAAGGAATCCCCCAAAGGAGCATTTTACTATTCTCATGTTCTCCCCCCCCCCCCCCCCCAACTCCCCAAAAAAACATGGTGGAGGGGCATTTGAATTACAGGGTAAGACAGGGTAATACATCAGGCCCCCGATCAAAGCGTTCTATTGGAGTCAGCACTATCGGGCAGTATTTCTCTGCGATGATAGAGAAGGAGAGTGAAACCTTTTGAAAACAAATTTGTCACGGGGGATTATTTTTATCTTTATGATGACCTTGCAGTAAAAGAAACAAGCAGCAAAACATCATATTAGCGAAGCTTTCAACTGGCTTCCCCCACCACCGCCTGCTTGGGCTTCTGCCACACAGCGCACCATGAAACAATCTGATTCAGTGGACACCCCCCCCCCCCCACTGGATGGGTCATAAAAAATATATCAAAAAGATTTGAAATTATAAGATAAGCAGAAGTCTATATTTCTTTAACGTTGTGGACGTTTTTTCAATATCCAGCTCAGGTTAGCATTGCAGAATTGTTGACCTATTTTTCAGCTAGACCAGTTGAACAAATGATGTCTCTTCTCCTGATAGAGACATAGTGTCTAGTGTGACGTTTAAATGTTTGTTTGATATTCTGTTGTATACCGGGACAGTTTGGGGGGAGACAAACCATTAAGCCAAATGGGATTTATTCGCACTTCTATCCAGCCCATTGCTCTCTCTCCCCCTTTTCTTTTTGCACTGCAGCGGGCCGCTCTGATGGATTTGACTTTGGCCAACAGTGTGAGTGTGATTTACGATTCAAACAGCACCTGAACCTGGGATTTATTAGCCATTACCGCTGTCCGTCAGGCAACATTACATTACGCTCCACTGTTCATCTCAGTTTGCCCAAGCAGTAATACAACCGGCCGGAAGAAATATGCCGGTAAATGTAGTTTAACACATGCAAAAGTGACATTGCAGTGTTTGAAGAGGCATCTGTCGTCTCTCACCCAGCCTTTTTTTGCTTTTTCTAGCTCAGCTGAAGGCTTTCTTGAATCTTAACACTGTTTTTATGCACATATCACTGTGCCATTACTCCCCCTTCCTTTCTCTCAAGGATGTACTTGATTACATACTACAAATGAAAAGCTTTGTGACCCTGTAAAAATTGCAGACTTATAGGTTCCGGTTATTGGCTTATATTGTCTTCTGTCGGGGCCTTTTTGAATTTATTTTTTATAGAAAATGTAAAATATTATTAACTTTAAGGAAAAGTTCAACATTAATTTTTTTTTAGCTTTTTGCCTCACTCTCCGGCTCTAGAAAAAGTTAAAGAAAAACCATTCCTGTAACTGTGCCTGCATTTTTTTATATAGAAATGGGCAATGGTCGCTCATCCAGGTTAGCTTATAGCTCAAACACTGGTAGTCAAGCAGCATTTAAAAAAAGCGTTTAAAGCGTGCAATCCTTCCGTTTCTGTGACAAAATAAATGTCACTGAATGAATGTAGAACAATGCTGCCTAGAAACACAGTGGAGCAAATTATCCATGCCTTTGTTCCTCCTGCCCAAAATAGTACAACTATAGTACACATGTCTGAGTGGTTCGGCAATTGTGTTAGCAACCGGTTGAAATGCAGCAGGGCTTCTCTCCACTATACACCAACCAAGGTATTACTCTAGTTCTGCTGCACTGCGGCTCTGAAAAGGTTGTAGTTATCTAGGATTTACTGTAGTTCAATGGTGACCTGATTTCAGAAATTCAGTGTCGAAATGTCTGTTTTGAATCACTCCTCCAATGGTACCTACATGGTACAGCATATTACAAAACACAACCAACCATCATGCTCTATTACATCTGTGTGCACAGTGTTGTCAAATCAAGCAGGTCCCATTAAAATGAAAGAGATCATTGGTTGACAAATTTAATTTTAGGAAAAAAACACTATTACAGTAGTCATAGAAACAGAAAGGGGGAGTAGAGAAAAATATATGCTCAGTTAACCCTGACTATTAAAATCATATTTATCATGCGAAACTGGTTCATAAAACTCTACAGTACTGAACTAGAATAATATGGCACTTAACAACGGAGACTTCTTAAATAAATCTCATTCCTTAAAACATTTCAACAAATGCAGCATTTTATATTGTCCATGTTTTTAATGATTTTTGTCATCTAGGAAGTCAAACTTTTGATAGTTAGAACTGCGCAAATTGCTAATTCCACGTTCACAATGCGCCAATTCAAAATAGTCTCTCATAGCGCACAGCTTATTTGAATGATGCTCAAGTTCTGGTTTACTGTGTCAACAGTGCGACATTGCATTTCATTCGGCCGAAATAATAACAAGGTATTGGCAGAAGGTCCAAATCATCGGTTTCTGTTTGTGTATTATGGAGTACTGGATTACTGGGTAGCTAAAGTTTATCTGATAGAATTAATCAACCCCTAAAGTTTGCTGTATTCGTAATTTAACACACAGAGGTGTCTGTATATCTATGCTGGCTCATGAGTTTGAGTGAAAAATGTCATCGAAATAAGTAAAAATGTGATGTCACAGTTACAGTGGTGGTACACCATGGTTATGCATGATTGTCCTTTTCACTGTATTTAGTTTGAAAAGAGTGTTTACGTGGTGCCGTCATGTCCTTGAGAGCTCAGAAATGTAAGACACCATCCTCACATTATCCTGCATCAGCGCCTACGTTTGTTTGTTTTGCAGGCATTACAAGGTGGTGTCAGCGATTCTTAAGAAGGCTTGTTATCAAAATCAATGCTTCAAATCAGTGAATATCTCCTGTACTGTACAGTCTACTGTGTGTGCGAGCACAAGAAATTGAGTGTTTGTACACAGCTTGGGCTGTAAACTGGTATGTAAACAAATGGTATGTGAATAAACAGGGCCCAACGTGGCTTGTGACATACCCCTTTACAGGGTGTAATAACACTGGATTTTTTTCTCCCAGGGCACACATGGTACGGACAGGTGAGCAGGTCATGAGGAGATATTCAATGATTTTTACCAAAAAGTTATTCTGACAACGAGTGTTCTCTAGAATCGCTGACTGACCACCTTTAACTGAATGCTAATCTAGAGCAGATTCAACTTTTTCAACTGCTTGATGATTGGCTTCTGGACTGATCCAACCCCCCATATGGAGATGTTAAGTTTATTGGTTCAGTGGTATTAACGATAATTTCAAAAGATTTCTTCACACTTGTTACCAGGACAACTAGCGCTCCTTAAAGTAAGTGAGACATGGGGAGGATAGTGTGGATAGGAGGAAGGCATCTTAGTCCTTCAGATCTCCTGGGAGCCTCTCTGTGTGTGAGAGGCAGAGGCGGGAGCAGATGTTGAGGGAGGAGCCCTGCGTCTATTCTGGGCCTGTTTTCTGGAGGTGTGTTTTGGTCATTAGCAGAGATTGCATGAGTGGCGAAGAATCAACATTTCTATATATATTTCTCGTCTGCCAAGACTGTGTGGGACTTCTGAATGTGTCTGTTTTTTTTGCCCTGTGATCAAACATGCATGACAGCTCCCCTTCAAAGCCAAGACAATATGTGTGTGAGCGAGGCTTCCTATGATTTAATATGACATAATGCATCCAGGGGAAACACATACAAACCCACATGCATTGCGGGTTGAAAGTCTCTCATGCGGCTCTACAGCAATATGTGCTTACTATGTGCATAGTTGATAGGGGTGAGGTTAATAGTACCCATGTTGTTGCTTCATTATTTATCAATAATGAAATGTCAAGGCAGTCCTTTTGACAGCCATCACTGACCCATAGGATCATGTGCTGGTACACGCATCACTGAAGCCATTCCAGAGATTCTCCCCTCCAGTCTCAAAGCATTCATCTTCATCTCTACAATCTGTTCATATAATATCCAGAAAGGAGAGAAACACATTATTGACAATTAAAGTGGCTACAAGGAACTTTTCAGTTTGTGTTCATTCTAGCAGCCACGTCAGAGAAAAGCGGTGTTTTTTTTATGATGCGATTTTCCTGGATGAGCGTGCCTGTGCAAAGGCATTAAGAAAAACAATATAAGAATAGCATTCTTTATAAACAGCATGAAAATAAACAGAAAAGGCTTGTTTCACTGCATGCCATCCAGTGTTGCCACACACACACACACACACACATATCTTCACAACAATTGCCTGTTTGTCTGATTAACAGGGATGTTTGTTTACGACAGCCCCTTATTGGGAATATGTCCAGAGTATAGCATAGACAGTGGAGCAGCCGTTAGTGCTGTAAACAAAGGTATACAGCAGCTTTAAAATCTGACATAACAGACACAGACTAGGAGTAGCAACTGTGTGCTCGTCCCCCCCTGAGGCAATTCTCCCCGAGGCAACTTTCCCCCTGAGGTGAACTGAACACATTTGCCAACTAGCGCAGCCTCGAATCTGGACTTATAGTGACCGACACGCTGAGATAATTCCCTTTTTATGAGAATGGAATCAAGATGTAACATGGTTTTATTGTCATATGCACAATGACTACAGCAGCAGTGTCATTGGCAATGACATTCTGATGTCCCAGGCTCCCCTCTCAACAATGCAATATAAAAGAAGAAAATGTATAATAGAAACACACAAGTGAAGAGTGCAACCTGAGACACACAAGTAGTGCAAGGACACAGTGCAGATAAAAAAAGAGATAAGGTGCAAATAAAATTCATAAATAATTTATAAATAAATTCATAATAAATGTAGATGAAATATAGTACTTTACATGGGAAAAATAATAACAACTGTAGTGGATTAAATACAATAATATAATACTGTTAAATCTAAAAAGAGAAAATATATATATGCAGCAGATATGCAGAGCAGTCGCTGGTGGGTGGGCGTCTGTACTTGAAGAGGTTGAAATCCATTGAGCACACAGCCATTGTAGTAGAATATTGACAAACACCTCAGGTAATGCACAGAGGCACTGTAGGCTATACGTGCAGTCAGGGATCAATTTTTAATAAAGTTTCTAGGGTGGGATATTTTTCACATGTCAACAGCACATCTGAAGAAAGGAATGAAGTGGAAATAGCTTCCTGTGGCAAGTATTTCTAAATTACAGACTGTGGAATGTGCATGTGCGCTGTTGACTTTATTGATGCTGGTGTGTATTCGCAAACTGTCAAAAATAAAACAGGCGTATACCACACTTGTGATTTTCTGGGCTAAAATCACAAGTATTTCCCAATGTCTAAATCTAAGTGCAAATACATTTCCTGTGATTTTTTTCAATGTTAAATTTACAAATACAATCCCTGAGATTTTCAACATGTTGCATTGTGCAATATATATATAGTACACTCAACAAAAATATAAACGCAACACTTTTGTTTTTGCTCCCATTTTTCATGAGATGGACTTAAAGATCTAAAATTCATTCCAGATACACAATTGTACCATTTCTCTCAAACATTGTTCACAAATCTGTCTAAATTTGTGATAGTGAGCACTTCTGCTTTCCTGAGATAATCCATCCCACCTCACAGGTGTGTCACATCAAGATGCTGATCTGACATCATGATTAGTGCACTGGGGCCTGTTTCAGGTAGCTGGTTTTGAGGCAACCCGGAGTTTGTTCGCTCTGAGTTGGTGGAAACTCTGGGTTTTCCGTTTCAGGTAGCAGGTTCAATGCAACCGAGAGTCAGTTACTGCGGCAACATACGCCGTGGGTCTAACCTGCTGGATAGGTGGTTAGACCTACCCGAGTTTGTTTTCACTTTACGCTGCAGCTCCGACTGAAGAAAGAGTGTCACTGTCACACGCGTCCCTGTACAGTTTGAAGCAAAATCACTCTATAGAAATCTCCATCGGGATGTTTTTATCATTTCCTGATGATTTTACGTTTGACAAATCATTTATCTGATCAGTAGCCTTGTTCTCAGCCCTCGGTCCGTTCATAGGCGGCCACCTTACACATCGTGACATGCTCTACATTCAGATTAATAAACCTATTTGTAGCCTATTGTATGTTTTTTAACGTCTGTGCCACTGAACAGATTTATGTCAGGTGGATTCATGTAACGCTGCGGCTGCACGCGATCGTTGTAGTTCACTTGTGCGATCCTAAAGTCACAGACAAGCCTCGTTAAATAGCCTAATATGAATATAAAAATGACATAATAATTTAAACTGTGATCACTTGAGGAAAATGGATCTGGTAATAAATCAATCCGGCTCTTCAATGGAAACTGTCACCTAATGTGTCTTGATGTTAATGTATTTCACTCCCCATTTAAAAGAAGCGACAGTCTGTTCTGTTTACTGCACAGTAGGCTTTAGGCATGCACTGTAAGCAATGCTGTGCCGCGCCAGCTTTATTACTTTACAGCTGATATGCGTAACTTTTTAAAATAGACTATGGCTTCTCATACGGAAGCGAAATGATTATCTTGACAAAAAATGTTTACTCTAAAATGTTTTTTTTCTGAATTGCCGAGGAGATTAGATCAGAGTTATGAGACAATATCCCGTTAATTCTTCTCCATAGGCTACCATAAGCTCATTCGTTAATATTTCTAACTCTAGTGGGAGGAGCGGAGATTTCTTTTTTTCTTTTTTGAGAAGTGGAGAAGTGGGAGGATCAATCATTTGTTTCTTTTGTTTCCACGGTGAATCATGTTATCAGCGATCCATTGACGATGGCTTTTATGCACACGCTCCACCCAGAGTGAACACGCTCAGAGTTGATAAACCCAACGCTGATCCACTGTTCTGCAACCGAAAACCCAGAGTTGCTTATCAACCCTGCGCTCTGAGTTAACCAACTCAGAGCGTATGATTAAACCCAGAGTATGTAAAACCAGCTACCTGAAACAGGCCCCTGGTGTGCCTTAGACTGTCCACAATAAAAGGCCACCCAGAAATGTGCAGTTTTGTCTCACAGCAAGATGCCACAAGCATTGAGGGAGCGTGCAATTGGCATGCTGACAGCAGGAATGTCAACCAGATCTGTTGCTCGTGCATTGGATGTTCATTTCTCCACCATAAGCCGTCTCCAGCAACTTCGCACAGCCATTGAAGAGGAGTGGACCAACATTCCACAGGCCACAATTGACAATCTGATAAACTCTATGCGAAGAAGATGTGTTGCACTGCATGAGGCAAATGGTGGTCACACCAGATACTGACTGGTTCTGAGTCCCCAGACCCCCAATAAAGCAACAAAATGCACATTTCAGAGTGGCCTTTTATTGTGGACAGTCTAAGGCACACCTGTGCACTAATCATGATGTCAGATCAGCATCTTGATGTGGCACACCTGTGAGATGGGATGGATTATCTCAGCAAAGCAGAAGTGCTCACTATCACAAATTTAGACAGATTTGTGAACAATGTTTGAGAGAAATGGTACAATTGTGTATCTGGAATGAATTTTAGATCTTTAAGTCCATCTCATGAAAAATGGGAGCAAAAACAAAAGTGTTGCGTTTATATTTTTGTTGAGTGTAGTAGAATGAACATTTTGGTTTTATTTTATAACCTACTGACAATATTTTTAACAAATTCACATAATTTTTTTGTCATTAAGAGCATTTTCAATAAGTAATGTAGAGATGAAAATGTAATAAATCCACACTGGTCTCTTAATTTTTTTCCGGAGCTGTATATATACTTTACATATTACCCCACTTCGTAAGTCAGTCAATTTAGTCAATTTTACACAGAGCACATTGAAAGTAATTTTTTCGCATATCCTAACGCTGCCGCAGGGTCAGCCAAATTTCAGCGCCCCTGGAGCAGTTTTTGTGCCTTGCTCAAGAAAACACTATATTGGCACTATGATTCATTTCTTTCTTATTTTTACATACAATGTCCCAAATATGCCTTGATATAATTGTGACCTTCTTGGAACTTGGTGGACTTTGATCGTGAAGAGTGTTAATTATAATAACTTTTCAAAACCTGAGTGGGAGTATCTAAGGTTGAACAGCTTTTCAGATCTTTTTTTTTTTGCATTTTTGCTCAAGGCACCCCAGTGAAGAAGGTTGCCATGGTAAAATGAATTGATAAGGCACATTGGTCTGTGCACAGTGTACAGTGGTAAACCATGTCCTGAAATGAAAGGATCTAAAAAGCCTCTTTAATTCAAGATAGCAGTAGCAAAGTAGAATATATCCAGGGATGTTTTATGTATATTATGCTCCATATTAATTTAATGATGGTCAGATAAGGACATTCATTCGTCAATCCGAAAGTCCTAATTCATACAGTCTCAAGTGTACGTACTGTACTATCCATGCATACTTTAACATCCAGGCATATTGCCTTTTTATTAATTTAATTTTTATTTTACTGCTGAGACATTGGCCCACACCTTATGAGCATAATCATTACAAAAAGGATTAAAAAACTGAACTAACAGTTGAGACTAGCTCCAACCAGTGAGTCATTAGCATCTTACATGTTGACTCTATTGGATTTGACTCCTAATATAATTCAAGTAAAAGTTGATGTTGCTGTATACTGTATATGCCTGACATAATGTAAGACCCCCTTCAAGTTCTCCTTCTCTGTTCAGATTTTGTTTAAATGAATCTGATAAAGAACTTTATGAGCATAACATTCTCTGATTTTTGCTGCTACACTCAAGAAGCCGTGCAGAAATAAAAATGATGTGAGGCATCGGTACCCCTTACTGTTTTGTTATATCTTCCATTTTATAGTTTTCCCTGAATGAGTGTGAAATATGAAAAGTCTTAAAGCGAACACATTCAATTGCGTGACATTAAAACATAATGTTTACCCTCTGTATGGGGAAGTATTCAGTGTGAAATGACTGTGTGACGAGTAAAAGTTCTGTTTTAAAAGTAAAAGTTCTCATTATGCCGAATGGACCCAAAGGTCTTAAAGATTATATTTTTTGGGACTTCAGGACTTTGGGCACATGTTATTATCTTCAGCAGCAGAAGAAAAAAATAGATTTTCAGGGCCCTGTATTGATGATATGACATTAAATATTATTGATGTGTTAAAATGTAGCTGTGTCACCGTGCGGCCGGTTCAGGCAGAGTTGTTATATCCACTGATTCTAATGAGACATTTTTTATAAGACATAGTGGACCTGCAAAAGAGTTGACACATCTCTGTCACTCTTCTCTTCGCCTTCTTTGCCAGACGCAATGCAACTTTTTCATTTTCATAAACACATGGGATTTGGTAATTTAATCCCAGCATTGCTGTGCACACAGTGCCGGTATAATCAGTCACAATGGCTTCAATGAGCTGCTCCTCAATCTTCTATTTTCTGATATCTAGAAAGGACTCTAGCTGTAACAAAATGAGCGCATGAATACATCTACATCGACAATAGCGACTTTAGTTCCATTCATGGCAGATTTGAATGTTAAACAATTCCTTGACATGCTGTATTAACAGTGTAATTAGTACTAACCCTATGCACTAAAAGGCCTGTCTTTAAGATGTGCTCATTATCTCTTGTTAATTCCCGCCCTCATTACCAGGGAAATGATTATTTGATTAATCACCAAGTTGTGGATTATAATCTGCTAGTGGGCATTTACAGTATAGCATTATGTTTTATCTACAAAAAAAACACAAATAATTTGTAATAAAGTTAAGTGTTGGTTCATGCTATCATGTAAATGGCATCCTTGTTGTAATATGTGATGATGAACAAAGGTTTAGTTCAAAAACTAATCAGAATGCAGATGCTTAAATGTTGGGTTTAGTAAGCATAATAACGGGGGTAATGTGTGGATTGTAATCAGGATGACAGAAAAATTTGAGATAATCTCAATTTTACAGTGGATTTATGAAAGCCTGAGATATCTAAAACAGAAATATACTTTAAGCCACTTCAACAATGTCACGCAAAGATATTGAAGTAGCATTTCTAAAAAAAAAATCAAAATACACACTCGATTGAGCCAACACCTCTTCATAATTTCATTAAAATGCTTCAGATAAGCCCTTACTTTTTTCAGATAACAAAGTGCCATTATTATCGGTTTAATTACTCTCAGTGAACAGAGGCTTTTAATGAATAAGGTGTCTACATACAGTAATAGTAGTGATTCACTCGCATTTAATGACGCCTACGTTTCCCTCATCGAAAAACACTTTCCATGGCTTGGTAGCAGACACATTAATCCACGAGAGAATGGGTTTGAACTTTAGATTTAAGAAGGGGGAGAAGAAAGGACATGAAAAGTGGTTTTCAAAAGTACAAAATAAGTACTAATCAGATCAACATTTGACCGTAGACAATCGTATTTGACTTCATGGGTTTGTTGCCGAGAGACGAAGTAAGTTGCTATAAACTGTATGTACTCGCAAAGTGGGGAACAACCTCAGTACAATATAAAAACACTGGTACACAAGTCATGGTCACACAATTTGTAGGCAAGACAGCTTCTCCAGGTAGGGGAGAACAGGGTTAGTTGTCATACGGGTTGGTTGTCACATTCGTTATATCTCACCACATTTCAGCTGTCTCTGAAATTTTGGTATGGAAATGTTCCAGAGATGGGCTCATAGGTCACCTACCTATCCTCTTTGGAGTAAGAATATAGGTCAGAGGACTGTTTGTGTTTTTCATGTCAAATTGTAAATTTTTAGCTCCTCAGTATTGTTCTTCTAGGCTTTTACACAATGGGTTTATAACACAACACTTGTTACCCTTAAAAAGTGTGAAGGGAAAGCTATAGTTTAGATTTGTATAAGCTAACTAACTAGATGGTAGGTGGTTGTAAGCCTTGATGCTAGCAAGAAATTCCAGTTAGGGTTGGTCGTCACATTCTCTCTGGGGTTGGTTGTCACATTGTATCCTGTCTTGGAATGTTCCTTAAGTTAGAATCACTCATTCCCAAGCCGTTCCATAATAACATGGACAAACTAAAAGACAGTAAGCCCAGATAATGATGCGACAATATGTAGCTCTTCACCCCCAGGCAACAAAGTGCATTGTGGGTCTTTTGTTTGGCCCCATCAGATGTTGCATGTTAGGCCACCACCTGTCACTCAACTTGATGGGCTGTTGATACAACATTTTAGACCCTTAGGCAGAGGTAACATGAAGCCACCATAGGCCTCTACAATACATGGCCAGAGGAAACACATCTAAAAATGAATAAATATGGTCAGTTAACCACAACTGGGGAACCAGGAGCTATGCCCATGTGACAGATATCCAACACAACCGCACATATACACCCCAGAACATCCTGCAGGCTGTTAGCAGCTTCCTTCTGGCAAGAATTGTGTTTTTACAAATGTAAAAATGTGTGCATGTGCACAAATGTCACTGTCACAGGAAAACAGTAGCTCTGTTACAATGGGGGAAACATGTCTACGTATTTCAAATACAACATAACTTATTTAATTATGTATGAATTTCAAAAATCACTATGGCATTTGCTTAAATATGACTTATTTTCTAAATAGGATGTGTGTGGTTAATGTGCTGAAACATGTATTTTTTTTTCATTCGCTTGTGTTTTGTCTCTAAATTGCAGAGTATATTCTGGGCCACTACAGCTCTCTTGGCCAGGGCACAATACTAATGGAAACAGATCCTGCAATCCTTCAAAAAAATTCTGTTTGTTGCCAATGTAACTAACACAAAAGACCCAAAGCCAACACTTTTAAATTAGGAACGTTATGAACTTGAACAGCACAGTACGAGAATATATTCAGAGGTAGAAAACAATTGCCTATCAAGTGACAAATAGTATTTTACCGATGTGTCTGACACAACACCTACGATTAGGAAATGAAAATACATACACTAAACTTTCAGATACTATGCACATATATATGCTAGGACAAGCAAACAAAAGCCTCTTGCATTGTCTCTCCCTGGCACTCCCTTTATCCTCTCACTACTAAAGCTCTGCATGCATGTCACTGCAGTTATTTCTGATAGCATGATTAAAGGGGGAGTAAGTGATATCGTTTTGTTAATGTGTTAAATCACTCTATATTCATACAGTATGCACAGTTCATAACAGGTATCCCAGTCATTCAGCTTAGCAGTAATTGCCAATTAAAAATGTGAGCAGCCCGCTCGTTTTATCCAATCAGGAGACAGAGCGCTATAATCATGAACGATGACTTGCTGCTCTCCATCGCGGCACTATCTGATGAAGACGGCTGTGTGTTCATGTGGGTGGTGACATAGGGACGAGGGAGGAGACTGCTAACTGCAGTCACTGACAGGAAGTTAGCTAAAGGACCAAATCACTTACTGCTCCTTTAAGGACATTTGAAATAACTTCCATAAGAAGGTGCATTCATTTTGACAAAGCAGTGAGGCAAATACATACATACATACATACATACATACATACATACATACATACATACATGCATACATACATACATACATACATACATACATACATACATACATACATACATACATACATACATACATACATACATACATACATACATACATACATACATACATACATACATACATACATACATACATACATACATACATACATACATACATACATACATACATACATACATACATACATACATACATACATAAATACAGACTGTCAAAGTGAAATGTTGTTTAGAGTGTAGGACTAGAAGTAGGCAGTCACATACTTTTATGGCAACACTCTACATTACATACTGTTGGCTGAAAATAACTACTCAGTTGTGGCCGACTGAGCTCAGGTCAATATTGTCAATAGCCAAGCACCTGGGACTATACCACTGTGAGATGGTGTTTAGCCTGTTCAGCGACTTTTCCCCATCTGAATTATTTTAATTAAGTTGTTCTGTTTCTGTGCGTGTCTCACTCTCTCAAAGGTTTGCATTATTGTGGGACTCGGTTCAAACACACACACACCACACACACACACACACACACACACACACACACACTCACACACACTGTTCGACCACAAGTATTGACCACCGATCTGTTTATTCAATCTGTTTTAATTGGTCCAATGTACCGCTGAGTGTACATACATTAGCTGTAGCCGCAAACTTCGCACCAACTTTGAGTGTGCAGTGTGTGTACTCACGTCAGACTGTGTGACAGCTCAGCCACTGACTGAATTTAAAACTTTTTCAGAAACTCCACTCTCTTTTCTCACACTTTCCAGGACAATCATGAAGAAAATCCTGGTGTACACTGGCTGTGAAATCCAAAGTCAACATTGCACTACACAACAACAACAACAGCAGCAGAAGCACCAGCAGCAGCAGCCGTGTGGTATAAGTTGGAACAAATTGCCTTAAAATAATCTACAGTATGTATTGGCTATAACATCAGACAAATGACTCATTAATGCATTAGAAAGCGGGGCTGGTCTGCCTTATGATGAGGCAACTTAACTTACTCTTACATTTAACATGCAGTCGTCAGCATAATTCTCTCCTATCGCCTATATTACAGCTGCCACTGTGTTCCTATGGTAACCCTTTCTCATGCAAATGCTCCCACTGAAGACATGTCTCTGGAGGTGAAGTTGGAGGTAATGAGTGATCTTGAAATTCCAAGACATAGGCTGTTGGATTTGATATGTTTTTGTCATGAAAACATTGATCTCCAATCGACCAATAAGAGTCTTCATCGGACTGACTGACAGCTGGCAGCTTATTTCTGATGATAGGAGCAAAAAACCCTATACAGTGTTAATACAGTAACTTCATTTATAAGCAGTAGCCTTTGAATTTCAAGTTCAAACCAAGCCTATGATGATATACACACAATTCACTTGGGAAATTCCACTGTGTAGTGCCAACAGGAGTGTGTAAATGCCAGCATGTGCGTTTCGATATTTATTTTACACCTGAGACTTCTAAGATCATGTAACATAGATATGATTCTAAGGGTTTACAGCCACAGTAGCAGCTCTGTGATGTATGACTGCTTTGAGCCAACAAGTTGCTACCTTCAGCATACTAACGCACTTATAATGTTAACATGCTAATGTTTAGCAGCAGGCACGGCGGCAGGATTTTTTCTCCACCGGGGCTAAGGTGGGGCTTGACCAATATGTGGGGGTGCTGCACTATAACGTATCAGAAAAGAGATACGCGCGTGTTTCATTAAAACTCGGTGTGGTACGTTTATTTAGGGTCTGTACAACAGTGGGGGGTCTGGGGGTCCTCCCCCAGGAAAATTTGAGCCTCAAATACTTGTTTCTTGCCTTCTGGCGACTTTAAAGCACAAACAAGTTGTTCACATAATCATCATCAACTTTTGCCTTTTTTAGTTGTTCCAAATAATCTGCTTTATCATCTTGCCATCTACTCTAAATGATAACTGACCATTATGTTTGTTTATCGTCTCTCTTGCGTGACATTTCATAATAACAATAGTAGCCTAAATATATATCTCCTTTGCTGTGCGCTGGGGAGCGGCTGGGACGTGCATTTTTGCGCTGGGAGAGAGAACGCGGTGGGCTGAGACTATGGTAAGCTATAAAAAGGCACGGGAAATCGCCAAAAAGCTCAACATCCCCAGCATTGAATTCAAAGCCTCGACGAGTCAGAGGCATGAATTGACAAAGCGATCAACTTTGTGTCTTTTTTGCTGCGTTACTTGTAGTGCTGAGGGGAGCTTGCCAACTGCCCTTTACGCACCATCACTGCCGCAGTTATGTTAAGATTTCATAATTTGCATCAAAGCACATAGGATAATAAGAATGAGAGGCTTTAAACGCTGTCCATGCGGTGGTTATATTAACTGTGTTGGCTGTATTGAAACTAACGAGGGGCGGCTGCACTGTACAGTTCCATAGTTGCGCATTCAGTTTGGCGACATGCTTCTGTGTATCAGGACTCGGGACTCGGGACATGCAATCGGATCGCGGACGCCTTTCTTCTCGACAACGTTAATGTGCAGGAATTCCCGGTGATCATTTTAGCCTTAAACCACATAGTTTTTCTGCACGGCGGCTCGGCGAGGTCTCACTGTGAACTCATTGCCACAGGTTTCACCGGGTGATGCGCTGCTTCGCTCGGACAGAGGCTTTGAGTTTTCTTAAAGTGATTTAACATCCCGGTCTAGACGATTGCTTCAACGTTGTGCCTTATTTCGAATAGCCTGAATGTGTGATGTGTGTGGGGCTGCCCCCCAGCACCCCTACTTCCCGCGGTAGCCTACTGGTCACGCGCATAGGCCGGGATGAGACAGCTGTGCGACGAGGAATGCTACATTCAGGTGCTCCTCAAAAATCCAGAATTTGATATTCATTAACTTTTAAGATGTAGACTAACCCTAAGAATAAGAATAGCAGTAGGCTACAAGGAAGATTTCATTGTTAGGAGCGTTTAAAGAAAATATTAACAGCTGTTTATTGCAATACAGTATAAGGGACTAGAATCCTGGGGGGGCTGAACCGGGGCTAACCATATTTCTACCGGGGCTTTAGCCCCGGTTACCCCCCGGTGTAGCGCCGTCACTGTTTAGCAGCTAATCATAATAGACTATTTACCATGTTTAACATCATGTGTTAGCAGCTTAGCAAGCTTATGGTTGGTTATTAGCACAAAACACAACGAACACCTAGCTGATGGAAACTGAATTAGTGTTGTACATGTGATCATAAACCATTGACTCGATGATTTAGTCCATCGATTCACAACCCCCGGTCTCCATCTGTGGAATCGTTTGTACCGGGCGTTGAAACATTTCCAGAATAATACATTCAAATAAAAAGCGCCCAATGAAACTTTTGTGAGCGCATCAAGATCTGATCATCAGTGCAGCTTATGTCATGGAATAGAGAAGATAAAAATAAGCACAACGATCAATTATCATTTTGTCATAGTAGGTGGCTTGATTGATTTATCACGTCAACTCAAGCACTGAGTAACATGAAAGAAAGCACACATAGCGGCCAAAGACTGTTCGATTGCAGCACAGGGATCTAAGATGAGAAGTCAGTCAAAAGACTGATTTTTGTCTAATTTTATTTTAAAGTCCCCAGAATGCGGGAGACAATGAATTTCGACCTACATTTTTTTCTGCGGAAGGACCCCCACACCACACTTTAATTATGGAATAAAATCCATATTCTATATGTTTCTAAAGGCAGGAAAGGAAAGAGTCAATGTATTTGCCTTTGTTGCACCAACTGCATAATATATACAACATTTATTATTAACTAACCATGGTGTAAGCCATATGTTTAAAAGTGTGAACTACTATGCTGCATATTCAAATTGTGGCATTGAGATTGGCAACCGGGACATGGATTTTCTCAAATGATTATGCTGGTCCTTGGAGTGAAAAAGGGTTGGTAACCCCTGATGTAGCCTAGCTGGAAAGTAAGGGGAGCACCAAAGTGATCATGATGAATGCTATGGGGAACATGAATGTGTGAACCAAATTGTATTGAAACCCATCTTAAAGATCTTGAGTCTATTTAAGTCTGAAGCAAAGTAGGGGAGCTACCGACCAATAAATGTCATCCTATGAGCAAAACACTGCTTGCATCCTAAAAACCCATCTTTAATCTGTGTTGCTTGCTAATATATAATAATAATATTAAGTATAGCACCTTTCACATTAATAAGATGTAAAGAGTCCTTCACAAGAATAAAACGTTTAAAAAGAAAATAAGGCCATAAAACAAAATCACAAGATAAAAAAAATAATAATAAAAAAGGACCGTAAAGCAGGCAAAGTGGAAAAGCCAAAAGCAGTTCTCAGTAGGTTTCGCAAGTTGAACCAACTGTGAAATGGCACTTGCATCATCAGCCCTGCACTAGTTTGCCTTGGTTCAACTTGTGAACCTTATGAGAATCAGTTTGCTTTTTTTCCACAGGCTAGGGGGCTAAATAACTGTTACAAATATAGCATATTAAGCAGTTTAATACACAGAGGGGAATAGCCTGCCAGATGCAAAACGACACTTAGTAGAAGGTCTAGGACAGATGGGGGGAGGGGGAGGGCAGGGTGTTAGATATGGAAGCATGACTGTGAGGCACAGAACCTGGAATAACCCTTGAACTCTACATGATGGATTGCCTCCATCAACAAGCTGTTTGGTGATGTTGTGTTGTTGAGTCCCAAAATGTGCAGTGTTCCTTCAAGTACACGCTGCAAGTCAAATGGAAGTTATTGTTCAGCACACACAGAAGAGAGAGAGAGGGAGAAGAGAGAGAGAGAGAGAGAGAGAGGAGAGAGAGAGAGGGGATTTTACAGAGAAGTCATGACAGACAGTAAGGGGTAAATAAATAGAAATTACAGCATTTACTTTTTTACAGCATTAGGTTTGCACAGTATAGTTCCATTTTCACTCCAGGCAGGCTCAGGAAAGTATAAGACCAGGCTTTGCAGATCCCTTTAAAAAAAATCCCCAGTGGCCTAGTTCAAAGATGTGCAGACCCTTAGCTATATTTCATACTGGATTTAGGGTCATACAGAAAAAAACTTCAGTAGTTTGCTCAATCACCCATTCATTCACGGACTCTTCGCTGGCCTCTTATGGGCACATGTGGAGCGTTCCTACCCAGCGGCTAATCTCTTGTTCCTCTGTGCTAGATTCCCTGCATGAACGCACTGTAATGGCATTTATCTCCTTTTGTGTGAGTACATAGCCAACTCATATTCCTTATAATTCCGCCCCGCTCGCAAATGTGCATAACATTACGCTGTATATGGAAAAAACATTGTGATTACAGAATAAATTGTAAATTGGGAGTGAATCTCTTAAACATTGCCCATTGTGGCTCTCATCTCCTCTCTGCTCTGTTCTGCTGCTTGGCTGGTTATCATTAATTTTCATGCGGCATATGCTTTAAATATGAATTCTCCCACAAAGCATTTAATCAACAGTGCATGTGCTTGGAGTGCTTGTAAGAGGCCCAGAAGGTGTTAAATAAATCATGGTCTATGGTTCCTCTGGTGCAGGAGCATGCAAGGTCATCTCTGGATGAAAGGGCAAAGGGCTAATAATCTACTCCCCTCAAATTGCTTTTCTGTTTCTGAGTAATGCCCAAATATTATCAAAGGTTGTCATTTTTCATAGCCCCTGGACTAAGTGTTTCATCCCTCTTTTAATTAAGATTCGCCATGATTTCTTTTAACAGCTGTTTTTTTTTCAACCAGGAGAGAGCTCAGGATATGTTGGAGTGACAAAGGAGCCTACTTTACTGTTAGATTGAGCACATCTACAGCATTCCTTTTCACTTTGCAAATTTTATGCACAATCATTGGATTTGTTGAATAGGTCTTTCTGGAATGTGTTCTTCTTATTGTCGGAACAAATTGACTTAAAACACTAATATACAAATATCATAAAAGCTACCACGTTTGATCAAATTTGCAGTACGCAAACCGGCATGATTTATTAACCATAACCCTATGCACAGCAGAGGTTACGTCACGTCGACTGAGAAAGAACAACCAGCGATGTGACGGATATACAACTAGGTATATCTGAATCAAGTTAAAGGCATCATGTTTTACAACAAAATAATATGTCCCAATTGTATACATACCGCATGCTAAAACGCAATGCTGTTTGAGGGCAGCTGCAGTATGTTGTATAATAAAAAGAAATAGCATGCAATCTGGAACACATGGTTAATCTCTCTAGCTCATACTTGGTCTTTAATTTTATGCAACTGTAATTAAAAGGTTTACTATGTTAATTGTGCATGTGAAAATATTGTATATCAACAATATACTGCCAGTGTTTTTATATCAGTATTTGTCCTAACAAAATGTAACTCCTTGTGTAATATAATTAAAGCTTTTTAAAGATATCTCTACCGCTAGGGTGCAAGCAGCCTTAAATTATGATCAACGTATTGAGTAGTTGTACGTAACATGCTTACATGTACAGTAAATGCCTTCATGAACAGTACATGCCCAACAGACAGAGAGAAACATTACCATCAAGGTTGTGGCCAACTGATCAATTAAAGTCATTGGCTCTGTAGTTCTGGTTTGGTCCACCACCCCCTGAGGAAAAATAATAATGTTCAGCTGGGTAAATACTTTCTTTGCTTGGCTTTACTGAGGAAGACTGGCGCCTCCATTGTTTTATATGTGAACTTAAATGACACTCAATAACACTGTTTATATGCAGGTCAGATAAGCAAAACAATCAGCTAAAAGCTCCGAGGACTCCATAGTAACCATCATTGGCTTTAGGGGTGGAATGATTCTGACATAAAGGTGACGTGCTTGAGATGTATTAATTAGATGTGATACAGTTTTGCGCTTCCACAATGTGTTTTTCTTTTTCTTTTAGAAATGTCAAAACCACAATGAAGAAGTTGATCACAAAACTATACGTTGGCCTGCTTTGCACTCATAGCCATCAATGGAGTGCTCCTTCATTTCCATATCAGACTCAGACTACCGGAGTAATTGACATCAGGCAAAGTGCACACACTTCATGGTGACAGAGACACAGCATCACTGCCTCTGAGACTTGCAATTCAAGTTTTTTTTTCCCCTCACACCAGACATCAAGGAGAGATTAGGGAAACACGCCCTTTTGGCTTCAACTTCTAAATGAAAGACTTTTAATAATGATGAAACTTTTTTGTTTTCTTTTATGGCACCATTCATCCAGCAAGACTTAAACTACATTAATAAACACATCACACAGTCACACCATCACACACAGTGTCACATGAAATGTACTGTTATTGCATGCACAAGGTGTATTTGGTGTTTTTCTGAAATGATCATTACAAAACTAGATCATATACACAAGCCCAAGGGAACCCATCTTACAACTTTTTAAGCTTTCCCGATCAAAACTATGACTTCATCAAATACAGTGTTCCATTTCTTGTAACTCACATAACAAAGCAGATGCTTGTTTATCTTTGCCAAGCAAGTATCCCAAGGTGGAGATAAATTGTACGAACTAGTTACTGTCTGTAGGGTTGAAAAGACTGCTGGCTGCTCACCCAGTCGTCTATTCACCATCTGTTGACTTTGGAGACGTAGTAACCAGGTTATCGCTCTCTATGGGCTTGTATATTTGTGCCGTTTTGGGCTTTACTCACTGCAGGATTTCGACAGATCAGTTTGTTTAGCCTGCTGCTTTGGATAGTGGGAAGCCATAGTCAGTTTTGATTGTGAATAGATGCCTGTGATGTTGCACTCGTGGCAAGCTGTGGCTTGTTTACAGAGATTAGTGTTGACACATATGCGCTCTCAAACACACGCACACATTCTGTAGTAGCAAATGATGAGATCCTTCTCAATCCATATGCGCCCAAGTGGCACCTTGCATTAAAAACATGCATTGCACTGGCACTGTGAGTAAGTGCTCCATAAACTAGAAAAGTTAAAGTTCCCTGAAGACACTATCAGAGCCGCTTCACAGGGCCCACAGTAAAATAAAAATTTAACATTTTATTCTGGGATCTCAACTTTCTGAATACAGACACTTACTCACTCACTTACTCATTTTTTTAAAACCTTATAACAGGGGAGTAAACAGCTCCAGTGGGTGACCCCCTACATCCATTTCCCAGGCCACATTGTCCAGCTCTGACTGGGGGATCCTGAGATGTTCCAAGGCCAGTGTGGAGATATAATGTCTCCACCTGGTCCTGGGTCTTCCCCGAGGCCTCCATCCAGCTGGATGTGCCTGGAACACCTCCAGAGAGGCGCCCATGTGGCATCCTTTCCTGATGCCGAACCAGATCCACAGGATCCTTGCTAGAGCGAAGAACTGGTTCTTTGTTCCACGGCCAGGACGGAATCCCCATTGTTCTCTTCATCTGAGATTCGACTATCGACTGAACACATCTTTCAAGCGCCTTGGAGTAGACTCTACCAGGGATGCTAAGAAGTGTGATGACCCAGTTTTTGGGTCATCCCACTTCTAAACATTCCCTGTTTTTCTTCAGCACTGTCCCAGGCTTCCACGCAATGTTCAAGAGACGTGTCACCAAAAAACAGCACCTCCATAACCAGAGCTTTCAGCATTTCTGTACAGATCATAGCAGTTCCCAGGGCTTTGTCACTGCAAGGTTTCTTGACTACCATAGTGACATCCACCAGTAAAATACCCTATCAGCCTCCAGCTCTGCCTCTACAATAAAGGGTGTGTAAGTCTGGATTCAGGAGTTCCTCAAATTGTTCTTTTCATTGGCTGTTTAGCTGCTCTATTCAGGTCAACAGTGTCCCATCCTTACTGTACACAGCTTGGATAATTTAGTTTCCCCCTCCTGAGGATTTGGACAGTTTTCCAAAAGCACTGTGGTTCAGACCGGAATCCTCCTTCATGGTTTTTCCGAACTTGTCCCACACCCACTGCTTTGCCTCTTTCACGGCAGAGGCTGCTGCCCTTCGGTACCAATACAGACATTTCTTATTAAGTAGGTTTTGAAGTATGGAGAAAACTTTCATCTTTCATCCATCCAATAGCATTGGTGTTATTAGGTGAAATGATGAGCATGCTGAAAGAAAATTGGCCGTCACAGTGCATACACTCTGCACTTTCTGTTCACTTCGAAGGCCAATTGAACCTTAACAATCACGGACACGACACACTCAGACACTCAATCCCTAAAGCAAATTCTCGCTGCAGAGTCTGTCTGTACGTACAGTACAATGGAGTCAGATGTTGGAATGAAAGTACACACACTATTGCCATCGATCCAACAAATCCCAGTGCTAACAACACATTAAAAATAACTTCTACTTCCATACGCATTAACCACTCTGTAACTAGTCAGCCTGAAAGAAACACATGTTCCTGTATAATCACCTCATCAGCAGGAATTTCACAAACATTGCGAAATAAAAATAAGAGGAGCTGGAGGCAGTGTACTGTTTCCAGATTTCCATGTCTCCCCTGCTCTTAGCGCTGCTCCACAGGGAGTGGAAGTGTGACGAAGCTCTGTTTGCTTGTTCCTCCCCACCTTACTGCCTACGCGAGCTTCCTATGTTACTCTCGGGAGGCTTCGCCAGGCAGTTTTAACTTCAGCAGACTTTATTTTACTTTAATTGTTCTGTCCCTGAGCACACGCCAATGTATCCTTTCTTCTCCCAGATGCATCTTCTGTTGGTTTTATAGTTGTTGTCATTTTTTTTTTCCTTCATTGTGTGTAGGCTACAGCAGCTCCCTCTGCAGTGGATGATTAACGAAAAGCGCTGTCTTGGTAAAACAGTTTGACACCACATCTGACAATACTTTTAAGATAAAGCAGCTGAATATGTGTATGTATGTTAAAGAAAAATGGAAATACATGTAGTGTATATACCCAGAGGGGTCGAAATGTCTGGTTGCGTGCGACCTACATGTGCGTAACAATTCTAACATGTGAAACAAGTATGAGCAACATGGGCAAGGCTCAAAACAGAAAAAGCCTCTCAAGGGATTTTTTTTTGCAAAGCAATTTTTGCATAAAGAGACAGTGGTGCCTGGAGTAAATAAAATTGGTAGTCATTTTAGCCGTAAACGGTCCGTTTTGCATGTATCCTGGTGTGCGTGAACGGTGCATGTAAATGTCAATAGTCTCTTTCAGCCCTCCAGACTCAGCACACTGTTAAAGTTTAGCCATCTGTTTCCATCCGTGACCTTTCTTTTTAATTGCCTAAAATGCAGGGAGAATGAGAGTACACTGGGTAGATGCTCACTCCTGTCCAATTCTAATATTGAAGGAACAATTGTTATTTACAGTGACAAATAGAGCGAGCGGAGCTATGTCTGTGTCAGCTGCTTTCCACCTGGCCATTTTTGAACACCTGCCCAGAGCTAGTTTGGTTGAGTGCAGATTGGCTAAGGTAAGCGTTCTACCCTCAACAACCTTTCCTGCAGGCGTTGCACCATGTGCACACAGAGAGATGCCACACTATCCAGTCAGGGCTAAATCATGTTAATTCCTGCTCCTCTGTTATGAACTTCTTGTAATATGGAATATGAGAAGCCGCATGAGTCGAAGGAGAAAATGGAGTTAGCGTTGATGAATGTAGGACGATAGATTAATCAACAACAAAATAATGTGCATCTTATACTAAAGGATTTAATGTTATTACAATGTTGCCAAATTCTGCTTCTTATTTGTTGTGTAATATGATCCATTATTCATTACGGTATGATTAAAAGGGAGACACGGTCCTTTAAGAGCCTATTTTAACTTCCACTTTTATTCATATCAGGCTTTTGAGCTTGTTTCCACAGAGGCTGCATACACAGGGCTGTGCAGCTAATCATGCGGTTTTGTGTTGGCTGCCAGATTACGCTCCAGTTCTCACTGTGACTCCTGCATTTGAATGGGTATTAAGGGATAATGCTCTCATAGTGAAAATAATTTGGTATCTTTCAGTTCGCCTTATTAAGGCACTTGTCTCTGCGGCATTAACACATAAAACAGATAGGCAGCCATTTATTTCTAAACTATTCATCTGTAGCTTGTTACTATACTCAAGAGATTACACCGCAGTGATCCTTCTCTTTAACCATAAATTTGTTTTTCAATGGATTTTCCGCAAAACCCGACACACTTACCAAACACAGTAATTATATATCCTGGGAATAGTTTTCTACTATTAACCTTTTTTTCTCTTGACGCGTCGTTGTTGTGGAATTACTAATTAAAATTTGCTCTCTGTTGTTGACCTATACTCATTAATCCATGTGTATTCAATGAATGTATTACCACAACAGAACTGAGCTTTACATATAATATGAAGGTGGGATTCAACTCAACACGAATCAGTACGCATGCATGCATGGTCACCAATGCTCAAAGCTAACCAGGTGTAGAAGAAGTTGCGGAGATGGGAACAACAGTGGTTTGTATCCACAGCGAGTTAGTCATACAGACATTTCTGATTTAAGAATTTTCACAGTGTTTGAGGAAAAAAGGAAATGCCACCAGGGGCCTGTTTCAGGTAGCTGGTTTTGAGGCAACCCAGAGTTTGTTCGCTCTGAGTTGGTGGAAACTCTGGGTTTTCCGTTTCAGGTAGCAGGTTCAGTGCAACCGAGAGTCAGTTACTGCGGCAACATACGCCGTGGGTCTAACCTGCTGGATAGGTGGTTAGACCTACCCGAGTTTGTTTTCACTTTACGCTGCAGCTCCGACTGAAGAAAGAGTGTCACTGTCACACGCGTCCATGTACAGTTTGAAGCAAAATCACTCTATATAAATCTCCATCGGGATGTTTTTATCATTTCCTGATGATTTTACGTTTGACCAATCATTTATCTGATCAGTAGCCTTGTTCTCAGCCCTCGGTCCGTTCATATAGGCGGCCACCTTACACATCGTGACATGCTCTACATTCAGATTAATAAACCTATTTGTAGCCTATTGTATGTTTGTTAACGTCTGTGCCACTGAACAGATTTATGTCAGGTGGATTCATGTAACGCTGCGGCTGCACGCGATCGTTGTAGTTCACTTGTGCGATCCTAAAGTCACAGACAAGCCTCGTTAAATAGCCTAATATGAATATAAAAATGATATAATAATTTAAACTGTGATCACTTGAGGAAAATGGATCTGGTAATAAATCAATCAGGCTCTTCAATGGAAACTGTCACCTAATGTGTCTTGACGTTAATGTATTTCACTCCCCATTTAAAAGAAGCGACAGTCTGTTCTGTTTACTGCACAGTAGGCTTTAGGCACTGTAAGCAATGCTGTGCCGCGACAGCTTTATTAGCCTACTTTACAGCTGATATGCGTAACTTTTTAAAATATGGCTTCTCATACGGAAGCGAAATGATTATCTTGACAAAAAATGTTTGCTCTGTTTTTTTTCTGAATTGCCGAGGAGATTAGATCAGAGTTATGAGACAATATCCCGTTAATTCTTCTCCATAGGCTACCATAAGCTCATTCGTTAATATTTCTAACTCTAGTGGGAGGAGCGGAGATTTCTTTTTTTCTTTTTTGAGAAGTGGAGAAGTGGGAGGATCAATCATTTGTTTCTTCTGTTTCCATGGTGAATCATGTTATCAGCGATCCATTGACGATGGCTTTTATGCACACGCTCCACCCAGAGTGAACACGCTCAGAGTTGATAAACCCAACGCTGATCCACTGTTCTGAAACCGAAAACCCAGAGTTGCTTATCAACCCTGCGCTCTGAGTTAACCAACTCAGAGCGTATGATTAAACCCAGAGTATGTAAAACCAGCTACCTGAAACAGGCCCCAGGAGCCATTGTTCCTCTGATACCGAGACAAGCACAAAAAGCTGAAACCAACTCTGTAACACAAAGGCGAACATCTACACTGTATTGTGTGCCTTGTTATTCTCTTTACAATGGAGTCACGCTGAGGGGAGACTTAAGACGGGGCTGCCACGGGGATCTATAAAAGATGTATGCTTGTAAAAAATAATACAGGCACCTTCGAGTAAGCTTTGTGAAGAATTGAAGATCAGAGCAAAAAAAAAGCTTGAGACGGGAATTCCAAGCTAATTATTTATTTCATACACAATATATCAGGCTTTCAGTGGAGGTCACACGCCATTGTTGTGGCTGTGTGAGTCGGATGAGCGTTGGCTAGTGGGCAGAGGTTTGCAGGGTCACGCACTGACATGCCTCAAGGAAGGTGGTGTGTAATGAAGCATAAGACACAGCTGGTGCTAGCCAGGGCAGGCCCAGAGTTACAACTAGGAATGTAAGGTCATGTTTGGGGGATTAAAACAATTTCTGGATTAAATTAGTTTCTTTTTTTGGTTTTGCTGGTGCACTGACTAACAGTAGTATTCAGCAGGTTAAATCAGTGAATATCTCCTCGAAATCTGCTTCCAGTCAGTGAGGGTTGAACAAAAAAACTGGTGCACACTATGGACCGGTTTCACAGACAAGGCTTAAAACTAGTCCGAGACTAAAATGCCTGTTGAGCTGGATTAATTCAAAGCCACTTGCACAGACTCAGTTTAAAATAGTCCTAGATTAAAGATATTCTGCCAATTGCAAGACGCACGACTAGAGCTACTCTAGGTCTAAATTTGAACTTAAATTAATCCTCCAAAGAGGCAGGTTTAACTTCAGTTTAGTGGTGTTTGTGAGAGAGCATGGACTATTTGGAATATCTAAATGAAGACCAGATAGGTCTTATCCAAAACATTTATTTGATGAACTTACATTTCGAGACCGCTTTCATTATGGAAAATGCACTGGAAATAACAACTTTGCTTGAGTTTATTAGATGGATATATTTAAATTGAAGATGTATTCAGCATAATACAATGAGTGTCTAAAACAATTCTGTTTTCAAATGTGGTTGATGTTATTTAAAATACTGACACACACGAATAACAAAATGACAAAACACAACATGAACACCTTTTATTTTCTACTTATATCTTCACTGTGATTAGTAATCACAATTGTCTCAGTACTATATCTTGTTTGAATCATAGCTCTCTCTTCCAACTTCATGTCCAATTCCACCTGTAGGATTTTCATGTCATACTTCCTTCAGATATTGCATTTTCTGTTCATGGAATTCTCAGGGTAACTTTCATGCAATGTCATCTTTTTTGTCCTTTGTTGAATGTCAAAATTATAAATGAGAAAGATGTGAAATACCGATAATAGTGAAGATAACCTGAAGTTGGTGTATTGTTCTCTTAGTAACATTTTCATTAGTATTGAATTTGTTGCAAATTGTGGCCCAACTATTTATTTGCTCAGTCCCAGCAGTATGGCTTTTAGATTTAATAACCGGATGGTTTCAAACTATTTTTTTTAAGAGATTTTTTTCAAATTCATTAAAGTTTATTGACGAGATTTTTTTAGCGTCTGCCATTGTTTTTTCTCACAAGCAATAATGTTTCTGCTCCACTCCGGGTTTTTATGATCACCATTGGACCAGCAGCATGTGCTCATGGGCAGGTGTTTAAAAAATTGATATCATGGAAAGTCAATTCAAAAAGTGAAACTTTAGATTCATTACACAAAGTGAAATGTGTCAGGCCTTTTTTTGGATGATTGATTGATCATGGAATAAAAAATCCAGTATCTCAAAATATTAGAATGTTACATACAACCAATCAGAAAAAGGATTTATAATACAGAAATGTCGACCTTCTGAAAAGTATGTTTACTGACTTACTTACTGCCCTTTATGCCTAGTGGCATGTAGGGCAGCAACAAAGGATCTCCACTCCTTTGTTTTGGGCGAGCTTTTGGATAGAACTCCAGGTCTGCTTCATGGCTTTCAGTTCTTTCTCCACTGTTCGACGCCAGGTCTCTTTGGGTCGTCCTCTCTTTCGAGTGCCTTCAGGTGTCCAGTGTAGGCCAGGGCAGTTCTTGTAATGTAATCCTGTTCTTTTCGCATGATGTGTCCAATCCATCTCCACCGCCTTCTTGTAATAATGGTCTCTATACTTTCTTGGTTTGTCCGAGCAAGTAATTTCTGGTTGGAGATGGTGTTAGGTCAGAAGATACGTAAGATTATTCTGAGATTTCTTGTGTGGAATGCAAAGATCTTGGAAAGGTCTTTCTCCGTCATCCTCCAGCATTCAGAGCTGTATAATAAGGTGGAGAGAACACAGCTCTGGTATAACTTGAGTTTGGTGTTGATGCTGTACTTCGTGGACTTCCACACATTGTTGATCATTCTGAATTTGTTTCTTGCCTTGTTGAGACGGCTTTTGATGTCATTGCCTGTTCCTCCATCATATCTTAAAGTGCTTCCCAGATATGAAAACTCTTCTGTTGTGGGTATATTTATTCCATTTATTTGTATAGGTGGAGGGTTTTGTGTGTTTAAAGGGGACATATTATGCTAAATCTCGGTTTTAAAGGTGTATTTCCAAGGTCTACTAGAAAAGGTTTTCATGGTTTATTGTTCAAAAAACCCAATAGTTTTCTACCATTTCCCATTTCTTCATCGCCTTTTCCGCCTATCTCAAAAGGTAGGTTTTGACATCTTACCCCCCTTCGCAAAAATACCAGTCTGCTCTGACTGGTCAGATCTACATGCACCGCCCTGCTCATTTATTCTATACCTACCTACATGGGCATGGCACACGCCCAGCTGTCAGTTTTGTTTACTTTTGGCCAATGCAGCATGGAGACCAATGTAAACATGTTTAGCTTCATTTCTAACACAAATATCGGCACACTAACCAGTTCTAAACTAAAAGATGTACAACTGAACCTGTTTAGGCAGGAGTCTGAGCTGAAAACTGTGAAAATGGCATCAAGATTTCTGATTTCCCAGACATTAATTAACAAATTGTGGTGTACTTTGTTTGTATGTGTGTGTGGCCTTGTGCAAATTCTGCAACTTCTTTTCTGCTGCCTGTCTTGGCCAGGACTCCCTGTGAGAAGAGTTACTGTAACTCAATGGGACCTTCATGGTGAAATAAAGGTTAAATAAAATAAAATAAAATAAAATAAAATTATCCTCAGGTAAATACTGTTTAATTATGTCACAGTCAATAACATAATTTGAGCTAAGTATTTATGCATAAACTCTCTAAACTGGTAACATACACCGTGTTTTACATTTGTCTTTACAGGTCTGTGGAATGATCTACAGCCCAGCGGAGTGAAAAAGCTTTGGTTGTGAACCGATACCGAGTTGACATGTAAAAATGTACAGTAACCATAATGGAAAAGAATGTATCCTGAATCATGTCAAGATTCACTGGAAAGGCATTATCTTTTGTAAAATGTATGGTTGAAATAATTATGCTTTAGGTTTGTCAGAGCTGCAAATTATCTGACAACATTTCAATATCTAGTAGATAATGTATCATTTGTATTGTGATCACTCATTCATAATAAAGTGTTACCGTGAAAAAATGTATTGTGTTGCTTACTGTCACTGTTTGCTACCTGTAGTAAAGGATTACTTGAAACTCACATTTTCATCTCGCTGAAGATTTTCTCTGATAAAACAGTATCATTACATTTTAAAAAGACCAAAAACATCCTTAAAAATAAAGCAGTTTATTCATAGCCAGTGGAATGAAAATATGAAGTGTACATATCAAACAGAAGCAAAGCCATAACTTTTATGTAACTGTCCAGTTGTTGTTGGGCCCTGAAGAAGACCACCTGTCCCAGTGAACACATCCTCCTCTGAAGGAACGGATAGTGTGACGATCTTGGTGGCTCCGTCCGGCTCCATCAGGTCACTCAGACACCTGTAAAACATGGCACATTCAATGTTACATCATGTAGCCTAGCTGACATGTATAGGCCTACATCATACATCTGTTATGGCAAAGCTACAACAAATTCAGTATAGCCCTGGCTGTGTGCTTTTTGAAATATAATGGACAGGAAACAAACACCAGCAGAGACAACTTACAGTATTCCTGTCTATGTGTACATTACACTGGAGATCATGTAATAGGCCTACTGCTGCTTCTACTACACACTGTCCGCAGACTTATTGCGGTGTGTACTTGAGCTATACAATCAGACAGCTAGCAGGTAGCAGGATGAAGCAATTAAAAAAAATACTCTTCAGTTTCCAACACCTGTCCACCATCTGTTTTTCACACAGGGGCTGTCACGGCAGGACTAACGTGAGCTCACAAAAGAGCCAAATAACAGTCACTGCAAAAGACTCACAGCTCTAACCGTTAGCATAAAGCTAACGGTAAAGCTAGCGGGCGCTGATGCTAACGACTAAACCCCGCATTCTCGCATTTCAGTCGGTGTTGGTTATTATAAGAGGGATAAAATAAAGCACATTATGTAAATAGTGTCCATCTGATGCCCCTAGGTTGATCTTCAGTTGTTCTTCGCATCACCCAGTCTATGACGATATTGAAGAGTAATGCGGACATCACGCATCCTTGCCTCACTCCAGTCTTGACTTCAAAAGTGTGGTTGCTGTTTCTTACTTGGCATGTGAAGTTGGTGTAAAAACCCTTTATGACGAGGATGATTTCTTGTGGAATCCCATACCAACGTAGAATTCACCATAAACTGTCCCTGTGGATGCTGTCAAATGCTTTCTCAAAGTCTACAAAATTGATATACAGCTGTCTTTGCCATTCTGTGCACTGCTCTATGATGTTGCGCAGAGTGAAAATTTGGTCGGCACACCCTCTTCCTTTCCGAAACCCTGCTTGTTCTCTTCTGAGCTGCTTGTCTATTGCATCTGAAATTCTTTGTATGATGACTTTTGATAGTATTTTACTTGGAATTGACAAAAGGGTAATTCCACGCCAGATGTCGCAGCTTTTTAGGGAACCTTTCTTGGGTATCTTTACGATTACACCCTTTGACCAGTCGTTTGGTATTGTTTTCCCCTCCCATAAAGTATGTTTATTCTAGATTAATTTCACTTCATGTGTAATGAATTTCTAGAATATTTTTAAGTTTCACTTTTTGAATTCAATTTCAGAAAAAAGGAATTTTTAATTGATTTTTTTTTTCATTTCATTGACAGACTATCACATAAATTATTATAAGTTATATCATTGCATCTTAATCTAATTATAATTAAGTTAATTATAAATGGTTCAGGTTAAATAAATAAAAAAGAAGAACTATTTAACTAAATGACAATGCAGTCTTTTATGTGGTACCTTAAAACAGACTAATGAAAATAAAGCAATACACGGAAGATCATGGAATAACTGTTAAACACCTTGATTTCAGATCGGAGTGACAGCTGACCGAGCCAGTCAGGCAACAGAATAAGTTTATCCTTTACGTTTAGCCTGGTCCCGACCAGGCTAAACGTAAAGGATAAATCTCCATGGTAACTTATGTCCCTCCGCTTTTATGCAACCAGATCATGGCTAACGCAAGCCAGGATAACCGAAAAATCCTAGGTTAAACCCTTATCCTAGTTTTATGCAATAGGCCCCTGGACTTCATAGTCTCAGAAGAACTAAGCCAAACTTAAGCCATGTCCATGAAAGTGACTTAAACATACCAGTTTAACTAGTCCACATTAAGGCCTACTCCTGGCTTAATCTAGGCCCTGTCTGTGAAACCGGCCCTATAGCATGTAAACTAATACACAGCCTAGGCTCTGTAAACTGGGAATTGTTTACAGAGCCTAGGCTGTCTATTAACACCAGATTTTTTTTCAGCGCACACTCACAGTACGGATTTTACAAAAAGAGATTTTGTCAACAAACATTCTCCAACATTGCTAAACTGCACATTTAACCTTAGTTTGGGGTGGCACTGAGGGTCACCTAAATACTAAGAAAAAAGATGGAAAAATGACTGATTGTGTGCATTTGACCACCAAATACCCCTTGTATTCAAGTGCACAGCGCCCAAAGAGAAATAGGCCTAGAGAGGAAAAAAACACGCGGCAATGCTCATCTCATCAAGTAATGTATAGCGGGGCCATACAATGAACGAGGAAGGGTAGCCCAGGGGTAATCGATAATTTGAGCCACCAATCTGTTCCAGGTGCTTTATGATGTGACTGAGGTAATTATCACCGGATCGATAAAAGAGTTTGTTGTGCAGAGGAGTGGGTGAGGGAGGGGTGTAATTGCTTTCTAGCTGCTCAACTGGTCTTATTTGTACTGTATGTATTTTTTCTCAGCAGGCGGATATGGGGGGTTGAAAATTATTTCCACCCTATAGAAATAGGAAAAATTCTGTTTAGCACAAGCACTGCTTTTGTTTCCTATGTGTTCAAAACCAATATTCTTGGAAGTCTGATGGTTTATTTAAAGGGGCGGTGTAGCTCAGAGTGGTCGACCCACAACTACAGGGCCGGTGGTTCGATCCCCCGTCTCCCCGCCAAATGTCCAAGTGTCCCTGAGCAAGACATTGAACCCTAAATTGCTCCTAGTAGTTAGCTTGCACCCTGCATGGTAGCTGCTGCTATCGGTGTATGGATGTGTGCTCCATTTGGAAGTCGCTTTGGATAAAATCGTATGCTAAATCACATGTAATGTAACGTGCATCAATAAAATAAGCAAAATATAAAAATAATACAATCTAAATGTCAAGAATAGAACATTTGAAATGCAATGTCAAGATTTAAACTCAACTGTTCCAGACTGCTTAACCCTTGGGTATCCTTAACTTTTTAGTTACACTCAGTACCCTAGAGGACAAAAACGTCCTCTCCCTATACACTGCCATAAAAACAGTATACAGTAATATTTTTTTCTACTTTTTTTTTTTTACAAACCTTTTATCCCACTTGACCTCTTTACATACATATCAAATATTTATTAATTTGTAATGGCTTTTAACCCTTTACATGCAAGCTTATGTGATGACGTGAGCCATTTTTATTTTAAAAAAACACAATAATTGAAACATTTCTCATATAATAGATGCAAAGTGGATTTTTTTGAGTGGGATAATCAGACTCTAGGATATGTTAATGATTTGCAATAAAACTGCTTTTGATACATGTTTAGTATTTGTGCAGTCACAGATGCAAATAAATAATCACACTCAGTACCCTAGAGGACAAAAACGTCCTCTCCCTATAAACTGCCCTAAAAACATTATACAGTAATATTTTTTTCTACTTTTTTTTTTACAAACCTTTTATCCCACTTGACCTCTTTACATACATATCAAATATTCATTCATTTGTAATTGCTTTTAACCCTTTACATGCAAGCTTATGTGATGACGTAAGCCATTTTTATTTAAAAAAAACACAATAACTGAAACATTTCTCATATAATAGATGCAAAGTGGATTTTTTTGAGTGGGATAATCAGACTCTAGGATGTGTTAATGATTTGCAATAAAACTGCTTTTGATACATGTTTAGTATTTGTGCAGTCACAGATGCAAATAAATACTCACACTCATCCTCTCCCTATAAACTGCCCTAAAAACATCATACAGTAATATTTTTTTCTATCAAATATTAATTCATTGTCAGTTGCTTTTGACCTTTTCATTCCAGTTTCTTTGATGATGTCAACAAAGTACTAAAGTAACAAAGTGAACCTGCGCAGCCACCTGAAAACCCACAAATTGCACCTTACAGCTGCACACATATGCATGCGCACAAAGACACACACATACACACACAGTAATTTCACAACACACACACAGACACAACCCTAAGGTATCCATATGGATCCACACTTTCCATTAATTTCTCATATTTATTATGTTTAGGCCTGCAACTCACAAAAAAGTACAAAAATGGTTTTAGGGAGCATATTTGATCCTCAAAAAAACCAGGAGGAAATAAATGATTGAGCTAGATAGGGCTAAAAAAAGCATTTTTGGTGTCTTAAGTGTTGGATTATTGCCTAATATCATCAAATTTACATGTGTTTGTCATAATGGCTATGGTTTGAGAAATTGGGCCATTTTTTCCATACACGTTTGAGTTTGTAAAGTTTGGCTGTGTGTACACAAACACACACACTATATTTTCTCAATACACACATATGCACCACACACTAGCATCCCTACCAACACACTCACACCATTTAGATTGAATTTTTTTTTCTATTGCACTGTGGGGGGCAGGACCGACAACCTGGAAAATTGCTTGTAATTCAACCCTATGCCAAATATAGGGAAATGGTTCAAAATTGTGAAAGTGTTGAAAATGATAAATTTTGATGCTTTATGTTGAGGATGAAAGCATAAAATCATTGAAAAAAATATGTTATGCTGTAATGACAGCAGGATCAAATTGGTAAAAAAAAAGGCCATTTTGAATGGGAGTCAATAGGAGACAAAAACGTCCTTAGGGAGCTGAGTGTAACAAAAAAGTGTACAGCCTTTATAATAGATGGTACAAAGTTGCTGAGTAGAAATTCACAAAATATTTTTAAAAAAAAAATCCCTGGCCAAAAATATTTCAGTTAACATAAGCACAGCCAAAGTTATACACAAAAAAGAGCGTAAAAAAAGTGCGAAAGGACAAAAACGTCCCCAAGAGCACCTAAGCTGGAAATATTTTTGACGGATCTGAACTTCGGTAAAAATCATATAAGTCAGAGGTTAATCAAACACAAACTATGAATCTTTTCACAACTTTCAAAAGGCAGACAATGGACGAGAGCCCTGTCTAATTAGCACAACACAGAAGAGAATGATATTCAATACCTTCACTCTGATACAGTGCAGTTATTAGTGGAGCTTAGGACAGGTTGTCGCAAAGACGCATTGATTGTGTTTTAATAACGTTTTGCTTAAGAATTATTGTTCCCGGAAGTTCTTATATGTCAATATCTGTCGAGTGTTTCCTGGAACTGTTGAGTTAATTCTCAACATTGTATTTTGTCTTTATTCTCAACATTTCGATTTTTTTCTTAAGGTGTATAGTGAAAAAAAAGACTTTCCTTGTCTAATGTGTTCTCTCTCCCGTGGCCCTAACACTTTTCTGTAAAAAAAAAGGATGGAATGAGGCATTTCTGCACCATATTTTATGAGATATTACCACCAAGTTAGGTCGCCCAATTCATATTGGAAGTGTTTTGTTATTTTTGTGGTTGCTTGGTCACTTGACAGAACCAATTCAAAATGGTCACCTGCACTGTGGTGTGAATGATTAACGGCTGTAGAAGACTGCACGTGAGAAGGACATCCTGGGGCGGAGAGATGGGGGAGGGCGTAATGAGCCCCGGATGAGTGTGACTTTGAGGTGGGACATGTTGGTAACAGAGGTCGCACTACTGGTAGGTTGGCCTGGTTGGCTTGGTAACTGGTGGGTGAAATCGTCAGACGTCGCACATCAATGTCAGACCCTCTCCCCAACCAGCTTTCCAACAGATAAAAAAGCCCAATGTGTCAGTATGCATTCCTTTGCGCCTTGTGCCTGAAAAGTAACAACGACCCAAAATGTAAGTTATTAAAGGTGAAGTAATGGTCAGTTTAGCCAACTTCCTGTCAGTGACTGGAAGTTGGCTCCCTCTTCCCTACGTCGCCACATCAATGCACTGCGGTCTTCAAACAGCGAGTTATCAGGCATCATCTCAGATGTGGAAGTGCCATAAAACATGATAAAAAAAACATCAAAACAGACATTGGGAAGGATTTTTACCTGCTCCACCATTGTAGGCGCATAAACATTCACCCATCTGTCGCTCTGTGTGTGTACCCGCAGTGAGAGGTGCTGGTTTGCAGCGTTCTCTCTTCTGATTGGATAGTAGTTGTGGGATCTCAGAAAAGTGTATTTGCTGATTACATGCAGAGCGGGCGACTGAGAGATTTCTCCTAAGATTGTAATAATTGTATTACATTTTAGAGTGAGTCAATTATTTATGGATTAAAGGGTTAATTGCTCCAATGTAGTGTGTAGTTTCAATGTAACCATGTTATAAGTGACACAAAAGGGTTTCGGTTCGGGGCAAAAAGTTATTACATTTTGGGCTCAGAATTTTGTTACCTTATCGACCAGTTATTACATTTGGGGTTTTATTGCAGTTTGGATGGTTGTAACATGTTGAGTAGGTGTAACATTTTGGGCTCTTAGAAGCCTTTAGGTTAAGATATCCCTGATGCTACGCAACACCTTCCCCATGCACGTCGTGTTCCTACAAATTATTCTGCTCAAGGGACTCTTTTATTTTTATTTTTAGCGTTCAGAATTCCTGTGGGTAAAATTAACCTTCTGCCTGTCCGCAGCCTTTTTTTCACCTCTTGTTATCATCGTTTGGGGATTTAATGTGGGTCGTAATCTGAGTTTTTTTTCTGTTGTTTTATGTCACTGTTGGGTCAGCCCACTGTCCTCACCACTCCATACACAGCTGTCTCTCGTTTTGCACTAGTGACAACCACAATCTTACAGTCACGGATGATAAAGTGATTTCTGGATTCAGTTCAAGGGAGGATTTCAGGATCTGCTCCAGTACAGTGTGTGCTAAGAGGCGTTGCGGAATGATGGCATTAAAGCCAATCAAAGTCCATGTCTTATCCTTCATAAAGTAAGTCTGTTTTAATGTGAAGCTTGCAATGCAAGTCAACATTACCGGCGGCAAAAAAATACATATAAATAATAAAGATTTTTTTTTAAATTATGAAAAGAAAATGTATCACAATTTATGAATCGATTTAAAAGTGCAAAATATGTTTTGCTTTTCTAAAGACGATGCATAGCAGTAGTGTCTTGTTTCCTTTTAGACAGAGCCAGGCTAGATGTTACTCCTTGTTGCCAGTCTTTATGTTAAGCTAAGCTAACCCGCTGCTGGTGTCACTCTTTTCATGACCTGTTTTGGTAAAACAGAAAAGTCGGATCGAATAAAAAAGTTCCGAAGTCCGACACAGACAAAGTATGTGTGAAAGCCCCTTAGTTACGGTTCTAAGGAGCATAATCTTTTGAAAACAAAATATCTAAGGTGTTGGAATGTAGACTGGACAAAAATTATAAAAAACACATATTATGGTTCTTTGTTTTATATTCTTATTAGATCGGTGCAACAAGAGCTTTGTATAAAAAGTCATAGCAGACTTAATAAGACAAGTACAATTAAAATATAACCACATGGTCTTTCTGCATTGTTGTTCATTTTAGCGTTGATATATGGATATAATTAAGATCTGGAATCGCAAATTTGTCTTATCAGATGATGTGTCCGATTGATATTGTATTAATAAATTGGTGTTCCTTTTGAATTAAAATCCAGAGTTAATGAGCCATTGTTCACCTTCACCGGCACCAATCCCCAACAATATTGAGTTTGTTTTGGTCCATGATCTCACTTTGCCCTGCATCATAAGCATTTGCAGCCGTCCTTGTAATTCATTTGTAACTGTGATTGATGCTCGCGAAAACACTCCGAGACAGTATTGCAAATCAATTATGTTTGATTTATTGTCCTTGCTTATTCCTTGTATGCATTGTGTATAGCCATTGTAACAACTAAGCTAACTTGCTGTGCATGCGTCACTCACAGAACCATGTTCATTATTTGTGTCCGACCCCCCTCTTTATACGGAGGTGCAGTAGTAGAATCAATGCTAACCAAGCTGTCACTGGGCATCATATCTCATTACTGGTAATTCACAGCGAAGGTCATTTTTATGAATTGACTTGAGGAAAGACCAGGTTTCTTGTCCAAACTTAATTAAAACCCAGGCGTAGTTTCTGGTCTTTTCTTTTTTCTTTTTTTCTTTTTCTTCCTCCATGATTTAATAATCCACAGAAGTAAATCATCTACAGTCTATTGCATCAGTCGCCATGCATGCAGCGGGCTGGAACAAAAACAAATGCTAAAAAATAAATAGACTTGCTCACTATTGGCATGGCCTGAGTTTCTGGCAGGAGCTACGATGGTTGGTCCCTCTGTGAAAGCACTCGAAGGCACCTTTTGGAACCACATGGCTACAATTATCACAGAGAGATACGACTGTTATAAGTGCAGTGTAGCGTGATCTATGGAGTTGCTCGGGACAGCCGTGTGATATTAGCCATAGATTCTATTTTGTATCTGTGTGATCTATTGCAATCACAATATATCTCCGGGTGTCGCTCGTGCCCACTAGCTTCACTAATTACTAATGGTGATTTACTGTAATGTATAACGGTGTGACCATTTTACTCGATACCCGGTGCAGCCCAGGCCCCCCACCCATCCCCTGCACTGTTGTCCTTATAAATTAAGGTGAGCACCGCTGAACAGCCACCATTCCAAGAGAAGCATCATCAGCAAAGCATTTAATTAAATGGTTGTCTCAATTACTTAGTGGACTAATGTAGCTTAAACACGAGATAACTTTATTAAACGGGTATGGAATGTCACCCGCCTAGACTGAAGTTTTGCGACGACGAGGATTCAAATACGAATCAATTTGGAGGCAGGTAACTCATGTAAAAAAAGAAAAAAGAGGAATAAAGGCAATGTATAAGACATCAATTAATGATTCTTACCTGAAACAATTTACAAAAAAAAGACGGCGAGACCGCTTATCGTTCGACAACATAGCAATGGTAGAATTTAGCTATTTGCTCTTTTTGAACCTGTATATTTCCTGAATCTCAAAAAAAAAAAAAAAAAATCCTCAAATTAATTGCTTCTATCAACTGGTTCAATTCCTGAGCTGCACTGCGAAAGACAAAGTGCCAAGCCAAACACGCTGCCCTGTGCCATCAATCACGGCTCTTGTATTAACTACCCCCACCTCCCCGTCGCAAAGAAAACAATTAAAGTTAAACTTGTTGATTTGTTATGGTAGGCCATAAATCACCGCTGGTATGTGGAAACCCCACCACCACACCATCTCCCCGGGGCCCCGTTTCATGTTCCTCGATCAAGCCCAGCCGTGGTTAGAAAGCGCTGCTTTTGAACTTGTCTGATGTATACGCCGTTATTTATTCATTATTTCCTTGTTTGTTTTTTGAATATATAAAGAGATGAGTTGCCCTCAGTCACATGAAAAAATATATGCTGATTCAAAGCTACTTACGTGAGCCCCTGTAAAACACTGTGTACACAGATAAAGGGCTTGGGAATATATGTGAAAATAAAAAAAAATAAAAAAACGTTTCGAAGCAAGGCTTGGATGATGTTTCTTATGGCTACAGGAGAGCAATGTTGTCTGTATCATCATAGAAGGATGTCATTTCAAAAATTGTTGTGACACATTGTTTTGAACAGCCAAAACTGTTACATCTAAAGAGCGGTTTCACTTCTTATAATGGTCCCTTTCCTTTCTGGACTGCATGGCCATTGTTACCCCCCCTTCCCCCACCACCACCCTCCCTCCCCTGCACTTCATCCATTTTTTTGTTTTTGTTTTGACAATAGAAAAGACACTGTGCGAATGAGACCTTTCCATCACTTGTGGACACTTGTTGTGAGCTATTCTGGTGCTGCCAGGGTATATAGGCATTTTCTGATAATGTCTGGTTGGCTGACTGCAGGAGTCAGTCACCATTTTTTTCAAGGTTTTTTTTCTGAAAGTTTTTACTCCTTTACCATTATTCTGCTCATTGTATGCATTCATTAACATGCTTACTTAGTTTAGCTTGCAGGGTATAAATGACAGCTTCACATCCTAGATCTCGTGACATTCGGTGGCTCATACGGAGTGAGAGATAAGTGAGCATATACCCGGACAAAGAAAAACGATATACAAACAGCATTATTTGCACTGATGGTTCTAGTTTGCTGTTACATGCTGCCATGTACATTTCAAAAATATTTAAAAGTTCCTTTAACGAGGAGAGCCAATTTGGTAATGAGAAACAGCACAAAGAATGTCCGTGGCTTCATCGCTTCAGCAGCAAACCCCTTATTATTGTTTCAGTCTAAAGGTGTTATGGATGGAAATGTGTCTGTATAAAATCGGTGTGCACTGAGTCTGCAAAAGTGATGAGGCAAGTGAAGACGCATAAAAAAATCCACAGACAGAACGGCTCACCTTGTTAATTTGCACAGCGATTTGCATTAAAGGCAGACAATTACAAGACCATCAGTAGATGGGCAAAAAATTACCATATCTTGTTCAAATCAAGCCACAACGCCGCTGGGCTTAACTTTGATGTCAACACAGACAGTTCAAATTGCTTCTTATGGAATTTTCTTTCATTCTGATAATTGAAGGAAAACATAAATGCTCATCACTGTTTTTTTTTTGCCTGCAAAGCTAATCTACTACCTGCAGTTTGTTGACACCATGGGTATTCATTTCAGCCATGCCATTTAAACATCCTCACTGGTTTTGGATTATAATTGTTTTGCTGCTGTCTATTAATGGTATAAGGGCTCACGTTTGGAATGAAATTTAATTCCGTGTAGCAAATCTCTTTGTGATGAGAAAAGAAAAAAAAAACACATAGGAAATTCACATCCATCAAACAGTAATTTATTCTGCTGTTCCACCTTATTGAGAAAGAAGTCATTTTTTTCTCATGGTTCATATGACTTTACAGTTTGCACAATAGACACAGAAGAGTAGTGCAGATATTAGTATACAATATTGAGAAACCTATGGAACCCAGAGGTCAGAAATCACTGGTATGAATATATGTAGAGTGCATTTACAAGATCATCCACTGAATATTGGATATGTTCCTGTGGAGAAATCAGTATGGAGTACACCCTCCCATGCAAACGCGCTACAGCCTACATCTATAATGTTTAGCCTGGAGCTCTACAACTAAGTGGAGAAGAAAAACACTACATCCATATCTAACACAACTGTATCATGGCGTTAAACACACATACAGTGTAAACGGTTGCCAATGAAGTCACTTTGGCTGGTCCCCTATACTTTGATGACTGTTGGCATGTTTTCAGAGCTCTGGCCCTGTCTGGCAGAGGCAGCTTTAGCTAATGACTAACCATGAGAAGTGCCTACCTGCTGGCTTCAGAGCGAACACTTTGGGCTAAAAGGCAGGCCAGCTAAGAGCCCTGCTGCGATGCATTTCTTTCAATTAGACTCTGAGAAAAGGCCCAGACTCCCCTCTCCTCCGCCGTAGCTCTTCATATGGCGCGACTCAAAAGGATTGGGAGTAAATATCATGAATAAACACCAACAGGTTTGTTGTTTTGTAGATGAAAAAACAAACAGAAAATGACTGGATTTTGATTTGAGAGCTTTGATCTTGTGCTGCATTTAGTGTTGTGAATGGTTAGCTAACTGTGTGTGTGTGTGTGTATGTGCGTGCGTGCATCGTGCGTGTGTGTGTGTGTGTGTGTGTGTGTGTGTGTTTGTGCTAGCGTCGCTACGGTTTTATCAGTTGTAAATCGAATGAAGTGCTTTGTTGGTTCAGATTTCATAAAAAGTCAAAATCCAAGGGACCGAGTTCTTAAAGTTTTTACAGAGCTCCGCAAGCAATTCAGATGACAAAATGCGTTGATATGAAGCCATAAAGCTTTGATTTGTGTGGAGACATTGGCACAATCTTTATTATACTTTTGGCTCATTGATTCACCATGCTGCAGGGGTTTTGCAGAGAATGTTTGGAGCTGCCCAGCACTCCACAATAACGAGGACTGACTGTGAGATTTGTGCGAGAAAAAACAGTTGTGCTGGTTTTTGGGAGCCTGTTTGAGAAGGGCACATAAAAAAATAGTGTTGGTCTCTCTGTGCAAAGCTACAAATGGCAGTGGCCATTCTAGTAAAGGGTAAAAGGGGAACAGGGAATGTAGCCGATTATGGCAGATGTGGGGTGAATTCGAAGAGGGTCATTTCACACTGAGGGGAAGAGAAAACACAAAATAAGTGATGAACTTGAAACTTTCGATTTTTTTATTGCTTGGTTTTCAGGAGTGCAGCACACTGTGTGTATGCATGCTGAAGGTGCATGTGTCTATGTGTGTGTGTGTGTGTGTGTGTGCATATGCTGTGTGTGTCTGCATGCTCTGTGAGTGAGCATGTGGGTGTGTGTCTGCGTGCGTGCAGGGCATGCTCAATGTGTGCATGTGCGTGCGAATTGCAGCATGAGTGTGTGTGTGTGTGTGTGCGTGAGCGGGCAGGCAGCCTTTTTCTCCTTTTTCAGTGTCCTCTCCCCTGCACACGGATGGCACACTGCCATCTCTCTCTCTCCCACTCTCTCTCCCTCTCTCTCTCACTTTCTTTCACTCTCACACTGTCTCTCTCTCTCACTCTGTCTCTCTCACTTCATCTCTATCTCTCTCACACTGTCTCTCTCACTCTCTCTCCCTCTCACTTCATCTCTCTCTCTCTCTCTCTCTCTCTCTCTCTCTCTCTCTCTCTCACTCTAGCTGACAGATCATTCTAAATCACCTCCTGCTTTAGAGACCGGCGTCTCCTGGATTGTTTTAATCACAGATAATTGATTTCTATTTTAACAAAGCATATGAGAGGAGAAAATCCTTCCGCTAATACATCAAAATAGGGAATGTCCAATGAGACGACAATCGCTTAAATGTTGTGCAATTACAGATTTTTCCAGGGGGGGGGGGGGGTTGCAATTCAAATGCGTGAGCTCTCTCATTTTATCTCTGTTTCTTGTTCCTATGCGTGGCTTTCATATGACCAAAATGAACAGATTTTAAAAAATAACTGGTGACTGGTTTAATCAAAATGTATGGACGAGGTTAAACTTCCAATTGAACGAGCTATTGAGGAGTTGAATGTTCAATTCTAATCGGTTCCATTGACCTGAATGTGGTTTGAATAATGAAATTAATGCCTTAAAAGAGGGTTTCTTTAACAAATGGTCTCCCAGGAACAAGGGTTCCCACCTGCTTTTATATTACCAAAACTGTCATTCACTTAATGGGAGGGTTCTGTTGACCCCTGTCATCTCGGTTAATTTCCACTATTAGCTTACAGTTTTTTTCGATTGCTTAAGCACGATTTTGAAAACAGGGCCCGATTTCTCAAAACACTACACACAATTAGCACACTAAACACCCAATTACCAAAACACCTCAGACCCTTTGCAAAATGAAATACTCTTTTCAAAACTATACACTATTTTATAAAAAACATATTTTGTCGCCATATGAAACACACACTTTGCATATAACTTAATTCTGTCTGAACCAGTTACACACTGCTGTTGCTAACCTTAAACACTTTTAGTAATTCTACTTCTCAGTGATTTGAGTAATGTATATAAAGTACACAGAGAAAGTGCAAATATACAAGAAGTTCACAAAACACTTGACAAGACCAATGCTGCAGACTGAGGAAAATATAATTTATTTCTCTCCATACACCCAAATCAGTCAACATGGAAAATCACAACCAAACATGTGTGCAGTAGTCTGCATACAGTAACACTGTTATCCCAGGAAACAACAACACCCATAACATACTGTATCCAGTACAGGTTACAAATTACAGATACTGTAATACATAAATAAAAAAATCTGATAAAGGAAACAGAAAATACAGTATAGAACATACTAGACATTGTAGTATCTCTTCGCCTAGCTGGATCTGTCCAGAGAATTTCATCCACATCCTTCAGAGAGTATGGTGGAAGGTATAGAACTGTGAACTGTGGATGGTGTTGAAACCAGTTTTGGACCAGAGCAGCACGATGGAATGACACATTGTCCCAGATGACAATGTATTGCATCTGGTGCATTTGGTTACCTGCTGTGACTATGTTGTGCAATCAGTCTAAAAATGTGAGTATGTGAGGTGTGTTGTAAGGGCTAATATTGGCATGACGGATCTGTGGACCTCTGTGGATTCTCCCTCTCACCCTCACTCTCACTGTTCTTCTGACTCCTTCCATTTTGGTTACTGTAAAGGCAGGTGAACTTACCTGCTCCATTTGTATAGTGCTTGAACCTGATTGGAGTGTTTAGAATAAAGCAATCATGTGTTTGTGCACCTAATGGCTGTGTTTACTGACTGGCTCATGTGTTTGGTAGTTTGACAGTCAGTGCTTTGGAATTGCAATGAGGTGACATCATGATATCCTCCTGTGTCTAATGTGTTTAAGTGTGTTTAGTGTTTTGCAAATCACTGTGTGTATTGTTTTGCAAAAAGTGTGAGGCTGACTTTGTGCTTATAGTGGTGCACATATAGCCAATGGTTTGCTTCTTGAGTTTAAGGTTTTGATAATTGTGTAATACTTTTGATTTTAGTGTTTGTGCGATCGTAAAAAACTGTAAATTGCATGCAATAGCAGCTAATGCTACATTCTGGCTCTTGGTAAATGTAAAATGGTGTGCTTTATGCTGTATGGAGCCTCCTACACATGAGGCTGGACCCTGGAAAAGCTGCTAGGGACAGAGCGACTTTGCTTACAGATTTATGAAAGAGATTATATCCGCCTGCTGATAAGTACCAACCACCTCTTATCCACCCATGTGTGATATATTCATCTATGCACACAATATGCATAATACTCTATGTGTGAGTTAAGTAAATGTATGGCTACAGTTAAGGGGAAAACAACTGACATTATTTCAAATGCATTTTCTTTTTAAATTGCCCAGCTGTTGTTCCTTGTCACACTAAGAGGCTAAGTTATGTTGTCTTATAGTCTTAAATAATATACTTAACTAGACTTGACACTGATAGTTTTAAGTGTTTTCTAGCATCAAGGTTGAATAAACAAGACAGAATCCTCTGCACAGTTGGTGATGTGATGTCCAGAAAACAGTAGTCGCTAAATGCTGAAAGCCTGAGAAACAATTTTTCACACTCAAAAGATGTATCAAACAGGGTGTGTGTGTGTGTGTGTGTGTGTGTGTGTGTGTGTGTGTGTGTGTGTGTGTGTGTGTGTGTGTGTGTGTGTGTGTGTGTGTGTGTGTGTGTGTGTGTGTGTGTGTGTGTGTGTGTGTGTGTGTGTGTGTGACACTGGACTGTAGCGGCATACAGAAAAGAAGCAGCTCGATATGCAGGCAGTTTGAAATGCACTTTGTCATCCACTAATTTAAACTGGACGTTCCCTCCCTCCTCTCTGCCCTACAGTGAAACCTAGTGCTGTTAACCTGAAAATAATGTCTCAATGATTTTGTGTAAGCCCCCTTGCACCATGTGGGTATAGGCCCTGTTTATTGGCAGGCGATCCATGCTTTGACAAAATAATCCCTCCATTTTGCACGGTGGACATTACCCAAGCCTGACGCATTGACCAGTTGATCAGTGTATTCTGGGACTCTACCAATGTTAGCCAGCATGCAGGATAGCCCATCTCTCTGTTTTTATGGCCTATCCTTTCTGTTTTGCAAATTGAGCAACTAATCCCCTTATATGGTTAATAAAGATGTATGCAAATATGAATGATGAATGTTCCTTTTTTCTTTTTGTGTTTTTTCTTTGGGAAAGAGATTGCTAATAGATCAGTATTTGAATCAAATCACCAGTTACAGATTTGTGAAAAAAGCATCTCATTAGATAATTGGCAGCAGGCCCCATAGTAAAATCGTCCAAATTAGCACAGAATTTGACCCTCTAAATGACTTATACTGTCTTGTTCTTAATGACATGAACCATTGTATGCATTATGACTTATCCTCATAACTGGAACTGCTGTTATTACAGGACTGTCTCCGGGAGTGTCGAAACTTATCGTCCGATCTCATAATTAGAACACTGTCGCCCATTGACCTCTTCTCATGAAATGATTGCGACAATGTGATTTATTCTTGATAGATAAAGTGTTATCAATCCATTATTGATCTATCTCATCCAAATATATCACAGTGCACATTAAGTCACAATTCACCTTTGCAAACTGTCTATTCAGGCTTAAACAAAAGTGGTAGTATTGAACCATAGGAAGGGTTTTGTTAAAAAATGTCGACGTCGGTCAATTGAACACGAAACACACATTTGAGGGTATTTCATGCATAGGAAAGTCCAATACTACTCATTACTCACTCACTCACTCATATTGAGTATGGCCCCCACTGACAGGCATTACAACTTGGGCACTGGCGACATGTTGATGAGAGCCGCTATATCCTTGACTGTATAGATGGAAGACACAAGGGGTGGCGCTTATGTGGTTAGAACCTCCATGATGACTGCATCCAGGAAACCACTCAAGCAGGTGGCATGCTCAGTGATGGTATGGACTAGTTTTCATTATGGAGGAAAAACACCATTGATGGATGGAAACGTCAACATCCTTTTTTTTCTAACCTTTATTTATACAGGTAAATCCCATTGAGACTGGAGACTCTTTTACTGTTCCTGTTCCCATTTACACGTTACCATTCACACACACATTCATACATACACCGATAGCAGGCTAACTATCAACATTCACACGGAGAACTATTGCCTCCCACAAGCAAGAAGGGTCTGGGAACAACTTTAGACAATTGGGTCTCTTAGAAATATCCAGGGAATTAAAATATCTAGGACATGTCTTCTCAGATGATCTCATGGATGACAGTGACATTCGTCGTCAATGGTGTAAAATATATGCACAGGCCAACATGATGATGAGGAAATTTTCCATGTGTTCTACAGACGTTAAGTGTGCTCTGTTTAGGGCTTATGTCTCTGGTCCTCTTACAGAGTGAGAAGTATGCATAGGCTTAGAGTGGCATATAATGATGCCATGAGGTTGTTGCTCCGTGTTCCTAGGTGGCACAGTGCTAGCCAGTTATTTGTGTCCTCTAATGTACCTACATGTCAGGCACTGTTACGAAAGTTAATGTTCAATTTCATGTGTCGATTGGATGTATCAGAAAATAGCATCATTATAGCCTTAACCAACCCTATGATGGGCTATAGGTTCACATCCAGGCTTCGAAAGCATTGGCATGATAGCGTGCACCTATTTTAGTACAGTGTTTTATTGAGTAATCTATTTTAATGTGTTTTGTGTGTGTGTGTATGTTGGATGTGAGTGGACCATCTGAGTCCTTAATAAAGTTTATATATTTATATTTAGGCTGCAAGAGGACAACCAAAGGCCACATAGGGTAGCTGCAGTGATATAATTTCTTGATGCAGAAGTAGTGGAGAAGATGCCATGGCCTGCTTGCCCCAATTTTGTTAAAGCCTGAATACAAAGGTTTGCAAAGGTGAATTGTGGTTTAATTTTCACTGTGATATGTTTCGATGAGATTGATCAATAACATTTTTGATAAGATAAACACTTTATCTATCAAGAATAATTCACGTTATCGCAATCATTTCATGAGAAGAGGTCCAAAATATTTTTAATTCCAAATGTATGTGTGTTTACATGAATGGCAAGACAATTAAAAATTCTCCAAAAGCAGGGGAGTCACTTAAAGTTCATGACTTTTATTCAGATGTGGTTGCCAAGTATAGTGCTTGTCCCGAATGTTATAGGTAGAATCGAATAGTCAGCAGTGCTCTCAGATGTCTGACGTTCAGCTCCCTGGCTTTGATTCAGCAGCTTCTTTCTCTCTCTCCTCTTCTCTCTCTCTCTCTCTCTCTCTCTCTCTCTCTCTCCTCTCTCTCTCTCTCTCTCTCTCTCTCTCTCTGTCTCTGTTGAAACTTGTAGTTCATGACATGTTCATGCAGTATTGGAAGTACATCACCACCAAAGTTGCATTCTTGACTGAAAATGCACTGATTAATCTGTCTGTGTGCTTCTTTTTACAAAAAGTGCCAGACAACAACACAAACGTGTAGTGGACAACACAAATCATGTCTTTCAATACAAATTTGAATGGATATGGTGTTATGTAGTAAGAGCACAATATGATAGTCCTCACTTGGGACATGAGACCTTCTTTGTTCTCTAGCATCCATCCCATATGCACAAGTCTCCACATAGCTTGCCCCAAAAGCTGCCAGACAACAACTTGTTGGGATTTGTTTTGTTGAACAAGTCATTAACACCTGGTAACTCGAGTCAGAGCAGTTGGCGATAGCTCTCTGTGATGCCATTGTACACACAGGAGAGATGATTCAAAATTGAAATGATTAAAGTAAAGAAAAAAAATACCATTCATTTTATTTATGGAGGTCACTGGAAGACGAGTGCTCATTTAATCAGTGTGTGAGGCTCTTACAGTTGTTGTGTAACCCCATCTGATAGCAGAAAAACTAAAGGGTTGATCTACTAAGATCCGAAATAAAGAGTGCTAAATTGCGCGAGCATCCCACAATATTAATATCTTAACTCATCCAAAACTCCAAAATGGCATTGTTTGATGGGCGATATGTCTGGATTATTTTTGTTTATGTCAGTCCAAACATAACATGAGCAGATTTTTTGTACGTGCATACCTTTAGTGGATCAACCCATATGTGACCTAAATTCTGTACTTCACCCTGTGCATTTTCTGATATTTCTTAATCAATTAAATTATCAATACTCAATGAATCTGTAATTAACCATACAAATTCATATCTTTAAGGGAAATGTAGATATGTCTTTTGGTCTCTGCTATCTTGAGATTAAATCGGTTCAAAATCAATTATCCTTGCAGTTGTCAGGGCATGACGCCATAAGCCATGAGAGCAATATATGATGTAACATGCGTCATTAAGAAGTAGGCTTGCTTCATGCAACCTGTCTCCTTGGTCCAGGCCCCTCGGTGGCAATTTTCCCCAGTCAAGGTCAAGGCCTCAAGCCATCAAGTAGCCATCAGTCACTTGCTGACAAAGTAATACATATTAAGGGCTAATCATTAATTACAGTCTCTTGACATGGCCTGCTTTTTATTATAATTTGTGACAAAGGAGAAATCAATAATGTTTTAATGAAATACATTGGGTGTTGCAGATATATATATATAGCTGACAGTTTCACTTGCACACAACAGGAAAAGTTACATCAAACTTTTAAAGTGGCTCTATTTATCCCAAAGGCATTTGCGATGGGATAAGATTTTGCCCCAATCTATCCAGGCATTTTTTGTTGTTGTTGCTTGTTCTTTCACTTAATCCCTGGAGTGCAGATGTTGTCAACTCGATTACAACTCCTTGGCATGAACGAATATTCACTTGGCAAGGGTGACTTTTTTTTTGTTAAATAAATATCTGTCTACTTGAGAAGACACATTAAAAAGCCTGGAGCTACATGGAGATTAAATGGCCCGGGTTGCTTGTTTGTGAATCTGCAAATGATGATGAAACTAAAATTAAAAAAGAAAAATCAAATTATTTTCCATCCTTTTCTTGTCCGTCCTACCTAACCACAGAGAGAGAGAGGCGGGATCACGGACATGCTCTTTTTGATATCTCTCAAAAACACAAACGGTAAACTTCAGCATACATGTATTCACCCTTAATGTGAAGGCTAGTTTAATCTTTTCAGAGCTGAGCCGAGAATTAAAACTGTCAGGATCTGTATGTTTTGTATCCATTTCCTGTTTTATTTTGTAGTCTAGGTTCTGCTGTGTTGTTGTTAGTTTTACTTCCTGGGTTTTCCCTCCTTTTTTGATTGCTGTCTCCGCCCTAATGTGTTTCACCTGTGTCTCGTTTCCCTGTGTATTTAAGCCCTGCCTCATTCCCTGTGTCTTTGCCAGATTGTCTTTGTTACCGAGTGTTCGAGCTCTCTTGCTTTTTGTTCTATTTGCTTCCCATGTATGACCCTTTTTGGTATTTTTGTGACTCTTGGATTTTGCCCGTTCCTTGTCTGCTTTGTTGCCTGGTTTTGACTGCCTTTCTGGATTTTGACCTTTGCTACGTTTTGGATTAAAGAGCTGGTTTTTGGACATTGTACTTCTGCCTTCTGATCATCCTTTGCACTTGGGTCCACACACACGCCTGTCCTTTACAGTACAATCTGGCCATGTCGGACCCAGCAGAGGGAGATATGTTTGGCCTTGCTCTGGGAGCTCAAGGAAGGCGTCTTACTGAGTTGGAACGGGCGGTTTCTAGCCTGGGACCGGGAGTTCAGTCATTGTGTGAGCAGCTGCAAGCCCTGGCTGCCCAGACTAGCCAGGTAGTGACTCGCCTTGACTCCATGTCTCCTGTGACGACTGCTCCAGCCGTTCCTGCTCCATCTCCAACTTCCCTGGCTCCTCCAGTTCGTCTTTCGGAACCCAGAGCACCCCCCATCGAAAGGTATGATGGCACTCCTGAAACATGCCGCTCATTTTTGGCTCTTTGTTCGCTAACGCTTGAGCTGCAGCCTATTACCTTCGCCACTGAGCGTTCGAAAGTAGCATTCATGATCACTAATCTCACGGGGCGAGCACGTGAATGGGCCACTGCTGAGTGGCAGAGACATTCATCTATCTGTGACTCTGTAGCTGCATTTTCTGCTGCTTTGGGCCGTGTCTTTGGTCAACCTCTCTCCGGCCGTGAGGCAGCCCGTGCACTTGGTAATCTCAGGCAAGGCAGACGCCGCGTTTTTGATCATGCCATCAGGTTCCGCACTCTGGCTGCTGAGAGTCAGTGGAATGACGAGGCACTTGCGGACACCTTTTTCCTGAGTCTCTCTGAAGATATTAAGGATAGACTTACCATGGTTGATCTTCCTACAAGTTTTGAAGCCCTTGTGGAACTTGCTATTAAGATTGACAACCGGCTGCAGGAACGAGAGCGGCTCCGAGGGGCAACTGGACATGACGGTTGCCAGCATTGGCGGCAGAATAGCTCTACGACACCCCCTGTGGCCAGCACTCCATCAACCCATCATCCGGCCTACCCTGGATCTACACCTTCAAGCCCCCAGGAGGAGCCCATGCAACTTGGTCGTACCCGTTTGAGCCAAGGGGAACGCCTGCGCCGCCAGCGTGAGGGACTTTGCCTCTACTGTGGGGGAACGGGGCACTTCCTAGCTCGGTGCCCGGTAAAAGATCAGGCTCGCCAGTAACCGGAGGCCTACTGGTGAGCCACGCCTCGACTGCCTCCACACCAGCACGCGCCTTGACCCCTGTTCAGCTCATCACTTCTCCCAGGGATTCCCTGGCCCTGTCAGTCCTCATCGACTCTGGTGCAGACGAGAGCTTCATGGACCTGAACCTGGCCCACCAGCTGAATCTACAATTCCAGCCTCTGCCTGAGCCACGCCAGGCCCGCGCTCTCGATGGTCATCTGCTCAGCCGTGTCACCGACCAGACTCCTCCTCTGTCTCTGCTGATGTCAGGTAACCACAACGAGACCATTTCATTTTTGATCATTGAGTCTCCAACATACCCTCTAATCTTGGGTTATCCCTGGCTGTGTAAACACAATCCTGTAATGGACTGGGCTACTGGGAGAGTGTTGAGGTGGAGTCTAGCTTGTCAGTCATCCTGTTTGTTCCCGCTGTCGGTTTCCTCGTCTGCTGATTCCTCTCCTGAGTTTCCAGACCTGTCCAGGGTGCCTGAAGTCTACCTAGACCTGAAGGAGGTCTTTAATAAGGTTCGAGCCACGTCCTTGCCACCACATCGCCCATATGACTGTGCCATAGAGCTTCTCCCCGGTGCGGCACCACCCAAGGGTCGTCTGTACTCCCTCTCCAGTCCTGAGAGGAAGGTCATGGACGACTACATCCAGGGGGCGCTGTCTGCAGGGATCATCCGTCCTTCCTCTTCCCCTGCTGGAGCTGGGTTCTTCTTTGTGGACAAGAAGGATAAGACCCTTCGGCCTTGTATTGATTACCGTGGCCTGAACGACATCACAGTGAAGAATCGTTACCCACTTCCACTCCTCTCATCTGCCTTTGAGCTTCTTCAAGGGGCCCACATTTTCACCAAGCTCGACCTTCGCAACGCCTACCACCTGGTTCGTATTCGTGAAGGGGACGAGTGGAAAACTGCGTTCAACACTCCCAGTGGCCACTATGAGTACCTGGTGATGCCATTTGGACTCACAAATGCCCCAGCTGTTTTTCAGTCAATGGTCAATGATGTCCTCAGAGAGATGCTGAATGTCTTTGTGTTTGTTTATCTTGACGACATTCTGATCTTTTCCCAGACTGAAGAGGAACATGTGGATCATGTTCGTCAGGTGTTGCAGCGGCTGCTCCAGCATCAGTTGTTCGTGAAGGCTGAGAAGTGTGATTTTCACCAGACCACAGTGTCATTCCTCGGGCTCATGATCTCACCAGGACTGATCAAGATGGACCCAGAAAAGGTCAAGGCTGTTTTAAACTGGCCTGTGCCCACCGACCGGAAACAGCTCCAACGCTTTCTGGGTTTTGCCAACTTTTATCGCCGTTTCATCCGGAACTTCAGCCAGGTTGCAGCTCCTCTGCATGCCCTCACCTCCTCGAACTCTAAGTTCTCCTGGTCCCCTGAGGCTGAGGCAGCCTTCCGTGCCCTCCTGTCCCGGTTCTCCTCATCGCCTATATTGCAGATGCCCGACACCAAACTCCAGTTCATCGTCGAGGTGGACGCCTCTGATGTGGGGGTCGGGGCCATTCTCTCCCAACGTTCTGCTGATGACAATAAGGTTCACCCCTGTGCCTTCTTCTCCCGGAAACTCTCCCCCGCCGAACGCAACTACGACGTGGGAAACCGGGAGCTTCTGGCCGTGAAGTTGGCATTGGAGGAGTGGAGGCACTGGTTGGAGGGGGCAGAGCAGCCATTTATAGTCTGGACTGACCACAAAAACCTGGAGTACATCCGTGGAGCTAAGAGGCTCAACTCCAGGCAGGCCAGGTGGGCGTTGTTCTTCACCAGATTTAACTTCACCCTGTCTTATCGCCCTGGGTCTCGTAATGTCAAACCAGATGCCCTTTCAAGGCAGTTTGAGGTAGGGAACCGCCCTCGGGATGCAGCTCCCATCCTGCCCTCTGACTGTGTGGTCGGGGCGGTGACCTGGGACATTGAGAAGGAGGTCCAACACGCACTTTCGGAGGCCCAGATTCCTGACGGTTGTCCTCCTGGCCGGCTCTTTGTTCCAGGCCCGCTCCGTTCCCGAGTCCTGCAGTGGGGGCACTCCTCCCCGTTGAGCTGTCATCCTGGGGTGAGTAGATCACTGAGTCTCATAACTCAACGTTTCTGGTGGCCCTCCCTCAGGGAAGATACCCGTGATTTTGTCTCTGCCTGTTCTGTCTGTGCCCGCAGCAAGGTCTCCCGCAACCCCCCTACTGGTCTTCTCAGGCCTTTGCCTGTTCCACACCGCCCCTGGTCTCACGTGTCTATGGACTTTGTTACTGGGTTGCCTCCTTCAGAGGGTAAGTCAGTCATCCTCACTGTCGTTGACCGTTTTTCTAAGATGGCTCACTTCATTGCCCTGCCTAAGCTGCCCTCCGCCAAAGAGACGGCGGAGGCAGTCCTGTTTCATGTGTTTCGGCTCCATGGTCTTCCTCAGGACATTGTGTCTGACCGGGGTCCCCAGTTCGCCTCACGTTTCTGGAAGGAGTTCTGCAAGCTGCTCGGTGCATCAGTCAGCCTCTCCTCTGGCTTCCATCCTCAAACCAACGGCCAGACGGAGAGGTACAACCAGGAGATGGAGACGGCCCTCCGGTGCATCGCCTCCCAGAGTCCATCCAGTTGGTCTCAGCAGCTCCTCTGGGTGGAGTATGCCCACAATTCCCTCCCCGTGGCTTCTACTGGTCTGTCCCCGTTCCAGTGTGTCTACGGGTACCAGCCTCCACTCTTCCATGATCTCGAGGGGGAGGTCTCTGTTCCTTCAGCTCACGCCCTGGTGCGCCGATGTCACCTCACCTGGAGGAAGGCTCGGGCAGCGCTCCTCCGCACCAATTTTGGATACCAGAGGTCCGCCAACCGTCATCGCACCCCAGCCCCCCGCTACCGGGTTGGCCAAAGGGTTTGGCTCTCCACCCGAGACCTGCCGGTTCGAGGGGAGTGTCGTAAGCTGGCTCCCAGGTTCGTGGGGCCCTTCCCGATCTCTGAGATCATCAACCCTGCTGCTGTTCGCCTTCGTCTTCCTCGGACCATGAGGGTCCATCCCACATTCCATGTTTCCCGGATCAAGCCCGTCAAGACCAGTCGTTTGGCCCCTCCCTCCGACCCACCTCCTCCACCCAGGTTCATCGATGGTGGTCCTGTTTACTCAGTCAAAAAACTGTTGGCTGTCCGTCGTAGAGGCAGGGGCCACCAGTACCTCGTTGACTGGGAGGGGTACGGCCCGGAGGAGAGGTCCTGGGTCCCTGCGAGGGACATCATTGATAAGACTCTGATACGAGACTTTCATAGACTGAACCCGGACATTCCAGGGACGTCTAGAGACGTCCCTTAAAGGGGGGGTACTGTCAGGATCTGTATGTTTTGTATCCATTTCCTGTTTTATTTTGTAGTCTAGGTTCTGCTGTGTTGTTGTTAGTTTTACTTCCTGGGTTTTCCCTCCTTTTTTGATTGCTGTCTCCGCCCTAATGTGTTTCACCTGTGTCTCGTTTCCCTGTGTATTTAAGCCCTGCCTCATTCCCTGTGTCTTTGCCAGATTGTCTTTGTTACCGAGTGTTCGAGCTCTCTTGCTTTTTGTTCTATTTGCTTCCCATGTATGACCCTTTTTGGTATTTTTGTGACTCTTGGATTTTGCCCGTTCCTTGTCTGCTTTGTTGCCTGGTTTTGACTGCCTTTCTGGATTTTGACCTTTGCTACGTTTTGGATTAAAGAGCTGGTTTTTGGACATTGTACTTCTGCCTTCTGATCATCCTTTGCACTTGGGTCCACACACACGCCTGTCCTTTACAAAAACACGTCGAAATAAAACAAGAATCTCTAGAATGAGTGATGAGCTCACGTCAAACTCGCTTTCGCCGGCTGGGGAAAATGGCAAGGCTAAAAAGAATGTCCTGTGTCATCAGGCTCCCATTATTATTTCTCTCCTCCACCCATCTAACGGCATCCTCATAATGCTCTTGTATAGATAGACATACTAATTATACCCTGCTGCAATATGGAAATGGAATGAATGAGAAATAAGTGCAACAGGCAGAAGGTCAAGCCACATATATGCCTTGTTGCTAATGGCTATACATTTGATTGCATGTGGTTGTGAAAAGGAAAGGAGGGCTTCAGCAGCAGTAGTGTCCACAGACTATCTAAGGGGCAGGGGCGAAATATGGAAAAAAGGGCACCCCCTGTATGTAAATGGTCACTGGATGTATATAGCAATTTTTTTCTAAAGCGCCTCACATAGTTTGTCGCATTCACCAATTCACACACACTAACACACACACACACAAACATGCACACACACACATGTTTGTAAAGCTATACTTGTGAAGACACCCATTGACATAATGCATACCCTAACCCCTAACCTTAGCATCAAAATAAATGCCTAACCCCAACCCTTACACTAACCTAACATAAACCTCTGAACCTTAAAACCTAGTCTTAAGCCTTAAACAGCCCTTTAAAGGCCTGTCCCAAAGTGAGAACTGGACAAAATGTGCTCACTATCCAAAAATGTAATCGCTCTTAAGGTCTAAAGGCCAGGACACACTGGTCCGACTACCCGAAAATGGAGTCTGCCGCTCCAGCTCCAGTCTGCCCGTCTGGAAAAAGTGCAAAGAACACACCGAGCTGACTACTGACTTTCCGTACGCTCTGCGCTTGCGCGGGACGTAATGTCTCCATAACAACAGGCGGCGCTAATCTGTATTGTGGCCCAAAAAAATACGGAAGCCGGAAATGATGGCCAGCTCTCTAGACCATAAATACGTATTTATATTTATGGACCATAAAGAGCACCATTATTAGCAGAGAGTGTCGAGCATGGTGTCGAGCAGTCAACAAGGGTTGATGCATGTGAGTACTCGCTGAACGAAACAAACAAACACATTGAAACAATGGCTAACTGTTGTTAGCTGTTTGTGCTACCCGCCTCACTTCCAGGCTTCACTGATTCGCTAGCCCTCCACCAATCAAATTGCTCTAACTGAAAGACTGCCCGCCGCCGATTGAACACATACTCATAAACACATTGGCATCAGCTACCACACAGGGTGCAAGCTAACCATCAGGAGCAATTTGGGGCTCAGTGTCTTTGCCCAGTGACATGTGGCAAGAGGTGAGGGATCCAACCACCAACCCTGCAATAGAGTGACTGACTGCTCCACCTGCATAGACACAGCTGGCCCATGTATGTGAATACGCTAGAGGCGCATGTGCGTGCTAACAATCCTCAGATATTAGGGTGAATGTTATATTTGGATACATGAGATGACACACACACATACACACACGGCCATTCAGGCGGTTGCCACCCCCTGTATCCCGCTGTGCACGCCAATGGGGTTCAGTGGAGAGAAAATGGGTCTCCACCAGAAGTGAAATACTGGAGTGAGAGGATGAAAAACTCTGGAGAGGGTGTGAGAAATAGAGAGAGAGAGAGAGGTGGTGATGATGAGAGAGCGCATTAGTATAGAAATAGAGAGAGAGAGGGGAAGAGAGAGGGAGTATAAGGAGTGATAGTCGCATAACAAAAGGAAGACAGAAAATGGGGAGGGAAAGCTGAGAACCAGTTGAACTATACTATACAGACAAGATGGGGGAAAGTGCTGGAGTGCCCCCCACAGGCCTGCAGCAGACGCACCGCAGCCATAGCAACACACACACAGTGATCCATGCATCATTGTAATGCAGTGCGTGTGTAAATTGAAACATTACACACACGATGATCACCTGAATGGTTGCGAGTCATTTCCTAATAAGATAAGTACAATGAATGCAATTTCTTTTTTTTGATGACAGACTTGTTCACTCATTACATAAACTATTTAGAGTTCTTCAAATATGTGTGCAGGAGGATGGGAAGTGAGCCAACTGCAAAACAGCCAGGTCTGACTATGGGGCTGCTATCATCACAGTCTGAGCCAAAAAGCGGGTTGCTATGCGAATGCCCAGCGACTCACCTTGCTGCTAAATTGGTGTGGAAACAGGAAACAGGAAACTCCACCCCACCCCCCACCTCCCCAAGGTCAATGGCCACATCACATTCTACTTGTGTTACCATGAGAACAAGGGAGGCCTGGTAGCAGTCTCATTTATATTCACAGTCACACAGATGTACATTTGCAATAGCAATTAAATGCCATTCTGCCTTTGTAGGCAGAAATATATTTTTTTAAATATAGCGACAGGGGTGATTACAAAGCCGTGGCAATGCATCTGCAGTGCAATGTGATGTCATCTTAACTTGGGCTTTATATAGTTTTTGTATAGTGTGCAAACCTTCAGAAACACACACACACACACACACACACACACACACGTAGTAACACTATGTGATTTCTATTGTTGTCGTAAAGTGGAGTCGGATTCCAATGGAAAGTGGATGTTAAAAAATTTCAAGAGCACATTTTTTAAATAATGTTGTGAGTGAACAGGATTTTGAATCAAGCTAAAAGCAAAAGGAGGGCTCTATTTGGAGTGTGTGCGAGCAGTCAGTCTCCTCCATGCCTCCCTTGCTCCTTTGCCTTGCTCCTTTACTCAGCACAGTGTGGTGGCATGAAAAGCTGAATCTAACGGATGGTAAGGTCTAAACCTGAGGGGTTGAGTCTGTGGCACAAGAACAAACACCACTCCTGTGTGTGTGTGTGTGTGTGTGTGTGTGTGTGTGTGTGTGTGTGTGTGTGTGTGTGTTGTGTGTGTGTGTGTGTGTGTGTGTGTGTGTGTGTGTGTGTGTGTGTGTGTGTGTGTGTGTGTTGTGTGTGTGTGTGTGTGTTGTGTGTGTGTGTGTGTGTGTGTGTGTGTGTGTGTGTGTGTGTGTGTGTGTGTGTGTGTGTGTGTGTGTGGTGTGTGTGCGTGCTGCAGCCTTGACTTGTTACTGCAAGAGGAGCGGTGCCAAGGGCTGCTTCAGGACCTTCAGGGGAGGAAAAAAAGCAGATTTGAAAGAGTGACAGGCAAAGAATATAATAGAAGGCTGATGAGAGATAAAAGGTGAAGGTTACAGGGGCCGCCTTTGTACAATTTCACATCATTTCTTACTACATTTTAAAATGTATTTTACCAGTGTGTGTGTGTGTGTGTGTGTGTGTGTGTGTGTGTGTGTGTGTGTGTGTGTGTGTGTGTGTGTGTGTGTGTATGGAGGTCCAGAAATATGATATATGCACGTTTGTTAATGCTCCCCTCATTGGGCTCTGTCTGGTTTGAAGGGGTCAGGTGTTCCATGACTAAACATGCTGAGGCTCTCTATAAATAGTCCCCAGCAAATGCTCATAATGGCCTTGGAGAGCTAAGGGAAGCATGACTGACATTTAGCATGTCCATATATAACACAGAACAGCCCCCCCCCCACCCTCCCCACACACACACACCACCACCACCAGACCTGCCCACACACTGTACACTATTCTATAGGTAGTGAGGGAGAGAGAGAGAAAGACTTATTGATCTGTAACTGCCTCATAAAGGCATTTCTCAGCAAAAAAAGACACCAGGCTTAGATGGCCGTGCGTTTATTCAATCATGCACATGACCCCGCTCATCCCAGAGAGCAGAGAAAAATGAGGGAAATGTCACCAAGCGATCAGAAAGAAAGTAAATTTGTCTTTCATACATATTCATGGTACATCTTAAGGGCCAGACACTGCAGGGGAAGAGGGTACATTGTATGACTTATAGATATTATTATGAAACTTTGCCAGTTGATTATATACATCAAAACTTTCTTTTTTTAGTAGTTGTATTTGTTCAGACATGTTTGAATGAATAAGAACATTTTGCAATAACTAACTTAATATGTGTACATTTGCATTTCTTAAAAAAAATATAGCTGCTGGAAAAAAGCCAGAGTTAACATATTTAATTCATTCTTATAACATAGTCAAACGTGTGTTTGAGCTTCTTGTACAGAAAAAGAAAAAACTGAAAGAAAAAAAATAGGACAAGCTGACTCTATCCTTGTCCATGATGACATGACCCCTCACCAGGTCAGGTCAAAGCAGTCCTCCTGCTCCTGCTATTGAGGAGCAAGTCAACTGCATCAATCCAACAATGATTTATTTTCTGCAATGTGATTTCGGCAGCTTTACATGATTGATAAAAAAGTGCCAGCCGCATTTAACGTAAAAGTGCCAATGCATTAATACATCCAATCAATCACCAGTAATAATGAGAAGAAAAATAAATCGAATTTGAAAAATAGCTGCTCCTTCGCAACCCAATGATTAACTATGGGGGGAAAAAATGTTCCATCCATGCCTGTGCACAGTGTGCATGTATGTTCCCTGGCCCCGGCCTCCCGGGCAAGGACTTTGACAACAATAGCCCACCTGGACTCTGCCATTCCAGCTCAATGTAATCACAACAAGCTGTGTGTGCTCAGGAAAAATGCAGACATGTTAAAATGTGAAAGGATGACATTAAGGATGAGAGATGAACAGGATGGCAGAGGTCTGTGTGAGACAATAAAATCAAGGCCGTCCAAGAAACCAAGATGGATTGATGAGTCCATTGAGTGGAGATGGCAGGCCGCCAGCTATGCACAGAGGTCAGTGCAGAAGGATATCTCTCGGAAGAAATGATGCATTTAAGAAGGGCCAAGGCTGCCAGGGGTGGGCTGTGTGTGTTGTGTGTGTGTGTGTGTGTGTGTGTGTGTGTGTGTGTGTGGTGTGTGTGTGTGTGTGTGTGTGTGTTGTGTGTGTGTGTGTGTGTGTGTGTGTGTGTGTGTGTGTTTTGTGTGTGTGTGTGTGTGTGTGTGTGTGTGTGTGTGTGTGTGTGTGTGTGTGTGTGTGTGTGTGTGTGTGTGTGTGTGTGTGTGTGTGTGTGTGTGTGTGTGTGTGTGTGTGTGTGTGTGTGTGTGTGTGTGTGTGTGTGTGTGTGTGGTGTGTGTGTGTGTGTGTGTGTGTGTGTTGTGTGTGTGGGCGGGGAGAGGAGGGCGGCTCTGTAGATGAAGGGGAGACGTGAGAAATATTTAAAATAAGTAAAAGAGGAATAATGGAGGGCGGGAGAAAGATCTATGAGACAGGAGATACAGGTAAGTGGACGATGGGAAAGGGGGAACATGGAAGCGCTAGTGAAGGAGAGTAATGAGGGGTTACAAGGTGGGGACAAAAAAAGACGGCAGGTGGAGAAAACTCTATGTGATAAGTTCATTTCATTTGAATTTAGCCTCAGAGCATTATTTATAAAGGTTTATACATAATCCGTTAAAATGTTAGAGGATACCAAAAAAATTCAAATATAATTCAAGTAGATCGTGAATGGGTCAACTCCGCAAAAGGATGCCCCTGCTTTCTTGGCCAATGCAAATGAGATTAAAAAAAAACCAGTAGCGTCTAATTCAAAAAGCAAATCGTTAGCCTCATAGCATAATTGCCTAAATCATATTTACTCTACTCTACTTTTACTCCACATCTACTCTATTCTACATCTACTTTTCGTTAGCCTAATAGCATAATTGCCTAAGTCATATTTTTAAGGATTATAGAGTAGAGTAGATGTAGAATATAGAGTAGATGTAGAGTTACAGTAGAGAAGAGTAAATATGATTTAGGCAATTATGCTATGAGGCTAACGACATGCAAAGGGAGAAATGCACGCAAACTGCACTCAAACTGCACTGCTTAGCAGACAGCTTCCTGGGTGTGCCTTGTCCATTTGCATGTATGTAAATAAGGGAAGAATAAAACCATAAGCACAAAATTGCCCTATCGCTATGTAAAAAATAAGCCTTGTTGCAAATATGTGTGAGCAGGTTTAATTAGTGCAAAATATGTTGTGGATACATTGCTAAAACAGGGCTGACTGTGGGTGCTATTTATACGCAAATCATGGAGCGAGGCCATTAGTGCATTAGTCCATTCTTTGCGGATCTGGCCCATAGTGTGCTATATAGAGAGGCTCCCTCTTTCTACACACACACTACTTTTCATACCACAGCAGGAGATAAAAGCGTTATGCCCAGGGAGATTTGGTGGTTGTATTAATCAAACTGATTAATCAGTGATTCAGGCACTCATACAAACACAGAAAAATGATGGCGTTGAGCTTAGGCCACCAAAAATGAAAAATACCTCCCCATCTGTCCATTGTGATTTGCTGCGATGGATGCTGGCTAAGTGTCTGCTAACAAGTTTATAACAGTAAGGTCCACCACAATGAAATTTATGGAAGCCCGTCTGCCACATAAACAAACAATGCCGTGGGTGATGAAGTGAATCAGTCAGAAGTTAACTGTCTCACTTCTGAAAAGGTCTCAGCTCTTGTTCAGCGCTTGGCAAACCATCTCAAGACCCTTGTGTTATGCCCTCCACTCTCTCTGCTCCTTTCAAGAATCCCCTCTTGACAGCCTGGGGGGGAACTCCTGGTGCAATGTCAACAGGAGTAAAAGGTTGTCTACCTCCATCTTCTCACCTTCTCTCTGACAAGGAGATACAGTAAATACTGCACACACTACTGTATCAGTTGACTATGGCTGATTCCCATACAAATATAATCTGTGCCTTCTCTTACAATTCAGGGTTGCCACATCAAATAAACAGAGACTTCTGTGGGAAGTAAAGCAGAAAAATCATGTTGTATGTGTGATAATGCTGATTTAGGGGGAGTGCAAGTGAATTAGGTTAAAATGTTAACTTATAGATATCATTAAGAAGCTTTCCCAGTTAATCACTTACTTTAAAACTATTACCTTTTGGATGACCCGTTCGAATAAATATGAAAATGTGGCATTATAGAACTGATTACGCGAACATTTAAATCTCTTTAAACACCATAAATCTAGATAAATTCAGAGTCAAAATCATAATTCATTTGTTACAACATATTAGAGTCCAACGTTTGTACTGAACAGATTTTGGATACAGCCTTTAATCCTTTCATAAAAATGTATTGTCCGTATGTTTTTTGAGAAGTAAAATCATAAATCAGTAAATGAACAACACGTGAACTAATCCTTCCATTATAACCTTCAGAATAGTGCTATGGAATGAATGATTATGGAAAACAAAAATAGACAAAAATCTCAACTTACCATGCAGTGCTTGAAAAAAAAACAATGTTTTTGCCTGCTTTGTCTCGCCTTAATTACCCCGAAAACATGACAATGTTAAGCAACGTGGGAGAAAATGCTCATTTGATGGAGAACAGTCGCATCACAGTGAAAGCCAGAAAGGAGTTCACTGGGAGGGTTTTTAACTCAACTTCAAATCACAGAGGTACAGTAGACATAAAGAGCTTAGCTGTGCCTTTGACTTGCCATGATAATGTTTGATGTGTCAGCTCATTGCTTTCATTTTTCTCTCTATTTAGAAATGCAGTCAAAGAATGAAATGAATCCCCTCAAGATGTCCCCCAGGGAAGTTCTTCAGATTTTTCAATTTTTTCCCTTCTCCATCTGTCAAAAATCATACTCTCACTCCAACACACAGCCCGCGGAGTATATAAAAGGAGAAGGTTGTTGTAAATGTATATTAAGCTTTTTTAAGAAGAGCAGTTGACAACTCACCAAGGGCTAAATCGCTCAGTTGAAGCAGAACCTGTTCTAAGGCAAGACGGAAACATCCACATATAATCCAGGTCATATATACAGCCCTTTCTCACCCACAGGAGCATCATACATACACACACATGCATACAGTACAAACATACTGTACATACATACATGCCCATGCTGCATGGACATAGTTAAAGATAAAAAGGAGTTTCCTCTCAGGCAATGAATAGGTATGATAAACAGCTCATTATATATACACATTGTTTTATGTAATTCTTTGAGCACTGAGCACTTAAAATACTTTATTGATAGAGCGGAGAGACCGATGAAATGGGGCAGCAAGGGTAATGAAGCACATTATATGTGGACGAGGAAGATACAAAATGTTGGGATATAGGACGTTATTTTGGTCAAATTAAAAGCGATGCAAGACCTTGACTGATTCAAAGTAGAGGGCAAAAATGACTCAACGCTAGGTCAAATGACAGAAAATGTATCCAAAAAAGTTGGTATAAAGTTGTACTCTGTTGGATTTGCATCTAGTTTAATGTTTTATTTCTGTCAGATAGTGAGTTAAAACAATGCTAATTAGACCATAGGACAAAAAGCGGTAAACAAAAAAAGAATCAACCTTGAGTGATGACTATATATAGTCAACACTTTTCAGTTTGGAACGTAAGATGTAATTGCGACGCCAAAGGTACCGCTAGAATCAACGTAACTCAAATATGATGAATTGCAACTTTAAGTAAAACAATAACAAATTAAAATAAAAATGAAATACCATAAATTTGTGACTCCAGTGTATGTAATGGAGGTTTCTGTCAATGCTGTAATACGTTAAACTGAATCTCTGACTGTTGGTCTGATGAAACAACACATTTGAAGACGTCACACATACCCCCTTTTCCACCAATGGGAACCAGGTTTTCCAGGCTGGTGCTAGAGACGGTTGGTGGCTGGTTTAACTTGGGAACCTATTAAGAACCACTTTGTTTTTCCAGCATGTAAAGAGCCATATCATTACGTCACTGTAAATGTCTGTGTACGTCGCTCGACCACGCCCCCCCCCCCACACACACACACCCCCCCCCCCCCCCCACCTCACCTGGCTAATGCTAGTGCTAGCTTTAAGCACAACAACAACAGTGGGGGATACGTCGCTTTTTACACATGTTGCCTCTGGCTTTGCTTCGATAACCAAACATGACGTTGGCGGGAAAATGGGGGAAAAGGCGTATCTTTAATGATAAAATAAGTCCATTATTAATCAAGACAATAACCGGCAGATAACTCGCCAGTGATAGTAGGGGAGAACGGGGTAAGTAGGCACACTTTTTACTTTAGTGAGAATTGCTCATCACCAAAACATCTGTCAATAGCCATTCCTACATTAAATTGAAGCTTAAGGTGTTGGCTTGAAATGTGTGTCTCTCTTTTTTTCCAACTTATTGTAATGAAGAAGTAATTTACCATCAAAGACACTCTGACACATTGTGACAACCAACCCCATCAAGGGGTCAGTTGTCACACACTATGGGGTTGTTTGTCACAATGTTATCTTAATGGGAAAAATCTTAAAAAGAAGGCAATGAGGCAGAACCAAATTTGAAAGTTTAATTGCATTGTCAAGTTGACAAATAGGCCTACATAACTTACTGTAGCCTTGGCAGCTGGTCTAGTTTGGGATGCACTGGGTTGTTTTGATTTTGTTGCCCTTTTTTCTTTTGCTTGCTAGCTGCCTTTTCCTGCTCTATTCTTTCCTTCTCTGGGGTGTCAGTGAGGATACAGCTTGACAATTTCTTTCGTTATTGGGTTCCTTTTCTGGCTGCAGCCTTGAGATAACATGTGACAACCAACCCCCCAAAAAATTTGACGACCAACCCCAACCTGAATTTCTTGCTAGCATCAAGGCCAACAACCATCTGACAACTAATTAGCTTGCTAACAACAATCTAAACTATAGCTTACCCTTCACACTTTCTGAGGGTAACAAGTGTTTTGTTATAAACCCATTGTGTAAAAGCCTAGAAGAAAAATACTGAGAAGCAAAATATTTTGAATTTGACATGAAAAACACAAAACATCCTCTCACCTGAAATGCAGTCTTCCTCCAAGAAAGTCTATGTATGTGACCTCTGATCCCAATTCTGGACCTTTTTTATATCAACATTTCAGAGCTAGCGCGCTCTGGTGGCGAGATATAACGAATGTGACATCCAACCCATGTGACAAATTACCCCGTTCTCCCCTACTTGTTAGTTGCATCCCTGGTTTAACATTTCTACAGTTATCATTTATTAATGTGATGATGTATCTTCCACTGCAGGCTGTGTTACTACAGACTTGACTTTCTGCTTGCTGACCTTTTGTGGCAGCAGGTGCTTCTGCTGTGCTGGGATGTTTCACTGCAAGCCATGCAATGTCATTCTGTATGAGTCGGCAGGCAGACAGGCAGACAGACAGGCAGGCAGGCAGGCAGGCAGGCAGGCAGGCAGGCTGGCAGGCGGCACTATAGTAAGTTTAGGGCAGCTTTTGTGTTCAGGTTTGTTCCTTCAACCTCCCCCTCATTGGGCACACACTCTCCATCTGCCCTGCTCTCTGTCAAACGCTTGGCAAATGTCCAAAGTGTGCTGTGTGTGTGTGTGTGTGTGTGTGTGTGTGGTGTGTGTGTGTGTGTGTGTGTGTGTGTGTGTGTGTGTGTGTGTGTGTGTGTGTGTGTGTGTGTGTGTGTGTGTGTGTGTGTGTGTGTGTGTGTGTGTGTAGAGAGAGAGAGAGAGAGAGAGAGAGAGAGAGAGAGAGAAAGAGAGAAAGAGAGAGTGTGTGACCCCTCCTTTTCACTGCCACTGCATCCACATGGGGAAAAGAAAAATAAATACCTACAGCATTGCTTTGATATATTTTTTTTCTTCTAAAAGGTTGAACACAGCAGCTGGCTTTTCTCTGGATGAGAGGGGGAGCGAGGCAGTGATGCACAAAGAGCCAGCTAGCTCTCCCCCCCGCCCTTTGAAAGAGGAACATTTGGACACGTTTTTCCCCTCACCTTTTTTTGACCACGGTAGTAGCCTGTGTGCAGTCCTCAGCGTGACAGCTAAAAGCCCACTGCCAGTACAAGCTGACAGACAGGTTGTGAGTGATCCCCTTTGACAAGAGAGCTTGGACCTATAGACAAACGCTCCCCTATATATGATATGTTGCAGACAGGCAGCTCATCTCAATGTCTTTCTCAAAGAAGTGTGAATTCCCTTCAGGCTAAAGCTTGGCCTGTTGATGCCACATCCAGTACAGCATGGAAAAAAATCTTCTTGGGCTCCCATTCCCCCTTCACTTTCTTTGTTAAACTCTGCAAAATGTTCAAACTTTTTTACTGATAAGCTGAAGCTGTTGCTCTGACTTGTCCTGCTATACTATATATCTCTTGCCCTGTAGTTCATGGAGTTGGATGTATTTGGTCGTCATTTTGCGTCGTCATCGTTAACACAGTGCGATTTTGTTTTAAGCTTGTCGTGTGTGGTTTATGTCACATCTTAATTTGAATTTGTTCCGATGGATCGCTTCCTGTCATATCAATCTGTAGACACACATCTAGAAATACTAGGGCCTACTGCTCTTTCAAAAAACAATGGAATACTTTGTCAACATTACCTTGAATATATCAGAAGAGTACTTCGGAGTCATGAGTTTGGCCACAGATTTACATAGTAACTGTTGCTATGTTTACTCAATATTTAAAGCATGTACATTCCACAACAGAAAAAGCACTCTACAATTGAATGTATGTCAATTTAACAATTTCATATGTAGAGTTTATTCAAAATAGCAAGATTTCACAATAAAGGTTATCATTTCATTTGCTATGCATCCATTGTAGCAATCTTTAAGCGTGTCTATTATATTAAATAACTATTAAAGCAAAGATATAACCGACTACAAGCACTAACCTCTTGTTATTACATTCTAAAATAAGCGGGCTGTAATGTGCTCCCATATTTAGATCCTATCGGCAGCTTTTTTTTGCAAGGGGAATAACTGATCTAAAATCACCAGCCTTTCTTATCTGCCGTCATCACTGTGTATTCGGCAGCTATCTGTGTTTACTTCATGGTCTTATTGATGGATTGTCACCCAGAGCAAACCCCACTGAATGAAAAGCACACATTTGTCCACACAGCGGGGCTCGGTGTTATCTCCACTCTCTTGGGATCTGTCTATATTGGTAGATGCACAATATGAGCCCCCCCCCCCTTTTGAACTAGGCTACTACGTATATTCAGCAGGTTTGCTCATGGTATCATAAACTGGCCCCCTTGTTATGGCTCTCTGCTTTGCCAAGATAATATTTGACTTTCATACACTGACGGCTCATCCCTTCTGTACCATGTTTACAGGCGGAGGGATGGATGTTGTATTTTGTCCTAAATGGGTGCGTTCGCTTCACTGTATAGGGTCGTGATGTGTGTTTTTTTTTTGTTCGTCCTATGTTTTCAAAGAGATAAGGAGACGGGACTGCCTAAGCACATACGTGACACACAAGGTATTTCAGGCGCACACACACACACACACACACACACACACACACACACACACACACACACACACTCACTCACTCACTCACTCACTCACTCACTCACTCGTTCAATCAGCTGTTTGCTTGCTTTGATAAAAGCAGGCTCACTTGTCATAGCAGCCTTTGTCCCTTTTATGGATGGTGCATATTATTACCACCTTCACTGCTAAGGAGAGATGATTGCCTGGCAACACTCAACATTTGCTCCCATAAGAATAACAACTCTGCATCTTGTAATTATGTTAATGACTTTCATTGAGAGATGCCATTGTTGATGACTGATTCAGCCTAACAAATTAATTAGACACTCGCATGTGGGTAAAAGCGCTTTACACTAACCTCTGTCTTCTGTTAGCTGAATGGCCAGGGTTTGTCAGGGTATTTACTCTAGAGCCTTCACACAGCTGACATTACACCGCATATACTGACCAATGTGGTTATCTACATACTTTCCATAGAGAAAGAAGTGGGATGCACCAACAGTTGGCCTTCTGCCATCCCTAGACTCAGAGTAAACATGTTACATGAAATAATTATGCACCGCAAAAAAAAAGCCAGACCTTTCCTACATTCACAAACACACACACACGCACACTAACACACACACACACACACACAAACACACCCACACACACACACGTCAGTCTTATGGACGTGCCCCATGTCCATGACGTGCCCTCACTCCCTAATTAAGTGTGGGACACTGCAGGCAAAAACAATGTATTTTAAGCACTGGTTAATCTGTATATGTTTGTCTTGTTTGCTTCCATAACATGTCTTCTTTCATATAAATCAAAAGGTCCACAATGTACATTTAAGTTTTTATTTGACTAAACCTTTTTAGTTTGACTCATAGCATTAGTTGTTTTTTACATTAGTGATATATTTGCAATAGTTTCTTACCATATATTTCACAGTGATATTTCCATAAAACAATGATATTTCCCTAAAAAACAATATTCACATTTTTTATTTGCATATTATTTCTAACTCTTCTGAACAAAAACTAATACAAAAGAATGTGATTGAGTGCCTTAAATCAACCGGGACTTGTAACTGTCCAATCAGTGATCAGAATTCGCTGGTTTTTTTACGCCCTTATACATAGACTAACCTTGTGTTATATATGGAGTTACAGTCAAAGAAAAAAATATCCCTTTACAAGCAACAATATAAAAAAGATAAATGCACTGTGTTAAAGTAGCCCCTTTGAAATAAAATAGATAAAACCATAAGGTACTTTCTGGCCCCTTCCAGAGCATTTATTTGGCTTTGCAGGTTGTCCCAGGTTTCAAGGATTATTAGGTGAGTTTGTGCTGTCAGGGTCGTGCTGTACTCGGCCTGTTATAAATGGTGTCTTTCACTCAGAGGCCAAAGTGTCCTATCAATCTCACGCTTTTGGAGCATCATCGCTACTTTATGCCTTGGTGTGCTCTGTAGCTCAAAAGAATGGACTGTCTTTTTCCACAAGTTAAATCATAGTAATTCTTGGTTTGTTGGTAACACTTTAATTAATGTTTAAGTTAAGCCTTAATAGGCATTAGCAAAGCATTAAGTAACAATTATGATTAGTTAATGTTAAACTAAGCATAGGTAATGGTAACTAAGCATTAACTAACTGTAAATAACAAAGCATTAACAGTTAGTTAATGCCTATCAATCATTAACCAACTGTTAATTTGATAACTAAGCATAGTTAATTAATGTACCCTCATTTAAAATGTTTTTTTATTAGTCCACAATCAGTTCATATGTTTTAAATTTCTAATTGTTTGCTTCGTTATAATGCATCCCCATCCTAGTACAGCCATTGTTAAATACCCTTTCAGACCAATGCCATAGGTTTAATGTCTTTCTTTAAGATACTGTATGTGTGTGTTTCAATGCTGCTGTTTAGAGCAGCTGAACACTTGTGTTTCCTGCTGGAGAATGTGTTTACTGTTTGAGCTCAAAATAAATATTTCCTTTGGAAATGCAAATCATGGCATGCAACAAAAGATTAAGAAAATGTGTATGTGGCTGTGTTTTCTCTGGCTATTTGAATGGAGCATCTTGTACAGTATATGTATCCCAAGCTTTCACACGGGTGTGCGAAGAAACTGCCGTCATGTGTTGTGACAGGCTGGTTTCCCGCAATCTGAAAGAGCATCTCGCAATTTTCTTTTAGCATTTCATCTGACCACTCCCTCAAAGAGAACGGCATTTACATCATTATTGCAAATATGCAAATGATGAATAAATTATGATATAGAAAGGTAGCAGAGTAAACAAATGCAAAAGTGTGTATTTTTTAATTCTAATACATTGCTCCACTGTCAAGAGTGAAGTATCCCCCCTCCCCCTCCCCCACCACATTGATTCACCAGATTACTGAGACTTTTTGATCTTCCAAACGCAGCTCTGAGCCGGAGCCCTCTCTGTACCACCACACTTCAGAATCCATCCTTCTTCCGAGCCAACCGTTTCTGATGCATTTTTTAGTGTTATAAATATGTCCTTTATTAAGCATTAATCAGGGAGAGCTCCTGATCAACTGTGAGGGGACATGTAATGAATGTGGTATGGGTGGGAGGAGGGTGGGGGACGGTGGCTGCTCGCGTTGGGCTACTGCACTTGGTGGTGTCTCCCGGGCAGATGGATTTCTGTGGAGGAGTCAACTAAATATGTAATAGGAGAGCTATCTGCTGCACACGCTCGGCAAATTACAAATGGATATTTAATGAAAGACTTGGACCTCCATAGATCACTTCAACATGTGAAACATATGTGGAGAGGGGGAAGAAAATGGATGTAGGAGGCAAAAGTCATGTTGGTCAAGAAAAGAATGTGCTTCTAACTCATGATCAGAGTCTTAAATTAGACCGTGGACTCTGGAATGTCAAGGAATTAATTTGCGAAAAGCAAAGTACTCTGCATCTTACATTTTTACCAAGCATTGCTACAGGAGGGTGAAATGAATGTATGTGTGCAGAGATGCAAAGATTGTCCGAACACTAGTCCAGCACAAGCTTGCAATGGTATAAAAGACACAAGCGATCTATGCAAAAAAATAAAAAATCCACAAAGGCTATATTGCAGCCTAAATTTAGATATCTCTAGTCGTATAGCTTGAGGCAAAAGAGTGAAGATTCTCTTGAAAATGTCAGCGAGTCAAATCGGATAGAACTGGTATAGCAACAGTGACAGCCGACAATAAATGGGGTGGGTGACATCGTGCACACAATGCCAGTATATCATTATGATCATACAAAAATAAAATAAAGCAACTACATCATCGAATCACCATTTTCTCTATTTCAATTGTAAGTTCTCCAGCTTTGTCTGTAGTGATGTGGTAAGATTAGTGCCTGCCGGAGGTTCCAGTGTCTGGCATCATGTCCATAAACATTGATTACTTGTCTTTAGATTACATTTATATCACATTTTTTAGCTTTAGCACAGCTATAGATGTTGAGCTGAATTACTGTATAGTTTGAATTGATGGTAGCATTAGCGACTCTGAAAGCAAGTCTATGTTAAGGAATGGCATTGAACAAGCTAACACTATTCCAAGAACGAATAGAATAATGCATCATGCTCCATAGTATACATTTCGCTCAGGGCTGAACAGGGACCAAAAATATTTCTGCTTTAAGTAACACTAAGCCTGATTCATGAATGGGCTGTAAGGATGCTGTAAACTCCTTAAAAAGATGCAGCTCTTCATTATGAGCGTGACAGGCCTTGAAACCGGGCGAGCTCCTTCCCTGGCAAAGGTCCGCTAGAAAAAAAATAACTAAAATATCAAAGACAGACAGAGGCGTTCTGTGAAAATTCCTCCTCCCTCCCTCCTGCTCATTCAAGTGCTTTCCCCTTGTTGCTAAATAGAAGTGCTTTTGATGTAAAACTCGAGTTGGCCGCGTGTTCTCGAGATGACAATGAATATTACATGAAGACAGCCTTGAGATGCAATTCATGCTTTCCCCCGTCCTTCTCGCAGTGAGGCGAGTGTGTAGCGTTTGTCAACAGGAGCTCTCTGTAACACTTTCACAGGATTAGCACCGCAAAATAGTTTTAACCGGCCCTCCGTGACAGCTGCCGTCTACCTAATTCAATTCTCTTAATTCATCACTCACTCTTGTTTACTGGCAGCACAGCAGATGCCAAGCAAAATAATGAATGAAATCTACTGCGCTATCAGTGTCTTTTCAACGCTACAATTCCCTAAACGGAGATTTCTGTGTATATTCAACAACATCAAAGTCAAAATGATAGTTATTTTACCATCGCACATCTTTTGAACCCCGGTATAAACACCTTATTGTTGCCTTTTTTGTAGGCGGTGCTCCATTATCTTTGTATGGTGAGAAAGAGAAAAGGGTAATAACCATTTTGAAAATGCAATTAAAAGTTGCTTGGGGGGTGTGGCTTGCTCATACATTATGCTCTTAAGGAGAGATTATGTCAATTCATTTCCAAAAGCATTTTTTTGCAGTATAAGTGTAGCAGTAAAACAAAAATGAATGCACCCACATTTCAGACAATTTCAACCCAAGACAAACAACAACAAACTTTCCTTTGACTTCAAGTTAGCGCTGAATATAAAAAAAAGACGACATCAGACAATGTTTTTTTTACTCAGAAGTACAAAGCTATGAAGCTGTTTGTCTTGCCTCGCCTGCTGCCACCTGTTGATTGGTTGCTAGGCTACAGATATGAATTGGTAAATGAGTTGTGAGTGACACTTGGGTGGCGCTGCATTGACGTCTATTGGCACTTAGTCAAATGGCTGTGACAGATGAGCTCGCTGTGTGTCAGTCTGTTAAATGACAGTAGGAACAGCTTGTAAAAGAGTCGATTTAATTATGAATTTCCACCTTAAAAAATCTATATTCCACGTCAAGATGAACACCCTCCCTTTTCCCCCTAAAGCTGGGGAGAAATACAGTTGCAACATCTTGCAAGCCTGGTGCAGATGCAGTGGCACCTGATTACTTTCATCCACTCTTCATTAGTTCTGCCTTAATCACAGATCATAGCAGCGCAGGCACCTGGGAGTGAAACGCTCTTAATATGGGCTGCTGGCACAGATGAGCTCTCCAGCTGTTTGCTGCCCTCCAAAGCTGTCAACCCTCATTTGAGCCAATTGCCCCATGGAACTCACATAATCAAACCTGTAATAACCTCACACAACCTACCAATGCACCCGTGTGTACTGCCTGGCGCTGCACACCCCATTTCTTCCCCCCGCTTTCTCTCTCCCTCTCTCCGCCTCTTCATTTGGCGTTAAGTGTTTTTGCATGTTCTGTGTGCAAAATGGCAAACCAGTATGACACATTCTGGACTTCAGAGAGAGTGTGCCAACCAGCGACAATTTTTTTTTTAAAGCATGTCTTTTCCTTTCTTGAAATGAAGTCATCACATTTAATTGGAGATCAGACTCGAGTGATTAAATAGTTTTATTTATGGCTTGCTACCTCTTTAATTTTTTGTTTAATCACAAGCTAAAAGTTTCTCTTTTGCCAGCTCCCCATTGGTGGATAATAAATAAGTTATTTTACATCAAATTTCACATTCGGTTGGATCTTCGACACTGGCATAATTTACAACAGCACATTGAGCTGGAAACTCTTTTTTTTAAATGCTGATTCATATCCCTTTGCTGAAAACTATTTTTTTTTTGTAAATCATGCATAAAACAAACTTGATTATCCTCAGAACTCAGCTTTTCAAAACAGTTGCGATAAAGTGTTTTTTTCCAAGCGACAAAGTTGATTGGTTTCACTGTCAGCGAAGTGAGTAATAAATGATATTTCCTAATAAAGCATTTTCATGTGCTTAAATGGGGTTTTTTTACACAGAAGAAATAAAATGTGCCCTGTGAAGACGTAAAATGGTGTGCAGGGGGGAGTTTTGGCAAAAAGTTAGCTTTAATACATGTCGCACGGATAAGTGTCTTTGATCATTTGATCATTCTATTTTAAGGGACTTAAAAGGTGGGGTAAGCAACTCTGGAGAACGTTTGTTGACAAATCTGTTGTTAATGCAAAGCCTATGGCTCTGTAAAGGCTGTTTGTTGACATACCCTTTTGTTTACATACCAGTTTACAGAGCCTAGGCTGTGTTTTAACACGTGTTTTTTTTTCCCGGCACATTCACAGTACGGACAGGAAGCAGATTGTGAGAACATACAGTATTCACCCATTTGACAAAAAGCGAATCTGTCAACAAAAATTCTCCAGAATCGCTGACTCCACCTTTAAGATAGCTGCCACTATAAAGCAGCAGTAGTCTGCTTCACTTATAGTATAAACCTTTCACTTAGGTATTCCTTTAGAATAATAATACAATCTTTTTCATCCTCTATGAATGTAAAAACATAAGGAGGTCTGTTGCTTTTTCCGAGAAGCGCAGTCCCGTGATTTGAGAACCTCTTTGAGAGGCCACTTTGCTCGGCCCTGTGTCTTGTGAGCAGTAGCTCTTAATGAAAAGATTTTTTTGATCCTTAAACTTTTCTGGACGGCTTCCCTTTTCTACTTTGCCTAACAAGGTAGGCATTCCATTTAGCTCGGAGCTTTTCAGATACGTTTTCAGTCTCCTTGGTGTGATGAGGTGCCAAAACTACCAGGGGGAGGCAACTCTGCCGAGAGTCTGTCAGTGAGCCGAGGATCAAAGCCCTTTGCAAAAAGAACACACACATCAAACATAGCCGTGCACAGACGTGTTACCTAGCAACCTCAGACCAGGTGTTGCAGTATAGAGAATAGGGAAGAAATATTAAAGCAACCACATTGTTCCTGTTTTTCTGCGAATGCAAGTTTTTTAAAGGAAATGGAGCTTCTGAGTTCACACACACACACAACGGCAGACGACGGGAGCACAAAGATAAGAGTGTCATATCACAACCTGATAAGAAAATATGAAGGAGTGACGCATATCCTCCGACGGATCCGACTCATAATGCCCGTATCCTGCGCCTGTATAAGGAAAAGGAACGTTGAAGTGAGCTAAAAAAAGAAAGAAAAAAGAAAGAAACGGACACACAAAGAGAGGAGTGTGATGTGTGAAGCTAGAAAAAGGCCCAATTCCACTGAGTGGCCACGTGGGAATGGAGTTAGGCAATTATGTTGTGATGCAGCAGACTACTGAAAGGGAGCACACTTTGTAGCTCTATAAGGTGAGGCCACCAGGCCCCCTAATGCCTCGCGGGCGGCCCTTTATCATGATTAGAAACACAGCTGTCATATTAGCAGCAAATTAAGCCGTGCTGTATAGTTCTACCGTTAAACAAGCCAGAGCAGGGGGGCATCCATGCCATGCTGTTACTGGTAACAACTGCATTAAACGGATGGCAGTGTGCAGGGTCAGATCACCCGCCCCCAAACAGAGTAAGAGATGGCAATGCTTTAATGTTGTTTTTAAACTTCCCCTGTTATGCAAAATGCCCTTTTTCATGGCTTTTGAACTATACCGGTGTGACTAGGGACTAGACTCCCAAGTTATGAAAAAAAACACCTTCTATCTTTTTATCCACCCTTCTGAAAACATGTGTTCAAAAGCTCAAGTCAGATTCCCCCCCCCCCCCCCCCACCCCCCCCATGACATCATAACGGGAGAAGCCACACCCCCAGATCCCCCTGAATCTAACTGTGGGTTAGATTGAAACCTGAAGTTATACTCAGGGCCAATAAGAGCAGACTTTTATGGAAGGCTGGGCTTGTAAGGAGACAGGCTCGTAAACTGAGCGTTTCAGACAGAGGCTGAAAAGAAGAGATTTAGCAATGGCACTGTGAGAAATATAAAGGTTTTTTTTTGACACTACAACATGAAAACAGTTTCTGGTAGAAACCCCAATTTCAATGTTGAACCTCAAAATATAATACATGACGGTTAAAGTATTTTTTATTTTATTTGGGGACGTTACTAACAACAGCATCCTCGTTCTGGTTGGATTATTTACCTATAAACGGTGATTGTCATATTGTGTGGAGCTAATGCCAAAAGCACCCGCCACAAACATGTGTATAATCTAGGCCTCCCCTCTGTAACACTTGAGGGAGCGCAGAGAGAGTGATGTGGCAGTGTGGCCGGCGCTCCCAGCTTGTCTGTCTTAGCCAGCGGAAACAGGTGTAAGCTGTGAAAGTGCTTGATGAATGTTCTCTTTAGTGCCGGTGACTGACTGCCCTTATTCAAACAACAGACAGCTCCTCTTGGCTAAGTACTGTGGGAGCAGATACTGTACATGGCTCTCACACAGGCGTTTAGTGCGGCCAGGCAGGCGGGGACACACACACACAGATACATGAACACTATCTAAATGAGGACTCGTGAAGGCATTTTGTTCTTTTAAACCATGCTTAAGTATCACACAAAAGCACGGTCTTGCCCCACTTTGATAAGGAGACACACTCAGTGAGAATGGGGTTCACCGACTGATTTAGTGTTTGTTGACCGATCAGAGACACAGGCGCTCCACCTGTAGCCTCTCTCCCAGGGACGGTGTATATACAAGGGTAGTGTGTGTGTGTGTGTGTGCGTGTGTGTGTGTGTGTGTGTGTGTGTGTGTGTGTGTGTGCGTGTGCGTGTGCGTGTGCGTGTGTGTGTGTGTGCGTGTGTGCGCGTGCGTGCGTGTACAAGATTGCGTTCCATTCTGATCATTATTAAACTACAAGGCTGAATAGCCTGCGATAGAGAGGAAGAGAGAGTGTGGCGGCGGCACACATGACAACTTAATCAAGCCGCGGCACAAGAACCAAAAATAGGATTGAAGAGCGGGGGGAGAGGAATGTTGAAAGACGTCTCTCTCTTTCCATGATCTATGAATAGAGTTTGAAACAAAAGGACAAGCGGTGGATGGATGGCAGGGGATGGGTGATGAAGAGAGACGTGTTCCCTTTGGGCTAGAAGCCTGTATGACTGACAGACAGCACAGGGGTCCTGACTTGACAGTGGAAATGCGAAGAGTCAATTTTTAAACAAAAAAAGCTTGCCATCCAAAAACATAGCCTTCAACTCATTCTGTCTGTGACTATACATGGTTGGCATGGCAGGGAAAGATGCGCACACACCACAAAGACACACACACAAATGCAAACACACGTACCAAGCAAATCAGCTAACATCCACTTATTTTTTTAGACCAAGTGCATCTTGTATTGCTTTTTTGGTTATTGCTTTTTCATTTTCCTTTTGCTTGGCCACCCTTCTGCGCTGAACTGTTATGCTGTTTCCCCTTTTGATAGTTCTCTTTTTTCATGCTACATGCAATTGTATGAAATGTGCAAGGGAGGACTCCATCAAGAAGAAATCATTTCTCCCCCAATCTACCTGTAACATATATTGATGTGATGTGAATGGGAGATGATGATGGAGGGTCCTTCTTAAAAGTGGTCATTGATGTGAGGAGCTGCATGTCTGATGGCTTCTTGTAACCTTTTACACCCCTGCCACCATGTCCCAAAGAAACCAATTATACCCCCTTGTCTGGATTCCAATTTTCTTACACATGGGGATCAAGCATTATAAAAAAAAAGAAAAAGAAATTTTTTGTTGCCAACTTTTTGAGCTGAAAAAATATACAACCCCTTTTCGAGCGGAATCAAATGTATGAAAAACAATATGGCAATTAGCAAAAACACTTGAGACGGTTTTTGTGGAGTGCAGCGACGTGAGCGGAATGTGAATTTGTGTTTCTGGGGCAGTGAAGCAAAGAGAGATAGACATCTAAAATAAAACAGTGAACAGAACTGGTTGACTTGGCCCAGCAGGGTAGCAATCATGTACCTACAGGCAGTGAGGAGACTACTGTACACACACCTATACAGCAGCAGCCTATACAGTAAACACAGTCCACGGCTTTCCCACGCCAGGTGCGTCCAGGCAGCATGTTACACAACGCAGCACAACCACGTTTCATTAATCACACCAAATTCAAGACTCAAGAATCAAGGTTTATTTATCATATGCACAGCAATTAAAACAGCAGTCATTGGCTATGGAATTCTTAAGCCTCAGGCTCCTCTCAACAATGCAGTAAGAAGAAAATGTATAAGAGAAATATACAAGTAAAGAGAGCAACACCTGAGACACAAATAAACACAAAAGTAGTGCAAGGACACAGTGCGGATACAAAGTGTAAAGATAATGTGAACTATATGAAAATAAAGTAGAACACAAAACAAAGTTACATTATATGTAGACGAAATAGTACATGGAAATAAAAATAATAATAACTGTAGTGTAATAGGATAGTGTACATGTAATATAATAATATTAAATATAACAAAAAATGTGTATATGTGATATGGTGTGGTAAACATTGTATATATATATATATATATATATATATATATATATATATATATATAATATGATTAAAGGAGAAAAGTGTGTCTTGTAGGTTGGAATGGCCAGTTAAGACTTTAGCAGTCTATTTCTACCCGCCAAGTAATGAGCTGCATATCACACAAAAGAATACCATACACAAGCCAACCTTTGTGTTGCCTTCAAAAGCTATGTGTGGTCTGCAGCATGAAATCCTTGGAGAAAAAGTGAGTCCTCTTGATCTGGCCTGATACAACTTAGCTTTGTGACTGATGAAAAACTGTGCAGATATTTTTGAGCTCTATAGTTAGTCACAGATTTCCCAATTTCGAACCAGCTACAGCAGCGGGGCGTCTGGCAGGACAGTCTGTGTGTGTGTGTGTGTGTGTGTGTGTGTGTGTGTGTGTGTGTGTGTGTGTGTGTGGTGGTTCTTTATATAACTATTATATCATTATAGCTTATAACGTTTGTGTCTTTAAAACAGATGAAAGCGTTTTAAGGCGAGACACAGCAGCTGAATAGTGTTACTTTTTTTACGTATATATACAGTTCCATCGTGAAACTTTGCCAGTTGATTACTTACATTAGAACGAAAAAAGAAATTGCCTGATAGTGCTTTCAGAAATGTTTTTGACTTTGGCAATACTTACTGCGTATATTTGCACCTCTAGATGTTGGATGAAGCCAGTGACAATCTTTATTTCATTTTTACAACATATTAGAGTCCAAAGGCTTTCCAGAACAGATTTTGGATATAGCCATTTTTCATTTTTATACATAAAGAAATAGTGCATACAGATATTAAAGGTATTTTTTTAAGAACAAATTGTATCATTTATAGGCCTCCATAACTTAATGCATCGTAACACAAAATGAGCAAGGATGTAGCAACATAAAGAACAAAACAAATAGTTCTAACAATAATAGCCTACTCAACTAGGATACACACATTCACTATATAAGTTACAGTGATGGCAAATGTAGGGTCTGCTCACTCTAACTAAGCAGAGCTTGTGTGCCCACTGGTTGCACATACAACACTTCTCCCTTACCTCCCCTGAACGGCTGTTGGAAAATGTTTCCATACAAACCAAACAAATCCTCTTCATCTGATGAAGACTCCTCCTCCTGTCTCTTGCTCTTCTGTTTCTTCTTCCCCAGCTGGTGTAGAGTGCACTGGGGTGCAGTTGCCTCGGCCACTGGTCTAGATTGGGAAGCACTGGGTCTTTTTGATTTTGTTGCCCTTTTTTTCTTTTGCATGCAGTAGTCACACGCAGAGGCGCGCACACACACACATATAGAGCAGCTGATAAAAGAACACTTTGAGACACATGCACATTTATTTTCGAGCAGTTATGACCATGCACCGGCATGCTAATTTTGCTCATTGCTCATTAATTGTGCAGCACTAAAAATTAAAGCGTTTTGGTCGGTTGGTCGTAGTCAAGGCGGGGGGCTGCCATTGTTTAGGGGGCCGCCTTAGCCATAAAGAGCTGGGGGAAACACTGCTTTATCACAGTGTGTATATTACCATCTCACGGTATGGATATGGATGGATGTAATGTATTGTCTGAAAAATGCTAAATAGATGAAGTAACCACAAAAGAACATTTGTCGTGGGCCATTCCAATAAAGTAATGAACTAAGGATTAGTACTAAGGAAAACGGGACAAATTAATTGAACTTGACCTTACACTAGTATGAGTATATGAATGCGCTATTAATGTATGAGAGGGAGGGAAGCATACTCTACAGACACAAGTTATCACAGTAATGGAATTCAACTTGTTGAGTTCCTCTCATTTTTCAGTCGCTCCCTCTCTGTCTCACCTCTATTTTCTCAAGTGTTCTTCACCTCTAATGAGACACCATTGAAAATAATTTAAAACAAATTTTCAGATTTACGCAATGAAACCAGCTTCTTCTCAAAACACCTTCTGCTTTTGCATTTGATTGCCGGTAAATATATTAAATCACTAGAAAATTAAGACTCAAATTAACTGAATTCCACCTGACTAGATTTATGATGGATATTTGTATTGCAAAATAAAATGCTATCATTTGCTTGGAATATTCAAGCAGTCATTTGCACCAAACAAGAGTCTGTTTTTTTTTCTTCCCGAATGCCACTAAAGACACTATTAGTTTCACTTTGGCTGGGTAAGTAGGTGCAACAGCCCCAAAAAACATTTATATCCCTGAGCAGAAAAACTTCTTCATCAAACTTTAATCACTCCCAAGTGGTGTCCTCCTCTTAAAGGTGAAGTAAGCGATTTATTTATGTTAATATAAGTGTTAAATCGCTCTTTATTCGTACAGTGATCACTTATATAGCAGATCTCTCAGTCACTCTGCATGTAATCGGCAAATAAACTTTTCGGGGATCCCACTACTGATAACCAATCAGAAGAGAGAACACTACAAACCGGCACCCGTCTCACTGCCGGTTAGGGTGCATCAAAAAACACAATTCTTGAATCTTGATATGGCTGGGTGCTAAAAGTGTTCCAATATATGTAGAAACAACACATGCAAAATATTTTTCCTGTACATGATGATTTAGGGGTGCCACCGCACATCTGTTTTTGTTGGATAAAGTGGTTAACAGTGCTCAATGGTCGCCATGGAGATCTGAGGTAAACAATACTACAGCTCAAGAAAACTGAGGAGATCTTTCTGTTTGAAGTGATCTTTCTGTGTTGGGTATGTATTATTACACATTAATATCATATCTGTAGTTGTGTGTTTGTATACTTATTTATCATAAGTCATTAAAGTCATATTTATAGGTATTTGGTGCTCGTCACATCTAGCAACAGTTTGCTAATCACAGTTAGCTATCTATGTTTGCCAAGCTATTAAGCTTAATATCAACAGTATTCTAGAGTGGACAATGTCATATTCAGAGTATAGATGTCTCATGTTTATTGAAAGTAGCATTGTAGTTGGTACAGTAAATTAACATTTTAAATACAAGTATATTTGCGAGCACAGCTAGCTACTCTGGTAGTGATGTAACGACAAGTTATGATGAAGTTAGACTATGTACAGCTAAAATGTGAGGCTTATGCAAGAATGGTTTATCAAAATGTAGTGATATTAAGTATGGTAAGATATGATACTTGTATCTTATAACACGTGACTCTATTTATATGAGCGTTACTATTTATACTGTATGTTCTCTGTTGTTTTTAAATGATTGTCTGTAACTGTGGAACTGTGCTGCTGCCTGTCTTGGCCAGGACTCTCTTGTAAAAGAGATGTTTAATCTCAATGAGACTTCTCCTGGTTAAACAAAGGTTAAATAAAATGAAAAATAAAATGATTTTAAACACTGTCCTTGACCTTGTATCCTTTTCATTCTCAGGCACTGCACAACACAACTCACCCCAGGATCCAGCTCTCCTAAGATGCTGCCCTCACCAACTGGTCCCTGCCAGACTAACAGTCGCAGCCTGGTCTTTGGTCTGGGCCCCAGCATCACCAGTGAGGATGGCATCATCACTGGCGCCAAACTTCCAACTGGTCGTCAGATCTTACGCTGCATGCTTGCCAAGAAACCTGGTGCAAATGGAGCTTTATCGCAGTTTGAGGCAGCCAGGGTTGTCCTGGAGCAGGTGCGGCCATTTTACAAGAAAGCCGACATCCCAATGGTGAGCGACAAGCGTGTGTGCCACAAGATGGTAGACTTAGTCAACGCTAACAACAAGCTGCGGAAGATCTCTCAGGCCAAGCGCTCCAGTGAGACTACAGCGAAACTATTGGAGAAAATGGGTGCAGACTTGATGCCACATTTCCGCTGTGGCCTCCAAATGTTGAAAAGCTGATTGATAACCCAGAAGACCTAGCTTTCTTGGCCAGCATGAAGACCGACAGAGTGGCTACATTTGGTGTATTGGACAAAAAGCTGCAGCTCAAGGTGAAGCGGCGAGAGGAGCGTCAAGCGTCCGCAGCAGCCAGGCAGTCCAGCTGTCTAAAGGAGCTGGAGGAGATGACTGCAATGTCCAGCTTGGAGTCGGAGAGTGATGAGGAGTCAGAGGAGGATACTAACACTGTCTATCCACCATCTGAGGGCGAATCATCCCGCAAGCATAAGAAGACTGGAACAAACATCTTCATTCCACATGACATCCTTAGCCGACAGTGTTGTGTCAATGGCTACAAGGTTGAAGATGTCACCAATGCAACAGGCTTCCTTCACGCGTGGCGTTGTTGCAGAGTCGGGCGGTGAATGTTCACATCTCTCTGCATCTTACACAACAGCTGACTGAGCAAGACGCCAAGTGCTGGAGACTATCAGTGAGGAACAGCACAAGCAGTGCACACCACCTCCATTGTGCACCCTACACTGGGAGAGCAAGTTAGCACCGATGCTCAGCAATGTTGGAGGAGCAACTTACAGTGGTGGTTGGATGGATCCCTGGTGGAGACGAGACGGTGTGGATCAGGTCCCTCCCCCTCCCCCCCGGCAGCATCTGAAGTCCTCCTGCATCCACACTATTCACTATTCATATTTTAATTTAGTATTACCATGTAAACATCTGGTCAATGATTGACTCCTTTATGATTTTCTCTACTTATGACATCTATTGCAGTATAGCCGTCCTGGGAGAGGGATCCCTTACTCTGTCGACTCTCCCTGAGGTTTCTCAATTTTTTAATCCCGTTAAAGGGTTTTTTACTGGGAGTTTTTTCTCAGCCGACCTAAGGGTCTAAGGGCAGAGGGTGTCGTACTGTATGGAATATAAAAGCCCACTGAGGCAAATGTCTATTTGTGATATTGGGCTATACAAATAAAACTGATTTGATTTGATTTACCATTAGGCCCTGTTAGTTGCCAGTGAGATAGCCACTAGAGAAGGTTTGAGGTTTAAGTGTGTCAGTATCGGCCCTTGTGTCTAACAATAAAGTCAATTAAACAGTACTTGTGTGTCCGAAATCCATCACTGCTGCACAAAATTCAGGGTAAGGCGACGTGAACATGTCCCATTGACCTCCATTCATTTTGTCTATAGGACAAATTAATGGAGAATCTTGAAAGTTGAATTCTGAGAAATGCCCAAGTTGCCCAAAGGGCAAACAAACAACATGTACTTTGATAACCCTATAGAACATGTTACTGTATAAAAGTTCACTGTACTCAACATTTCCTGGTCAACCTTTTGGCAATTAGACAAAAAATTTCAAATTTTTCGAAATTTCACAAAAGTTCATGTGTGAGGTGGCACCCCTAAAGCTCAATGGAATTCCTCAAAACTTTGCAAAAGTCATTTTTATGTTAATTGGAACAACATGCAATGCCAGCCAAATTGATATTTTGAAATTAAAATTTAACATTGAAATTTGATGCACCCTACTGCCGGTGCACGTACAGAGCGACAGATGGGTGAATGTGTATGCGCCTGCAATGGCGGAGCAGGTAAAAATCCTTCGCAATGTCTGTTTTGATGGTTTTTATAATGTTTTATCACACTTATGGATCTGAGATGATGCTAGATAACTCGTTGCTTGAAGACCGCAGTGCATTAATGTGGTGACGTGGGGACGAGGGAGGGGACCGCTTACTGCAGTCACTTACAGGAAGTTAGCTAAACTGACCATTCCGCTTACTGAACCCTTAATCGAAGACAGCCTGGCCTCTTTCCAGATTGTCACTGAGGTGGAGGGGAAAGGTCGAAATGTGATAGTTTTAGCCTTTTAAAAAATGAAATAATATTATATCATGCAAACACTGGAAATGATTTGGCATGATCGGCGAACACCCTTATGGATCCTATGGCTTCTTGCTCCACTTATATTAGTCCAAAAGCTAAAGGTCTCATGACTTAACCTTTCCTATGTGAATTATGACAACCTCAGTTCGTTTTTTTCCTGCCTTTTTTTTTTTTTTTTTTTTAGATATTTTTTTTGCATTTTTATGCTTTATTGATAGTGTAGAGACAGAGTTGAAATGGGGCAGAGAGGGGAGTGACATGCAGAGAACGACCGCGGGCTGGAATCGAACCCGGGTCCCCGCTGCTGGCCGAGGCCCATGGGGGGGACGCCCTACCAACTGAGCTAAGGGCGCCCGCTTCCCTGCTTTTTTAGGCATGATAACTGATAGTTAAAGAATTAAGATACTTTAAGCTATATTAGAAAGAGTCATTTTGATCACTCAATACAAAAGCCAGTATCTTTGTCTTGTTAAAAAAAATAAGATTTTGTCCAGGATTGTCAATGCAGGAAAAAAAATGGCTAATTAGCATTGAGGCTGCATGCGACCAAAGTGCGGCCAGCCAGCGGTGAGTTCATCTACTTGATCAAGACTGGCAGCCTAATCTCTTTGGAAGGCAGTTCATTGTGTATCAGCCTGAATTGCAAATTGATAAGTGCTTTGGGAACACAAAGACACCGCATCATGTGCCTCGACCAAAAAAAACAAAAACAAAATGGACCCAGCTTCCTGCCACTCAGGCTCCACTAATGAAAATAAACCAACTGGCCACTTGTGACCGTGTATAGCGGCATCATACAATGTCAACAATCCCCGTCTGTATTATGCAAAAAAATAGTGGGTAAACAACAGACTGAGGGACACAAATTGGCTCAACACCAGCTGTCTAATTAGCTTTGTGCTGCTCTTGAAAAAGCAAACAAACAGTGAAAGTGGGACGGTCTGAAAGCTGGCCAGGCATGGGTTCTAAAGTGTTCTCTGTTCCCCACAAATCAGACCGGGTGCTCCACAAAGAGAGGGAGAGAGAGGAAGAGAGAGACAGAAAGAGAGAGAGAGAGAGAGAGAGAGAGACATTTCAAATAAGACAAACCGATCATACGTTAAGTCCCCTGGAAGGCCCTTCGCTCCATTATTTTGGAAGCGCTGTAAAGACTCACAAGAGACTCGGGGTAGAATTTACATTTTAATGAAACCTTAGATGATTGCTATTATGGGGAGTTCCTCACTAATGCCTAGTTAAAGCTCACCTGAAGCACACACACACACAGACACACAGAGAAGAAAGCATACAGCACACGTACAAAGCAGAAACAACAACAAGAACACACAACAGTCTGCAGATATACATATGCACCCGCTCATTTTCACACACTCCTGCTGAGAGGTTGCTGCAGAAAAACAAATTGTCCTGTAAACATAGGCAGAGAGCACGGAGAGGACACCCAGGGGTACATTACATGACAAAATAAAAAACACATTCTCTCCCAGTGCGACGTAATAATAGCTGGGGGAAAAAACAAAAGCAACAATTTTCTTTTGCTTTAGCCAACTGTACAAATGGAAGCTTTTTCAATAGGACGCGAGAAAGAAATCCAGTAGAAAAATGTAGGTGAACAGGGAAACAAAGTTTTTTTTTTCCTATTGATTGTATGACATTTTAATGCTTAAACGTTCATGTTACTTGCTGTAAACTTTGTTCCAGTAACTGTAAGACACCCAAGATTTTGGCTTCACACAGATATGCAACGTGCTCATTTTCACAAGATTAAAGGGTCCATCAGAAACACTGAAAGACTTTGAGAGGAAACGCAGGGCTGCCCATTACGTCGATCGGCATGGTGGGTAGATCGCATGGCATTCTTACATTTTTTTTTTTTTTTAAATCCACTGGCTCAATATAGGCTCCTAATCTTTGAAGGCCCCGAACAACTTTATTTAAAATAATAAACAATTGACTGGCTCATTATAGGCCCTAGCCTTAGTAGGTAGGAGGGGTATACAGAGATATGGCACCAGTACATTTTTGATATTTTTTAAATTACATTGTTCGTAGCTACGAAGATCAGGGGCCTATATTGAGCTATACTGTATTCAAAAAAATAAATAGGGGAGAACGGGGTAAGTAGGCACACTTTTTACTCTAGTGAGAATTGCTCATCACCAAAACATCTGTCAATAGCCATTCCTACATTAAATTGAAGCTTAAGGTGTTGGCTTGAAATGTGTGTCTCTCTTTTTTTCCAACTTATTGTAATGAAGAAGTAATTTACCATCAAAGACACTCTGACACATTGTGACAACCAACCCCATCAAGGGGTCGGTTGTCAAACACTATGGGGTTGTTTGTCACAATGTTATCTTAATGGGAAAAATCTTAAAAAGAAGGCAATGAGGCAGAACCAAATTTGAAAGTTTAATTGCATTGTCAAGTTGACAAATAGGCCTACATAACTTACTGTAGCCTTGGCAGCTGGTCTAGTTTGGGATGCACTGGGTTGTTTTGATTTTGTTGCCCTTTTTTCTTTTGCTTGCTAGCTGCCTTTTCCTGCTCTATTCTTTCCTTCTCTGGGGTGTCAGTGAGGATACAGCTTGACAATTTCTTTCGTTATTGGGTTCCTTTTCTGGCTGCAGCCTTGAGATAACATGTGACAACCAACCCCCCAAAAAATTTGACGACCAACCCCAACCTGAATTTCTTGCTAGCATCAAGGCCAACAACCATCTGACAACTAATTAGCTTGCTAACAACAATCTAAACTATAGCTTACCCTTCACACTTTCTGAGGGTAACAAGTGTTTTGTTATAAACCCATTGTGTAAAAGCCTAGAAGAAAAATACTGAGAAGCAAAATATTTTGAATTTGACATGAAAAACACAAAACATCCTCTCACCTGAAATGCAGCTGTCTTCCTCCAAGGAAGTCTATGTATGTGACCTCTGATCCCAATTCTGGACCTTTTTTATATCAACATTTCAGAGCTAGCGCGCTCTGGTGGCGAGATATAACGAATGTGACATCCAACCCATGTGACAAATTACCCCGTTCTCCCCTACTTCACAGAGAGATTTTTTAAACCTGTAATTTTTTCTTTCTGCTTTTTGGTAATTCTGTGTCCCCAAATTATTCCAGAAAATAGTACTAAATAGCTCACATAGGACGCAGCTGATTTAGCCTTAGTATTCTTCTCAAAATGCACCAGATTGATACATTTTACTTTAAAAGTTTCACATTTCTCTTCCGGGGGGGCATGCCCCCGGACCCCCTAAAAGGCCCTTAGTAGTACCTTAAAATGATTTGTTTATTAATCAAAAGAAATATTTCACGTTTTGTGAGGGGGGCCTACGAAACCTCTCAGCCCCAGGGCCTAATATGTTTTGCATTTTTATAGTAGGTAGATCTTCCTGACTTGGTCATTATAAAAGTAGCTCACAATCTGAAAACTTGTGGGCACCCCTGTTTTAAAGCATCTTCTGTGATTTCACACACACAAAAAATGTATAAAGCACACACATCTAGGGGATATAAGCTGGTGTTCTTCTGTTCATTCTCCGCTCAATCATGTTACCACTTGTGATGAATATTGACTCCTTGCTTTGCTTGCAAGTAAAAATCTACCTGACTTTGAAACTGCCTGACTCAGATGTCTTTATTGAAACTCTTGGGTTTTAATAAATTAGCTATTTGAATTTCACTGACAGAATGGGGGTCTTCTTTTTAGCTGTTGTAATGTCAGGCATGGTGGTAAGTAGCAAGTACACAGGCAGTGACCAGTGTTACTGACGGATTTCACTGGGCTGAAGATGGCATGTATCAAGACTCGTCACTTCACTGTCATTTAGCATCCTGTGTGGGAGTGAGGACAAATCCACACTGCGGTCGTAGGCGTGAGTGAATGATTAGTGCATGGCCTACAGTAGTGGCTGTCATCACTTAAAGGTCCCGTGTCCAGTGTTAAAGGGAGTTTGCAGGTTTTTTTCAGCACAGACTTGGTAGAATTGGAATATAATATTCATAAGTACGTTTTTTAAATTAGTGTATAATTGCTTGAAATTAAAGTTTTCGTTTCTTTTATTACCTTAGAATGAGCCTTTTATACCTTTTTTTAACGGTGCGCGCCTCCGTGTTGCACCCGACATGTTTCTACAGTAGCACTGAAAGGACAAACTTAAAGCTGCAGTTGATAATTTCAGCCGTTGGGAGCCGTTGGGATCCCAACGGCTGTTTTCGCAACGCTCTACCTGCTGCAGCTCCTCCCTCCGAACGACAGCTAAGCGCGTTCATGTTGCACCCAACGCACCTAGTGTCTCCCCCCATCCCCGATATATTTATTCCCCTAATCAACCTTGGCCGACCCGACACAACAGCGATCATGTCCGCACAAAAACAGCAACAACACGGCCAACAATTGTGCCAAAAGACAAATTAACAGCAACTGAACGGAACAAATAGTCTTAAAACAGCATTGCAGATTCACACAAACAGCAAGGGAGCACCATACCAAACACATTTACAGCACCATTGTGTGCACGGCAGTACAAAATAAAGGCAAGTAGTCTACATTACCCTACCTGGCTGTGACAGGACCGTGGCTGGCGTAGATAAACACCGGTGTTTCGTTGTACTTTTCGTGAAAGTTCCCCGGACTTGGCAGGTGGTGGCTGCACACAACCGGGTGAGTTAACTAATGCTATCCGACCGGTGCTAACTTGGTTTATCAGCTAAAGCACAGCCAAAGGAAGCCCATTCTCCTGGCTCACTTTCCACACGTCTTCCCCGAGCGGCTTCATACAGCAACAGCCGCCCGACTACATTTCCTCCTCGGTGTTTCTCAGTCTCTGTGTACACACTGTCCTCCCACCGTGTTAGTTGTTGGTATCCGGGGAATGGTAAATTGAGGGTTCGTTGCATAGATAGTACAGTATAGATAGTTCGTTGGTGAAGACATTTCTAATGAACGTCTCCTGTTAGCTCCTGCTAACCTGCTAACAGGAGACAGCTGGGAGGGACTGCTGTGCGAGGGATGAGGCCGCCTGTAAGTGCTTGGAAACGGGGAAGGGAGGGGCCGCGCAGACACCCGCTGCTCGTTGTGAAGAGTCATAGCGATACGTGTTTTCACCTCAAAAAGTCGCCAAAAGTCACCAATAACTCCAGAAAAGAAGCTAGATTTGTCGCTTGTCGCTTTTCTGAAAAAAAGTCGCCAAAGGGGTCTGAAAAGTCGCTAAATCTAGCGACAAAATCGCTAAGTTGGCAACACTGATTGCTATTCGCTGTCTGCCGTAGTAGGACCAAACAGTAGTTTCAGACTGCTAGGGTCGTGAACGCTCACGCAACTGACGCATCAACGTCGTTGCCAAGTGAACGGACAGTCCCACAGCCAATAAGAACGGAGTATCTGAGCCTGCTCTGATTGGTCAAAATTAACATGAGCGGTGGCAATTTTGGGGGGCAGCACACAGAGGCAGGGGGGAGCAAAGTGATGAAAAAATATTTTCAGACCACTTCACCTACATATAGCTGAATGGCTATTATGACAGTTTTGCCAAATATTACAGTGAAAAAACTCTCAACTGCAGCTTTAACGGCCTTACGCGTTCTTATATATAGTGGGAGTTTTGGGGAAATGCACCTGCGGGAAGACGAAGAAGAAGTACTATTCACTAAATGACTAAATACATCTTGATCTAATCTCTTGATATTGTGGAAAGACTTGAGGCAGTGGTGGATGATTTTAGTTACTAAAGCTTCTTGTCCTTAAAGGCCACTGTAGCTTCTGTTAATTCTCAGAATAGGAGTGATAGACATAGAGACATGTAATGTAGAACATTTGTCACTACATTGCGACAAAATGCAGGGTTTTTTACGCACTGCAACTTTGAAAAAAAGATGGCGGAAATTGTAGCTTTGAATCCATGCCGTTAATGAAACTTTTTTCATGTGACATCGAACAAAACACAAAGGCAGTTTAATGCTTTTGAAAAACGACTCCACCTTGTCGTGTGGCAGTCCAAAACACTCCTAGCTCATTCAGAATACATAGGCGTCATCTTATCTGCAAGGGCCCCTGATCTTATCGCTTAGCCTAGTGGAAAACTATTGCCAGGTATAGCAAGGCTGTCATATGGCACACACACACACACACACACACACACACACACACACACAGCGCTGTTGACAAGCCACGGCTCGCCATGGCTTTTTTTCACCACACCGATGGCAGCTCCCATGTGATAATACATAAACACAAAGGTAGGCTATACTGCAGGGTCTCTGATAGCAACACGGGGGAAATATGAAACCCAGTGGTGATTTGTATCTGCCTTATTAAACAAGGAGCTGACCTCCAACCGTAGGGAAAACAATAGATTAGTCACTCAACAGTATGGCGGATGACGTTATGCCGTTGCAATGAAGAGCCCCTTGTCCTTTACAAGATTCAAGATGGTTTATTTGTCATTATGCACAACAGCAGCAGTGTCATTGGCGATGGAATTTGTAAGTCCATAGGCCCCTCTCAACAATGCAATATAGAAGAAGAAAAATGCAACACCTGAGCCACAGATAAACACAACAGTAGTGCAAGGACACAGTGCAGATAAAAAAAAGCGTGGAGTTAAGGTGCACCATATAAATATATAGAATGTGAAACAAAGTTAAGTTAACTGTAGACAAAATACATGGAAATACAGAAGACCGATAACTGCAGTGAAAAAGAGAACACTGTACATGTAATATAATAATGTTAAATATAATTTTAAAAAAAATTGTGTTTACCAATATGGTGTGGTTAACATTAGAAATATGTGCAGCATGAACATGCTTTCTCTGTGTTCTTTCGTCCACCGGCACACGCAGTCTTTCATTGTCCTGTTAGACAATGGAAAAGGCTGATGCAGCAGTCTGATGCGGCCAGGCGTCTCTCCCTGGCACAACATTAGCACAGCAGATACTGACTCGGCACTCGCTGTACACTTGCTCGAGAAAACAAACACGCGCACGCACCAGTCGTTTAGTTTAAGCTAATGTCTAAAGTTGAACTAATGTCCCTTACCTAACAGTGGCTAAATGCTAGTTGGCTGATGGTGCACCCTTTTTTTATAGCCAATGTTTGCTTGTTTTTTTCCATTACCAATATAAAATGTCATGTTAGTGTACATCGGTGCTCAGTCATAAGCAGTGAGACAATGGATGAAGGATTGGGTGAAAGCCTCAATGCATTATATTCTATTATTTGTGTCACCGCGGAGCTCAATGTTGTCTTCCTTTTCATAAGAAAATGGTATTTTCCACCATAAATTGACAGACAGAAATATTGTGTTTATGCGCTTCTGTGGGAGAGGACCTATACAGACCCCCCTGCTCCCCCCCCCCTCCCCATGTTGAAGGAAACTTGCCTATGAACTTTTTTTTTTTTAAACTTTTATTTTGGTGATTTTTTGAACTTTTTTTTACATACAAACATAAAACAAACAAAAACAAAAAACAGAGTAAGTAAACACATACAATTAGAGCTGCAACGATTAATCGACAAATCGATTATTAATTGATTATCAAAACAATCGTCTACTACCTTGACAATCGACCAATCGTTCTGAGAAATCCTTGAGTAAAAATGTCCAAACTCTCTGTACTTCAACCCCTCGAATGTGAACATTCTCTGGTCCCTCCAATCCTACCACGACAGCAAACCGAAGTATCCGTGTGTGTTGGACACCACAATACACATGGGCTCCGGAAAACCAATCAACACCCCTCACCAATCTATGAACGTGGGTATAAAGGAACCTCTTGTCTTTTTCTCATCAGCATACATCTGTACAAAGGACGCTTATCGAACCAGAGAGGCAAACCAGCAGTAACCTTGGTGATGGTGACCGCAGTTTTGGTTGGCTTAAAAAAAAGAAAAAAATCCATTTTGAACATTAGTAAATGTGGAATGAGAAGCGATACTCTTGGAGGAGTGAGGCCAGTCCTTGAATATATTAATCGAAAGGTATTTACACTGCTGAAATTGACTGAGGTTGGGGAGGGGCATTTAATTGACCTTACATTATGGGGTCCCCTCTCTCGCTCACTCCGCCACATGAAACATTAGTGCTTCTTTTTCATTCATCCTCCTCTCCTCCTCCTGTCCTTTTCTCATTTCTCCTCTCCTCTCCTCTCCTCTCCTCTGCTCTCTCTCTCTCTCTCTGCATGGCTCACTCTCAGACGTTATCTCAAAGAGCAGATCACCATGGCAACAATTAGTCACATCGTCATTGCCCACACTTGTATTTGATGGCTGTTTTTTGTTTTTTTTGGTTTTTTTTAAGAGTTTTAGTCGATGCACCCATACCTCGCACTGGGCAGCTCGCCAGATAACCTGTTTCTAGTGACGAAAGGAACAATGTTGCCATCTGTAGGAGCCGTGGGTTTTTTCACACAGCGGCTGACATTGAACAAACATCAAGCGATAAAAGGGATGACTCATGACAGCCAATCACATGGCAATTAGGACAGACAGCTCTCTAACCATGAGCTGTCAATGGCTTGAATCATATCTCACCACGTTTGAAACACAGCTAAGTCCTACAAGTCCCTCTCTTGAAAGGGAAGTGACTGTCTGGCCATATAGCCTTTATCGCCCTTGAAGGTAATGGAAATGGAAGATGCAAAGATGCCGCTGTCTTCCTCCAGTTCCCTGATATTAAATGCAGCCATACACCATAATGGTGGTATGATGCAAGCCGGACTCTGCTTTAAAGTACAGTATGAGTGGTAACGGTGGCAGCTTGGTTTGATTAAACGTGAAGAAAATATTTGGGCTTACGACCAGGACTTACATTAATTCATCAGGCCTGTCTGCCATATTGTATATATCTCCAAATGAAAAGGGCTCTCTCTTGCAATGCGGTGGGTACCCACTCAATGCGAGTGATAATATATTGGCTTCAAGTGTTACCTTTGAAAATCTTGGACCGGCTTTCTGCTCTCTGGAGGTGCTAATTACCTTTTTTTTCTCCCCAACTCTTACCGTTAAGTGATGTAATACTTCATAGTCGCAAATAATTTTCCATGTGGGACAGATCAGCGCTCTTATTATTTATTCTTGCCCGGTTCCAAATCCTTGCCAAGAGAAAAAAAAGTGTGTTAAAACGTTTACCTACATTGTCAGGTTTTAGTTCCTCAAATAGTTGCTAGGGAAGTGAAGGGACAAAAAAAAGCTGCTCATTCAGATAAAGAGATATTGCGCCATATTTGGCAGGCTGAACTCAGGTCTGCTCGTGGCATCTCTGCCAGGGCACCGGTGTGTGGGGGCCCCTGCTAAGAAACAAGCCCAGGGGATACATATAGTCATCATTATTCTGCAGAGCTGTTAAGCAAGAGATATCTTATTCAACATTTGCATAGCCTGGATTTGCAAATATGGCTTGTTGTCCCCTAAAGATAAACGGCCATGTCGCACAGACACACTAGTCACTGGCACACAACTCTGTCTGCTTTCAGCTTCTCTACCAAGAAAAAAGACAGCAGCTTCCCAGTGGCTGGGACTGTTATGTAGCTCTGCTATTGCTCTGCCAGACATGGGAAATATTAAACAGGCAGTTGGCCTGCAGATGATCAGTGGACTTCTGTATGTTGTGAAGAGTACTGTCTTTATCAGCTCTGCAGCAGTGAACAAACCACACTGTCACATATGAGTGTGATATGTTAAATAAGAAACATGTAAAAGGTGATGTATGAAAAGCATATATTTCTGCATTATATATGATTTGGATGACTACTTTCTGAGCTGTTCATCTGAGTTTACATTGGATTCAGCAAGCAGGCACTTTAAAAAAAATAAAAAGGCTTGTAGTTACTGCCCCACACGCTGCATTTTTAAAAGTTTCCTTAACCAAAGTGTTCCTATATTTGGCTGTATAACCCCGCTGCGAGGTAAATGATCCCCCCCCCAAAAAAAACCTTGGCTTTAAAACTCACTTTCTGAATGTTATGCATTGCAAATTAATGCAAGCAACTCTTTTCCTTTCATTATTTATTCATTGGGAGCAGTTTTTTTCCCATCTGTATCCATGCAGAGGCTTTTTTCCCCTCCAGAGGACAAAGATACAGTAAAACCAGGTGGTATTCTAAAAAAATAATGATAATAATAGATGAGCATAAGTTTAAAAGATTGCACACACTCCTGGCAAAATAGCAGATTGAAAACAATACCTTGAAACACAGAGATAAGAATACTTTCTGACTTGTTTTTTTCAATTATACTGCTGAGTATTCCGGGTGAGGCAAAACAAGCCTATCCTTTCTTCTTTTTTTTCAGGCAGATTTGCATAAAGTTTTATGGAGATTACCAGTTCACAAATGCTTCGACTGTTGATCCCTTGCCAGTCAGTGTTATTCAGGGATGGAGCTCAGATATCTTTAAATACCATGCGCATCACTGTATAAATGTGATGGAAAAACACATCAAGAGATTTGATTTGAATCTACTTCAGCAGCACATTGGTGGTAGACATTCATTATAGGGCCTGTTTTATTTTGGAAAGTATTGAACTGACATTGATCTTTAGGAAATAAGGTTTCATTTTTGAGTGTCGAAAAATAAAGTGTATGTGCCCTTAATGAGCTCGGAGTTGAATTTGCATTCCTTTAAACATGCTGCTGCTTTATCTCCAGGAAGTCATCACAGCCATCACCAGACCTTAGACAACCCCCATTTAATTAAAGCCACTACGAGTAACATGGCACGTTGGCGTCCCCTTTGGACAAAAGCGGTAGTATTTTTACGACGCCCGCTGTCACAAAGCTGTTTTCTAGCTCGTGCCAGGCGTGTGAGTGTGAACTGAGAAGGGCGCAATATAGTGCATGTCCGCGTGTTGAAAGTGGAAGGACTCTTTTCGGCTCCGTGAGAGTGGTTAGTGACACTGCATCAACTAATGCCAGTCAGTGCTAAACACACCTGATTGCAATGAGTTGATGCAGCAGCGTCACCTAACTACTCTCTCTCACGGAGCTGAAAGATTACGTGTCCTCACAGAAAGCGAATGAACGAGAGACGGCAGTTAGTATGGATCACGATGAGGTAATGTGTTTGTGTTGTTGATGTAAATAATGACTATTTCAGATAATGGTTATCTGATGATGGTGAAGCAAAGCAAACTTTGTGTTAGTACCAACCGCTCATTGATTTAGGAATAAACACTGCAGTATAGTTTCGCTCTCGTGAAATTGTATACACGTTGCTTGGCAACGCCCTCGTCCCGCCCGTAGCCTATATCACTCTCCCTTTTAGCTTTTCTTCATTGCATTCTCTTTTTTTTCTTTGATGGTTCAGCCCCGTTATCAGTCATTATGACGACAAATAACTGTCTCAAACAAGGCTCCCGCTCCCCTTCCCTCACCTGGAGGGATAGGCTTCTCAAATCGCGTTGCAGCGCCACACTGAAATCTGCGACCAATATATGACCATAGAGCCTGCACGAGCGAACCGAAAATCGGACTGGGTGTGCGACCAGACCAAAAGCAGTAATAAAAACTATATAAAAACGTCTTTCTTTGCACTGATGGTCTCGTTTGCTGTTAAAGGTAATTTATGATTATCAGAGGAAACATGAGGCTGTTTAAAAGATATTTAAATGTTACTCGTAGCCGCTTTAAGCTGGATCAAGCTCCTAACATAGACAGACTGCACTGATTGTTAAAAGGCCTTTTCCCCCAAAACCTTTAAATGTCTCTTGCACTAGACGTCCTCAAGACTGCATTGATCCTCCTCGGGGTAAATTAACCTATCAATGCAGTAAGCCCTGTGCATTATGATTAAGCACATGGAAAACATCCACGTTCCTCTCTCCAGAGGTCACATGAGAGGCAGCTATACAGTCAGCAGCAAGACACAGCATGGAGTCCTCTCATTAATATTAATGAGATGAGAGTTCACGCAATGCCATATCTATCAAGGAGCAAAGATAGCCCTGATTAAGTGTGGCCGGCAGTATAGTGTGTGTGTGTTTGTGTGTGTGGGGGGGTATGCTATTAAGCCTATGGCACATCTGGACTGTATAGGTGGGTCCCAAAGTATTGATTGGGACACACAGTTATATAAGAGAGACAAGGGTGGGACAGGGAAATAGCCAAGCATTGAAGAGTGCGATGTAATTAAATTGCAGGGGGAGGGGGGGGTGCTTGTGTGGCACTATAGCGGGCTCCTTGCCACGTTTCCCATTGACTTTCAACTGGACGAGCGGAAGGTCACCAGCAAGGTGTTTAGAGCAATCTCCACAAATTGTTGGGACTGAGGCTTGATAATCTCCAAAGGCTTTAATGGATCTCAGATCTGTTTACCAAGTGAGTGCACCTTACAAAGTCATTTGGCAATTGTTTTACCCTCTAACACAATAATAGAACTGGAATTGGCTCTTTGATCAATGACATCAGTGGTTAAGTTGATATATTCAATAAGCAGCAGCAACCTTGAGCCTGGCGGAATGACTGTGTTATGTTTGTTGGTGTCTGTGGATCCCAGAGGGAGATGTGTGTGCTCTGTTTGTACTGTACTGAAAGCAGAGGAAACACATTGTACACAGGAGTCATTGGGTTGTAATGTGATGTGTCTGATGTCCAATACCATATTGTTCTGAGCTTGTTCCTCTTCAGTAGTTTTAGGTGAGACAATGCAGGTGAATAGGGGCAAATAGTTAACTTACAGATATCATGAAACTTTGTGATTACTTATTTTAAACAATAGGTTTTGTATAACAATTTTTCAGAAATGTTAGAATAAATATACAAATTTAGCCATAAGTGTCCAAAGTCTAAACAGAACCTATTCTGGACACAACCATTTTTTTCCATTTTGTAAATCAAAAAAATACTGCGAACAGGTCTCAAAAATTTATTTTTGGCATGTTTTAATGAATAAAATGTATGGTTCATAAGACAATTAACAAGGCATGAACGAATCCTTCTGTAATAACTTTCTGAAGAGTGCCAGGAATTATTATGGAAAGTTTAGTTGATGTTGAGATAATGGCCCTTAAAGATGGCTATATAGGAGACATATGCAGTTGTAAATAGACAAGGTTTAGTCAAATAATCACCTAATTGTACATTTCGGACCTTTGATAGTTACTACGATAAATAATATATGGAAGCAAATTAGAAAAAATATGAAAAGATTTTTGCCCATTGTATCTTGCCTTAATCTATAGCAAATGTCTATCAACAAATGTGTACATACAGTACAGGAAGAAGTGTGTACTGTGCATTGCTGCATGTTTATCCCAAACTCTTCGGACAGCCCATTATTACAACCAGAGGATCTAAACTGCTGAGTGTACAGTAGTATAAAATAGCAAGGAGGAGGAGGAGGAGGATATTGAGAGTGTTGTACTTTCTTGTCATGCGTAAGAAATTATATTTTTTTATTTAATTTTTTTTTTGCCAAGGCATGGGCAAAAAGGCATCCAGTGAGTGAGTAGGGAGAAAAGAGAACCGCGGTCACTGTGCTCTGAGTTGATTTCCAAGGGGCTGGAACGTTTCCTCTGGTCTACTCCGAAGGCATTAATGGTTGAATGGATAGGATTGGACATGCCTGAAGACTCAACCAGCCAGCCCTCCAGATTCCCTCCCAGCAAAATCACAACAGTCTTGCATCTTAAGCTCAAATAAGCACTGTGGTCACTGTGTGCCCCTACCAATAATTTGAGAGTGAAAACCCCTTCCTCACTCGTGTATCAAATAGTTATGCAGTTTGTGTTAGACGGAGGCAGACCGAAAGAGAGAGAGAGAGAGCGAAGGAGAGGGAGGAGGAGACTACAACAGAGCTAGCTTTCACTTCTACAGCAACAACAAACATTATTTGAGTTTCCACTGTTATTGCAGTGTTGAGTGAACTAGTAGTTACATTAACTACAACTACATTTTGCAGTAGCTTGCTCATCCTTGCATAGTGATTCAAGTAGTTTGTGTGTAGTTAACTACTCAAACCACAAGCCAAACATTGTTAGTCCATAACAAGAAAAGGAATTCATTTTATATTGTAATTTGACCATTCCTCCTTCCCTCCAATGTTATTTTATATATGGCCCATGAAGACAAAATTTGCCCTTTTTAGTTTCTGCAATTAACTCTGTGGCCTTGTTTTGTTGTCATGTGACTTTTTCTATTATATTTAGCTATCATTTTATATCATATACAGGATATATTGTCAATGTAATGAAGTAGTTTGACCTACATCTTCTTGGTAGCTTTAGTTAGCCAATCTAGATTTCTCCCTATATGGTAGTATTGCTCTGGTTCAACTAATTCCAGTGTGAAGTCTTCGGTAGTGTGTAAAGCTAAGGAATGAACCATATTGTTTAATAAGTCCTTAACAAGAACTACTTACGAACTGCAGCTCAGACACAGTTGTCAAATATTCACCCTTTTAAGACGGGATCCTTTTTTTCTGTCCTTTTCTCTCTCATCTTAATTCCAATAGCAATACCCATAGTTCATAGTAATTGTCTCTGGCCTCATTGTCTTTTGCCATGTGAAAAAATGGGGAGATGGATTCCCCATTAAAAAAAAATGTCCGATTCTCAGGCGAAACAATGAGAAAAATATTACGCCCCTTGGCACAGAAAAAGCCCTCAAAGGCCTTGGCACAAAAGCTTGTACAAATTGAGTAAGATAGAAGCACAAACTCATTAGCTTATACCAGGTTTCCAATCACAGCATTTATTTTTTTAATATATGCTGTATGTCTCAGCCTAGCAAGAGCTCTCCACTGATGAGAAGCACTTTGCACCACTTCAAAGGGACGTAACAGTTCTAGTCTTAGAACTCCTGGCTGATGTTTCCAGCACTGATTTTTTTTTCCGTTGTCAGCAGAACATACTGTATACGGCCAGATATGTTTTTCACCTTGAAATACTCCTCTACTCTTGTTACTAGATTTGGCCCATGACCTCCGTCCCCATACGGGTTTCTTTTTTCATTCTATCGGGTGCATGGATGCAGAATGTCCTGCATTGTCTAAGGGTGTGTTCCAATACCCATACTATCTACTATTCAGTATGATAGAAAAAAAGATTTAGGATGTCCCGATTCTTGTGGCCAGATTGAGTATGGTTAGAAATGAATACCCCCGATGTCTACTACATCCGGCCGAGATTTCTAGTGTTGAAAACAGCACCCTATTTGGGCGATTCTGACCCACAATCCAGTGCGCACCGGAAGTGACGTCACATCGATGGAGACTCCATATGAAAACGGACGGGGATGCGACGGATATAAAAGCAAGATGCAAGCTCAAGGCGCAATGTTATGATGAAATAAATAAGTACAAGTATGCACCAACTCTATGCCTTCTACAACGTAGAATAGAAAAAAATAAAGAGTAGGCGATTTGGAACACAGGGATAATCACTGTTCTGAGCCTATTTTGTGTGTCATTTTTGCTACAGCGTGACAAACTGGCTCCACCACGCTTCCTTCAACCATTTACTTTTGAGAGTGTGTGAATCTATCTGGTCCCATCCAACATAGAGCTAAAAAGAATCGGTTAGATATATTCCCCAAATGGCATAAGAGGATATGGACACAACTTGACATTGTGTTTTTTAGGGGCGGAGGTAATTTGAAACTGGGATGAATCAGCCAGTTTGGATCCTTCTTCACAATGCACTTTAACGCCTTGCAAATTTGAAAAAAAGGGCCACATTTCAAACAGCTGCTTGTTTTAAAGATGCTAACAGGTAGGAGAGAGGGCTTTATATTAAACAGGAGAACACCTTATGATATCACCTGCAAGCACAATGCACAACAAAGCAATATTTCATGACACAAAAATTCACAAAGCCTAAACGTAAATATATGCTCTTTGTGATGCAAATGAAGCCCCCCTTGTAAACAAATGTGACTTATCACCGGTAAGCACATTTGATATTTGCTCTGCTCCTTCATTTTGCTCTCTGTAAAAAAACGAGCTGGATGCTTTTTTGCCCCTCTGCCGTAGAACATATTTAATCTGCAGTTTGAATATTATGATTGCACTCAATCCTGGATTCATTTACGTAAGTGACTGGATTCTAAAAAACTGCAGCCATACGCACATACATTCATTCATTGCACCTCCTCGGCTATCACTGTGCTCCACTTTTAATCGTCCCCCTGGGTTTGGCCATATGGGAGATGTTGGAAGATATACTGCTGTCATTCGTGATTCCGTCTTTTCTTTTTTCTAGATGTGCTGCCTTGCACTATGATGGCGTAGGTAAGATATTACCCTATTATCCCATTAAGGTTCTCGTACTTCAGAAAATCCGCTGCGTTCGTTCTCAGACAGGCTCATCTCCTGCACCATTTTCAATCCTGTTCTAAAAGAAAGACGCAGCTTCTCCTCCCGTGATGCTGCACCACCATCTGCTGGGCAACAGACCGGCAGAGCCAGCCGCATCAAACGGCTCTCTCTCTCTCTCTCTCTCTCTCTCTCTCTCTCTCTCTCTCCCCTCTCTCTCTCTCTCTCTCTCTCTCTGTTCTATCTGTGTCTCTCTTTGTCTCTCTCTCTCTCTCTCTCTCTCTCTCTCTCTCTCGTTCTATCTGTGTCTCTCTTTGTCTCTCTCTCCATCTCTCTCTCTCTCTGTCTCCTTCCCCCTCTCCCTCTCTCTAACAGAGATTGATTTCTCTGTCTGTCACCGATGACATTGTACGGCTGCTGTGTTTAAATTAGTAGCAGTCCGATAAAAGAATATTAATGAATCAAATCTCCCCGGAACTAAAAATCTTACAATTCCTTCGACACAAATATATTGAAGAGATGTTGCAGTAACAAAAGCCCCATTGATAGGGCTTAGAAATTGACAATAACCTTTGACAGCTCCCACTTGTGATTAGGCTGCTGTCTGGCAGTGGAGTATAGAGGAGAGTGCTTGACTCTGTGCAAAGCACCCACAGCCAATAGCCACAGCTGTTTGACTCCTCTAAAAGACAGCATAACACATTATGTAATGCAATTATGCATCAACATTAATAGCAGGCAATTGTGCAGGCAACCAGCCAGCTGGGATGGGTTTATATAACTGCCAAAAATTGACGAATAAAAGAGAAATGGGCAACCTTTTCCTGTAAGGAGCACATTTGCCGACACACACACATGCAGCACGCAGGCACACAAAAACACATAAGTTATCCCTCTGTTCATGCAGTCAGCCTGGAGAGAGTTTAACAAATTGCTATGACATAATTGTAATATTGCTTCCAGTATGTCACTTTGTTAATCTGTATAGCTTGGCTTAAATTCAGCTCCTGTATATGGAGTTTAACCATTGGTGAAAGTGCTCTCGCACAGATTCATTGAATTAAGTCGGCACGCATAAAAGAGATGGAGAATAGCTTTGAGCACTTTGTATATACAATTAGCATAATGCTTTTAATTTTAGTACATCAAGTTATTATACCCAAAGGATAGTTCGATCAGCTAGACTATATATATATATGATGTATACAGCGGATAAAGAGCTTACAAAAACAAATATGTTAACAACAAATAGTACATAAATTAACACACATTATCAAAAGCCTGTGTGTATTCCTGAGAGATAGGGAGAGGTAATAGCTGTGTTCATTATGAATATGTGTGTGTGATAAACAAAGCAAGAATAGAGCACATACATTATACAAGGCACATGCCATCCATACTGAGATTAGGCTACAGTGTGCATTATGAAAACACACAACACATGTTGCCTGTGCATTATGAAAACACACACACACACACAACATACATACATATTGCTTTTCCATCAGCGTTTGCTATGTGAGAGACATGATGTTAATCTTGAGCCATTTTGGATGTGTTCATTGAACTTGCTGGTGACACACGAACACACACACACACACACACACACACACATACATGTTGCTTGTGCATTATGAAAACACACACACACACACACACATACATACATATTGCTTTTCCATCAGCGTTTGCTATGTGAGAGATGTGATCCATTTTGGATGTGGTCATTGAACTTGCTGGTGACACACGAACACACACACACACACACACTCAGAGAGCGTATAGGCAGTTGATGGTGATGACAACAGCAGCATCCTGCTCAGTCTAATAACTGCCACACTCAAGCAGTGCTGGAGAGTGTCATGCACAAGTAAATATTTCATTACGTGCGACCATGTGGGTATACATTAAACCGAATCGATTTGTGCATGTCTTGACTTGGGCTGATATGTACCCTGGTTAGTGCTGTGAATAGTAATCACACTCTCTTGAGAAAAAGAAAAAAAACGGTCTCTACTGCCACCTAGAGGTGTTATGGGGGGGTTACTTCACTCTGCTGGTGTATTAATCATTCTTTTAAAAAAAAACAATCAAGAATGTTCTCCACTCAAAGAGACCTGCCCCTCCTCTATTCTCTTACAGTTAAAGAATATTAGTGTAATCTGATGCAGTAAATGCAATCCATTCCCATGCGATTATTTGAAAGTATAGAGGAAGTTAAACTGGGATTTGAAACAGGGATGTTTATTTTCACTCCAGAAAGGCAGTGTGTGTGCACATGCCACGGGGAAATGACTTGCAATCTAAACAGCTGTAAATTGTTCCCTGCCTCTGGGCCTATGTCAAGATTTTATAACTCAGATTGATTGGAATTATATAATGCGTGTGCCCGTGACTGACCGGCTCCACTCAATGGATCTGAAAGAAAGGGAGAAGCATCATGCAAGGAGCTGCTGGGGGGTCATAAAGAAGCCACGATAGATAAAGTGGGAGTTCATGTTGGGGGGGGGGGGGGTAACCACTGCCGACCGAGAATGGCAAATTCTGACTGTGCCAGCGCTTTTTGGGAACTGCACATGGGGAAATATTTGCTTATTCCACAATTTATATCCCAGAATATAACACATGGTGAATCACTGTTATTTTTGGCCAGTTGGGTCTGTGGAAGCTACTGTATATAGCACACACAGACTACTTCACATACTACGCCCGATTACTACTCAATCGTACTTTAACAACCGCCCAAGCTGCATGGAAGAGTTGATAATATACAGTTGGGATTTGAGATTTCACATACACTACATAGCGCATGACTTTCAGTGGTGTACAAGTTAATGGAGTGTAGTAAAAAAGGTGTTTGTTAAATGGATTGGAAAACCCAAGTCCTCCAAGGCTGAACCCTGGTCTCATCCGACAAAGGGAAATTTCAAAATCACTCTTTGTACCCTATGCAAAATCTTCTCTCCTTCTGCTCCACAAGTGCCTGCTTGTGTTATTCTGACTGAAACAACTTCCTCAAATGTTTTGTGGAAGTCACAAGGTTAGTGTTATCCGCGAAAAGATCACTCCATCCGTTTTAAACTCCTTTTCCTCTGATTTCTCAGGACATTTTTCAATTGTTGTGCAGAATTAAAGCTATGGTGCGTAGCTTTTTCATATGAACGAATGTCCGTTACAGTCGAGCCATCGACATTGCTGATGATGTCAGTTGTAATGTTCTTTCAAACCCAACGATTTTAACCAATTGTCCATTTTAAACCAATGTTTGGATGTAATTAAGATTTGGATGAAAACTGAAGCCCTTATAGTCGCTCCCAAAAAACTGGATCCAGTATAGGGTCATTAAGTACCTTTGATAACCAGGATAACCTCAGAAATGTAGGTGTCATCGTTAATTAATCTGTTTCACTCGACAATCATGTTGGCCAGATTGAGCGTTTCATGTTTTGTCGCATTAAGGAATATCACTTAATTGAGATCTGTGGTTATAAAAGGTTGAGATGGTGTCCATGCTTTTATTTTGTTTTTTGTTTAAAATAACTGTAACTGTTTTTACCCGTTTAAAATCATCCTTCTTTAAATCGTCCACAAACTGTCCAAAATGCTGGCTTTTAACTTCAAGTATCCCCATCATGGCCTAACAATATAGGAGGCTGGTCTGAGATTCCAGCCCAACAACACAATAGCTCCATAATTAGGACATTTAGACTGGATATCAGGAATATTTTTGCTGTTGCTTCTCAAAGGATGATATTGCATGTGATTTCTATGAGGCGATGTAGCCAGATGCAAACGGGAGGCGGTATCCAAAGGGTTCATAATCCACTTGCCCCATTCCTTACAACACTTTTTTTTTATTATTGTACTGTAATTGTTTCAGAGTTCATAATGACACACTGAATTGATGGTTGAACTGCGATCCTACTTATTCGTTGTGTTTTTTTCTTTTGTTGGCCAAAAACATGAAATTGCAATATAAACTTTTTTTCAGAAGCTTTTCTATATTATTTTATGTCTAATTGAAAATATAGTGGATCAATCTTTCCAAAAAAATATGCAAGAGGTTGGATACGGCACGCAAGGCGATATTTTCCCCGTTGCTTGGCAAGGGAGGACATTGCCTGTGACGTGGATGAGGTGATGTGGCCAGATGCCAACAGGAGACAGGATCCATAGCCTAAATGTCTTCCAATCATTCCCCTACAACATCATGTTTTGTAAAACATTCTAGTTGTACCATTTCTTGTGTGTCTTTGTGTTTTTTTGTGTTTTATCTTTGCAAAAACCTGAAATGGCAAAATATAATAAAAAATCTGAAGCATTTACATTTTGTTTTCATGTGTCTAGATCAACAGTAGTGGATCAATCTTTCACAAAAAAAAATCTATGAGACTTTTAAAATGTCAAAAACCATCCAAAGTACTGAATACAGATGTGTTTTGCATAAAGCACATCTGTGTGTGGTTGCATGCTGCTTGGAAAGAGTAATTCAAAAGTGCATGTGTGTATTGTTTTGATGCTAAAAACAGTTTTGAAATGGGATTGTTAGGTTTTGTTTCAAGAGTTTCATTTTGCCGTATAAGTTATAAGTTTACCTCCACGTGCTATGTCCTATTCGGCCTGTGTGTTAAGTTTTGACACAGTGGGCCAAAGTCTGCAACATGTGTGTAACTGGAAAGATTTTTAGGAATGTATCAGGGGGGGGGGGGGGGGGGTCAACCAGGACCAACTGTGATGTGTTTATTGATAGTAAACTGGAGTCCCGTAAATATGAACCCTTTTTTTAAAGCTGCAGAAACTTTGACCATTAAACCCGAGGGGAGATTACTGTAACTGTTTATGGTTATGTCTTGTGCATCATCTATAAACATTATTTTTATAAGGCCCTAAAATAGAATGATTGGTTGAAGGGTTTGGACTGAGCAGCTTTTAATATCAAGCAAACCTTCCACACAGAGGCGTGTGTTGGAGAAGAGGGGATAAGACAGAGAAGGAATCAGAGAGTGAAAGAACACTGTGAATTCAACATCAAACCTGTCAGAGCGAGTGGTAGAAAGGTGGTCAAATTCATGGGGATTAATAATATTTTTTTTTTTCCACAGAGAATCTTAATTCTCTGTGGAAAAAAACAAATATTATGGTATTAACTAGGAAGAAGATAGAAGGGGCCTGTAGTTCAAATGTATGGAACACAACTGGAGCAGGTGACATTGTCATGATCTTTATGTTCTTGTCTTGTTTTGGTGGTTTCCCTGTGATTCCTGTTTTATTTTGGTATGTCTGTCTTGTTTCTCCCCATGTCCTGTCAAGTTTCCCTCCTGTGTGATTACTGGCCCCGCCCTAATGTGTTCCACCTCTTCCTCGTTGCCTGTCTTATTTAAGTCCAGGGGCCTATCCGAAAAGTCCAATCTCCTAACCTATAAGCCTCCTTTCCTATACCTTAACCCCTAAACGTCATCGGGGTTAAGGAGAGATGAAAGGTGCTTCCTATCGAACATAGGAAAGGACAGCGCTGTTTCAAATGAATTCGACTCCACTTTTCCTAACCGACGTCATTGCGCGACGGCGAGCTGACGTGAGTCACTAGCGTGAAACTACACTATTCTCCGAAAATTGACTACAACAAGCGCTCGTTTGATCCATGCGTTCTTTTCATATTGATTTTAATCAGGTTGTCGCCAACAGAGTGAGAATCACTCCCATATATCCCAATTCACATGTGGAATAAAAAGAGTCTACACTTATGTTGATGTTGAAATGAACTGCCCCAGTAACTTCATTAAATGTGAAGTTGGTATTTTATTTTCTTATGGTGTAAATTATGTGCTACGAAAATAACTATGATGTTGGTCTTTTATGAGTTCTTTATTATCTTTAGCCTGTGTGTGTGTGTGTGTGTGTGGGGGGGGGGGGGGGGTATTTTGTTTTAGCCGAGTTAAATCTTCCTCTCTTCTCTTCTCCTCTCCTCTCTTCTGTTTTACCTCTCGTTCGTATTTGTGTAGAGTCGGTAAACTCCGGCGGTGGCCTGTTGCTTTAAATCTTGCCGCCGTAAAGGATTATGGGATACCACTATCTCCTTTCCTTTCGCATAGGTTGGTCCGGAGTAACCTATGCTAAAGGAGGGTTAAAGGATGAATCGAGGCTCCTTTCCTATGCCTTTCCTAAGCATTTTGAGAATTCGGATCACCTATCCGCCGAGTACTTCCGGTTCATCTCGATAGGAAAGGAAATTTCCTATGCAAAAAATACTTTTCGGATAGGCCCCTTGTGTTTCATTGTTCCTTGTCTGAGCATTATGGTTGGTGAGTCCTGTCCTGTGCGTTACCTGTGTCTTTGTATGCCTTGCCTTCTTGTAATTTTTGAGGAGAATACATTATCCTTTCCTTACTGTCTGCATTTGGGTTCTACTTGCCTGCCTGCCTGCTGTTTACCTTGACAGACAGACCCTAACCCTAACCGCTCAGTCTCAGATACAAAAAGCTATATCAATGAGTTACTGGGCTAATCTTCAAGGGCATAAGGTAAACAAGATGAGAAAGACCTGAGACCTTGCTGGGAAAGTGGGAAATCAAAAAGGGGTTGTTTTGCTTTGACAGCACAGCAGGTACGATTGGGTGAAGAGATGGGAATAAATGGAAAGAAATACATTGTGGCAGTTTATGGGGGCGGGACCTGATAAGCCTTTGGCTTCTTCCGTCTCCCTTCGGACAACACAAAGTATGATGTATGAATATTTGCAAGAGAAAATTGTGTATTGTGTGGAATTGTCCGAAAGAATAATAAATAAAAAATAAATAAAAATAAATAAAACCTTCCCAGTAACACCTGTATGGATGTTTCCCCCATGTGTCCTTCTATGTATATGTCCATCGGAAAATGCAGAGCGATAAAGAGAAAAGGGAACTGGGCAGAGATAGTTGGGGAAAGACTTCAAATCAAATCAAATCAGTTTTATGTGTATAGCCCAATATCACAAAATTTGCCTCCATGGGCTTTACATTCCATACAGTACGACACCCTGCCCTTAGACCCTTAGCTCGGCTGAGAAAAAACTCCCAGTAAAAAAACCTTTATTGGAATTTAAAAAATTGAGAAACCTCAGGGAGAGTTGACAGAGTAAGGTGTGATGGAAGTTCTGTTAAGGTTGGAGGTCAACTCAGGTGGAAGAATATTTCAGGAGACTTGGATGAATTATGAAGCAATATTTATTACAGACTTGGCCAAGGAGAACCGGACTGCAACTCTTGTGACTTGCACTTCAATTCTGACAAACTCATGCTTAGAGCTGTGTTTTAACCTTGCGCTATCTCTATCACCTCCCCGGCTCGGGCACCAAGCGTACCAATGTTTTGGTTCAGAGCTGAACACAGTGAACCATAACATTCTGGAGTCTAAGGAGATGAGACGTTATCTATACAATTGACCTAAGTGTCTCCTAACAGGCTCCAAGGCTGACCTAGAGTCTGAGAGACAGACACACAAGATAGGCATATATGACCTCTCAATCTTTCCCATTAATATTACAACTAAAGACCCAAAATTCCCTCACATAAGGGATCCCTCTCCCAGGACGGACATACTGCAATAGATGTCGGACGGGAGAACGGGGTAATGTGAGACACTTTTTACATTTGCTCCCCTCTAAAAGTGCGAACACACTGCACACCGCCGCGCGGCGAGTTTACATAGAAAGTCAATGTATTTCGCGCCGCCGCAGAAGTTGAAAATATTGAACTTTTTGCCGCCGACCACGCCGCGATAGCCGATCAGCTCAACGCTGATTGGCTATCGCAGATAGAACCAGTTAGATTAAAACACAGTCTGGGGGTCAGAACACAGGACCCTTAGAGCCAGCTAGTATCTGGGGGTCAGAGCAAAGAACAATCAGAACCAGCTACAACAGCCTGGGACTCAGAACACAGGACTAGACCCAGCTGTCATTTTCCATCTTTTGAGTCTTTGATTAATATTTGTCTGCATTTGTTTTATTGGGATCATTCATTGAATAAAGACATATTACTTAGAGTCTATTGATGTTAAAGGTCACTCTCCTGTCCCCCACATACATACTTGCCAAACCATGCCCTTGCTGACACCCCTTCAACCATCAACTCCCACCTCCAGCCCACATTGTCTTTTGTCTTATTCAAACTAGTCTCCTTGCTACCTCAAATATAATGGATTCATTAAAAGAGGGCACAGACACTGTCCCACTTTACCCCACAGCATTTGTCTCACTTTACCCCACTGCCACAATTTCAGAAAAATTACCTCTCTCAGCAAATCAGGCTAATCTTCAGTTATCATCATCACATGGTTTCATATGTTGGTAGTTCATCAACATGTATAAGTTTTTCTACCTGAATCAATTTGCTTTAGCACAACAATCGATTAAGTTGACAGCAAGAAAATTTACTTTTACATGCAAAAAAGACATTTTTGTGAAAAAAAAACATGCTTACAACATCACCATGAGGTCCTCTCTTTCATGGCCAAGGGGAAAATGAGAGGGGCTTGAAAACATATATCTCACATGATGACCAAAAATGTGTTCCATTGCCTAGATACAGGGGGGGTCTCACATTACCCAATGGCTCACATTCCCCCGTTCTCCCCTAAGTAGAGAAAATCATAAAGGTGCCAACATACTGCACACGGCGCGAATGGGCGGCCGGCGGCGAGCGGTTCATGCGGCGCAGCTAGGGCGGCGCGGCCGCCGCAGAAGTTGAAAATATTGAACTTTTTGCCGCCGGCCGCACCGCGATAGCCAATCAGCGTTGAGCTCCTCCCGACGTCACTCGCTTCGGGACGACTGACAGAGGAAATTAAGATGGATGAAAACATAATAGTCACAGTTTGCTCCCATAAGTTATGTGAATAGCCTCTGTGTCTGTTGCCTGCTGTGTACAGCTATCAGTTTTGCTTTATGAACCAAGTTAGCACCAGTTAGCTTGGGTAAAGCACCATCAGCACAGCAGACTGGTGCTCTCAGCACCGGTTAGCACCAGCGCCAGCATATCCCCAGAGCCCCAGAGTAGGAGAAGGCTACTCTGGTCCGGCGGCGGCGCGGGCGGCGGACACAATATGACCCAATATGATCACGCGGCGCGGAACCTGCGATTCGCGCGGCCAACCGCCGCGCCGCGGAGTGCAGTGTGTTGGCACCATAAAGGAGTGAATCATTGACCAGATGTTTACATGGTAGTACTAAAATTGAAATATGAATAGTGAATAGTGTGGATGCAGGAGGGCTTCAGATGCTGCCAGAGGGGGGACCGGATCCACATCGTCTTGTCTCCACCAGGGAAAACTGGAAAAGGACAAACAGACAGCCAGTGAGCGAAGGAAAATGAACATAAAGAGTGAACATGCAGCACATACAACATTCACTCAGGAGCCCAAGACTGGAAGTACTGGGTTGGCTTGTGTCATCCCTGATCTTAAAGTTAGCAATAAGCAAGAGCACCAGATCATCTAGCAGTGTATACAGTTGAGTTGTGTTAGCTCTAGTTATATATTTGCAGTGGATAGAGCAGAATAGATTGGGAAAGGTTATAGTATGTTCAGATTCATTATCATCATTAGTATCATTACAGTCCATGTCATCTAAATGTAGGCCAGATATTCTTTATGAAATACAGGAAACATTATTCAGATTACAATGCAGTCAGTCAGTAGTTAGATTCATGTTGGGTTCTGGCACATGGGGGCATAGAGGGGAACAAAAATTGCAGATTGTTTAGCAATACAATCTCTCAAATTGGATACAGTTATGGATATCAACTTAAAGACCTACTTCACCGGTGGAAATATGAAGGTGTTTTGAACTCTGAGATCCTATGTAGTATAAATAATTAAACAAAATTTTTTAGAAATCAGTTCATCCTAGCCTGAGAAAAGGCAGAAAGAGTGTTTTATGGTCTTACTGTCTAACACTGTCTAATGTTCCCATGCGTGACATCACACATGGTAAAATGTAGGGTTGGGATTAACAGGACAGCTGGGCCAAGGGAGGACTGAGGGAAGACTGAGGGAAGAAAAACCTCATTCATTATATTACAATAGTGATTTTACAATGATAGAGCGTAAAGGCGAAGCAAAAGCTCGGGTCAAAACCAAAATCATGGCTGCATTGCAGAAACAGTAGGACACAGGAGCTAATTGTCGCCATCTACACAACATACAGTCAAAAGTGGAGGGAGGGATATTAGAGGGAGGAACTCCAAGAGAACAAACCATCACACCAAGACTTAGATTAGGGCATACAGGGTTAAACAGAACTATGCATCGGTTAGGCAAGCATCCATCAGGCTTGTGCATTTGTAACTTAGAAGCAGAAACAGTTGAGCACGTCATTTGCCATTGTTTGAGGTGTGCAGCTAACAGGGAAACGCTGAGGAAGAAACTTGGGAAAAGGTATGTGAGAACAATATGCCTGAAAGAGTTTTGACCAAATGAAGAGGGATTTCTTTTTTTTTTTTTTTTTTTTAGAGAGACTGGGTTATTTGAAAGAATATAACTTATTATATTTCTACAAATGATAATTATTTATTAATATTCATTTATATTTTTTCATTTATTTATTTGCTTGCCTAGTTAATGGGATATATCTGATTCACACTCCAATATAGTAGCTGGTGGTAATGCACCTTTAACGTTAGGTGCCACCCGCCAGTAAAACAAGAAAGAAGAAGAAGAAGAAAGAAGAAGAAGAAGAAGAAGAAGAAGAGAAGAAGAGAGAAGAAGGAAGAAGAAGAAGAAGAAGAAGATCCCAACACTCTTCAGGGTGAATTCAATTGCACTGCACACTGCAGGACAAACCATTTATATAATAAAAGTCACACAGGAGGCTGTTTGTGCTGGTTATCTGTCCATTACATGACATCTATACATTTTTCTTTTGTTAGAATTCATTTTAAATCTAATTTACTTGATTTTTTTGTATTGCTCAATTACTTTGGAAATTGTAACTCTTGTTTCCCGTGCCAATGAAGCACCTGTTGAACCTAATTAAATGAAATGTCTGTGTTATTATAAGAACATAACAATGTAGTCAAAACTGCCCTAGCAGTTAGACTTTAGACTATAACGTCATTGTCCCCAAGGGGAAATTCTTTTTCACTTCATAGTACAGTTATGGGCCACACGCTGACAGACAGTAAACAGATGGACAACAAACACAACAAGATAACATGCAGACAGAATATATGAAACACAGTGGGACTGGGGTGTATTTTTATCTTGGCCTTTTGTTCAGTGCTGCTATGGCTGCAGGCACCAGGCTTTTGCCATAGCGAGCCCTCCTGCACAAAAGTGTGTTGTGTCCTGTGCTATTGTAAATGCGATGCGGGAGATAGCAGTTCAATATTAGTTTGTCTTTCCAGCAAGGCATGCTGTAAATGCTAAATAATTAGCATGCTATTACCATAAAAGACCACAAGAGGGCAGAAGAGGCTTACAAATACAGTCAGTCGTCAGTGAGGACAGGACGATATTGACCTCATCCTGTTCACTTCTGATCTTAAAGGCAGTAGGCGTATGTTAAAGGTCACATATTATGCTAAATGCACTTTTTAAATGTGTTCTAACATATCCATGGGTCCACGGTGTGCCTAGAGACTGCCAAAATATTTAAAAAAGTAACACTCTCCTTTTCTCACTCTCCCCCTTTCTGAAACCACCACCCCTCCCCCACCCAATATACTCCAGTCAGAATTCTCCCTTTTCTGACCTCACAAACCGGAAAAGCCAGAAGCTTCCACTGTGCAGCCCACACCCCTATTTCTTATTGGTCCACGGCCCTGACAGACAGAGGGCGAGGCGTATCTGGCTTCACTTCCGGACAGGGGGCGGGGGGCTCAAAGATTGTATATTTACGAGGGGAGCTGCAGCTCTTTTTTAAAAAACAGGCCATTGTGAGATTAGCTGAACATCAGCATAGTACAATAAATTATCTGAAAGTTTTTTTCAGCAAACAATTAAAGAAAAACGTATTAGGGACCACTAAGACCATATAATATGGTGTATAATAGAACCGAAAAGTGTATAATATGGGAGCTTTAAGTTACCTTACAGTGTGCAAGTGGAAGACATCGTTATCGTGTCCGGACTGCCATACTAGCGTCCTACATACTCACCATCTATATACTGCATACTCTCTACTCAAAGATCGATTGTGTATGCGAGCTGCGTCGAAACGTTTTCAGTTGAAGTATACTCAAGCAATGAAGAATTTCTTCTTCTTCTTATAAGATTCAGGCAGTTTAGACACTGTTAAGCTTATAACCGCCCTCTACAGGTTAGATATTGAACTAGATTGTTACAGTCCTGTGTTCATCATCTGTGTTTTAGACCTCTTGTTTTATAATTATGTTTTGAGGCGGAGGATCCCTCCGACGCTCTCTGTCCGGCTCATCAGCACCCAGCTGTCTGTGAGTTGAGCTGGACGAGCCGCGGTGTGTGGAACAGCAATCTGTTCTGATCTCTCTCCACTATCAGACTCACTTCACTCATTTCACTTAGTGACTCTAATGTTGTTAGGTATTTATCTTCATCTCTTATCTATTGTAAGAGTTTATGAATGACTGCACGTACAGTTGTCAGATCTAATTAAATGAAATGTCTGTTTTACCTCACGCCCTGTCCCGCTGTGTGATGATGTGTGCTGAAGCAGATCAGCACCTCGGACAGCGACACAAGTCCGTCCAAATCACTTCATTTATTTCTTTATTTTCAGCACCATGGACAGCGCCTGAGTGGGGCACAGCGGAGGATTATAAGGGTTTTGGACTTGCTGTTCTGTTCACAGCAGGCCCAAGATGAATGTGTTGTGTAGCGCATGAATATATGACCGTGGAATTGGTAGGAGGATGTTTATGATGATTGCTTATGCTATCTGTTGCCCCACAATTCTACAATGAAGGGGAAACAAACTAATATGTGAGGTGACTGTCGTAATGTGTCATGTCTATAGGCCGGTAGAGCACAGATAAGGTGTATTTTTTGATTTTTTTGATAATTTTTTTTTTTTTTGCAGGATAGTTTGTGGGATTTCCTCAAACGAGGAGGGAGTTTGGGGAAGAACGAGGATTTCGTAATCACTCGCCCACTACTATGATGATGGCGTCACTCTACGTAACCTACGTCACACAGGGGGTAAAAAAAAAAGAGGATGGGGCGGTTGTACTTAACCCTGTTGCTGTAAATCGGCTCAATGACAAACGGGGGAACGTGTGCCGACCGCAGTATAAGCGCAATGAACTGTGTTAGTAGTCTATTATAGTCCTCCGTGGCTCCAGCGCGGTCCTCATAAAATGACCCGATAAAACATTCGATAGTCGACCCGTGGGGCAATCGTGATTCAATCTGAGGTCATCCTCTGCTCTGATTGGCTGAGGCGCGCTCGCTGCAGTCGGAGGCTACACACCACGATAAACTTGCGAGCTCGTGACTGCACAGCGTGGAATTTCAATTTAAAATGCAAAGCTGAAATAAAAGCATGGCAGTTTTTAAGGACTAGTGCCTGGCGTGGAAACATTTTACCAACAATAAACAACCCATATGGTATTGTTGAATTATTGAAGGGGTCATTTGTATCAAGTGACTGTATATGCGCTTTTATTTCAATCGATAAACTCTCCCGAGCTATTACAAACATCACATGTATGTGTAGCCTATATGTAGCCTATACACAGGCTACATCACACCCATAATGCTTGATCAACCTACCCCCGTCTCTTAAAAAATGGTATGACCCTCAGATAGGCACTCTACACCGGAATTTAAACACCTTCCAAGTCATAAGAGTATATTCTACTGTATAGCCAGAGCAATGTTTAATGAGGTAATCAGTAAAAAATAAATATACACTTCCATTGGCATGGCCACAATAACCCATTACTTATAGGTCAATATGTTAGGCTCAAGGAAAAGTTACTTATAGCATTTTAATATGATAAATTGTCTAGAGATGGGAGATAATAATTGCACCCTGACTGTCCATATTTCTATGGAATGAATATAATGTAACCATAGTCAAAGTTCAAACATAGAGGCTATTTCTTAATCTCACTGCAATGGAAAAGGGACCAGATGAAGCTCAATTTTCCTTCTGCACCGGTTGACATCTGGGGGTGATCAATAGCTCTGGAGCCGGTGATGATGGAGAGAGAGAGAGTGAGAGAGAGAGAGAGAGAGAGAGAGAGAGAGAGAGAGAAGAGTGCTAGTGTGTGTGTGTGGGGGGGGGTGGGGGGGGAGTAGTCTCAGCCACGCCGTGAAGGGGGCCGTCCCTTCAGTTAGTGTAGATCAGCTCGAGGAAGGCCCACCTAGTGATCATCATCTGAGAATATATATCTCTCGTTCTGGCGATATAGTTTGACTCGACTGTGCACGTGAACCATAAGTGGAAACAAGTGAAGGCTATTTGTGAATAGGTAAGGACTCTTCTATTATTTTTGACCTGCATTGCCATGGTTTATTGTGTATTTTAAAGCATTTAGATGGATTTCACCACCATTTGAGGAACAATGCATGTGTAGCATCGTCATTTTAAGGCACTGTCTCTAAACCACAGACAGATATTTATTTAGTTTTGTTTATGCATTACAATTTATTATCGATTTTAATTTTTTTCGCAAGACAACGCAAAAGGCGTGGAAATTCAGCGAGGCGCGGGTGAAAACGTGAGAAATGCTGGTCGACATGGTGAATTGGTACACGTAGTAAAAAAAAAACGGTTGACCTGCCTGCACCGCCCATAAATGGAACCCTTCCTCCCCCCCCTCCCCCCCATTGCAATGATATAATTCGGGCGGTTATCGTGCAACATGCTGTTATTTTATTTTTTTATCAAAAGTATTTTCCCCGACAGGCTCAGATGACAGCCACTTTATTCTACGTTCAAAGCAAGTGGTCCGTGCAGATATCGTAGTGTGGATCGTGCCCCCCCCCCCCCCCCCCCCAAGCAGTGTTCTGTAGCTCGTTCAATACATGCCACCTTCTTGCTGTACATTCCGTTCAAAGGGTCTGCGCTGTCCTGTCATCTCGACTCGCTTCGGCATTACACAGGCGAGCAATATTATTCACAATTAACCATTTCATTGAAAGGCGTATTTATTTTATTTTACTTATTAATTTATTTTGGCTTTGCATATTTCATGGCTTGGGGCGAGGATGTGAAAGGGGGTGTTGAATGCATGAGTGAACACAGGTTTTTTTTTATTTTTTTATTACTACTACAGCCTTATGGCTGGACTGTTGCAGCCCTCATGATCTACCACAGGAGGCGCTGTTGCCTTCTCTTGCCACAACCTATAGTCTTATAATAGATTTATAGAGGTGTGTAGAAATGCATTGAAATGCAACACTTACAGCTGCTGATTAATAGTAACCTATATCATTGAACGTCATCTACGCATATCAATCAAGTCAAATCCGCGTGTGCACAGACAGAGACAGCAATGGTGGTGAGTGACTAACACAGGCATGGTCCATCTCTGTCCACAGAAGCTGGGCCAAGATGGATGTGTTCATGAAGGGTTTGTCTAAAGCCAAGGAGGGGATGGCTCAGGCCGCCGAGAAGACCAAGGAGGGAGTGTCAGCCGCTGCTGAAAAGACTAAAGAAGGAGTCATGTTTGTAGGTAAGGTGATCACAGATCATTGTTTGCTGGGTTTTATGCATGCACATCACACACACACACACACACACACACACACACACACACACACACACACACAACATACACATACACACACACACACACACACACACACACCACACACACACACACACACACACACACACACACACACACACACACACACACACACAACACAAAAAAAAAACACACACAGGCCCATTGAGACTGTCTGTGGTCTGGCTATATGCAGGAGCAGCAGCACATCAGCGGGGAGAATATAAGGACCGACCGATAGGTATTTTTTTAGGGCCTGTGCCGATTCCAGATAGCCTAACCACTATATAAATCGGCCGATTCAATTTAAAATGTTCGAGAAAATATATTTAATTAAATAAATATCTCATTTATTCATCCCTTGAATGTACTTCAAACACTTGTGTGACAAATATATGAATTGAAGGGAGAACATTTTACGGTTTTAAAATACTCTTACTGTCAGAAATTGGAGCAGTGACTTTTCTTTATTGTGATATGCAATATGGCTGAGACAATTATCTGTCTAATGTTACGTGGGGCGTTTAAACTCAGACATTAAGCATCTATCTTACTGCAAAACATGTCTACATGAATATAGCTTATGTTTGCAATGATCAAGGACATTATTTCTAATTTAGCTCAAATGAAATAACCAAATCCTTCCCTCATACATGGAAGAAACCAGCATGCTGCGTATTGCTCAGTATCTGAACCTCACCAATCACTCTCATAATACTGAACAATGCACCTTTGTGGTTTTCTCCTTTTAATGGTTATTCTATTGGTGTGGTGTACGTTTAAGTGGCTGATGTGTTTACATTGTATAGATAGATAGATAGATAGATAGATAGATAGATAGATAGATAGATAGATTGATAGATAGATAGATAGATAGATAGATAGATAGATAGATAGATAGATAGATAGATAGATAGATAGATAGATAGATAGATAGATAGATAGATAGATAGATAGATAGATAGATAGATAGATAGATAGATAGATAGATAGATAGATAGATAGATAGATAGATAGATAGATAGATAGATAGATAGATACTTTATTGACCCCAAAGGAAATTCTAAAATCTAGTAGTAGCAAACTTACATAATAACAAAAACCAGAAACAACCCCTGCCCCCCCCCCCCTCACACACACACACACACACACACACACACACACACACACACACACACACACACACAACACACACACACACACAACACAACACACACACACTCAGGTCCACCAGTGTATTAATTACAGGCGGGGAGCCGGGAGGGGGAGGTTGGGGCAGCAGCACATGCCCCTGCTTGGTATGGAGACAGATTGTCTCAGCTCAACCTTCACCTCTCCCACGGACAAACAAGACAAAAGACCTCTGTGCTTTTGCCTGTTACAATGCAGGTTCAGCTTAGCTTAATATGGATGTGATTACAGATACCTGCACATTTGTCTGGTGATTTTAAAGCACAGTTGAAAATGATTTGCCTTAGAGTATTAGCCCGATCTATTTCAATGGCTTTGGATCACTATTTTAAATAAACTATAAGGAGACGGATGGAGAACTGGAAAAGGCTAGCAAGCAGTGGGGCAAAAGCACAATGCAAACGGTTTGTGAAGGCAGGGCCATGCCATGCATAATTCAATGATCTGTGTTGCCCGGGCAATGATTCAGGATCAATTCTTTAATGGTTACGAAATCATGATTATGTAATGAAATCTTAATGGTATGCTAACCAATGCTAACCGGCTCTGGTGTCTTAATAATTAGTAGAAAAGCCCTGTTAACTCGAATGTTAAACAAATTGATGTCGGCCCTGTTTTAGAGAACGTTATTTGAGTCGAAAAGTTAAGACAACTTGCGACACAGCCAATTATAATTGATATTGATCATTGAATTGATAAATCATTGTTCATGAAATGAAAAATATGTGTACATTAAAGTTGATTTAAAATCACTCATTGTATAATACTAATTTATGATTCCATATGTTTCACCTACTGTATACGTGCTGACAAACACCGCCTACGTTGTGTGTGATGAATAATATCTTCCATATTGGCCGTGTTAAGCTGTATTGGGGGAGGGTTAGAATAGATGACTCAGGGGACCGGGATCTGTAGACACACTGGCCCTGGAACTTGCCAGGCCAGCCATTACATATATCTGTTTTGTCAGTTGTTTAGCTGTTGATAGAAGGCCCTATAGTTGCAGTGACTTCTGTGCTGATAGTTTTACAGTCTCCAACTCCTATGATAGATCTGTTGGCACGTTTTGGGTGCAAATGGGAGTCAGGGATATTGTGTAGTCAGATGTGTCTGCATTTAGATGGAATCCAATTACCCTACATATTTAGTGACTTGTCCCTGTGACACTCATCATTAAACATGTCAGGCTGCAGTCAAAAATATCATGTTTTTGTCTCTTTTTGCCTTTTGTGGTAGGGGAGAACGTGGTTATACGTCACACGGGTTGGTTGTCACAATGTGTCAGGGTGTCTTTGATAATTAAAATTATTCTTTATTACAATAAGTTGGAAACTGAGAGGGATATACATTTCAAGCCAACACCTTAAGCTTCAATTTAATGTAGGAATAACTATTGAAAGATGTTTTGGTGATGAGCTAGTCACACTAGAGCAAAAAGTGTGCCTACCAACCCCGTTCTCCCCTATACGCTAGTGGTGTGAATCTTTTGGAATCCCACGATTCGATTCAAAATCGATTCTCGACTCAACATCGCTTTCTTATTCAGTTCAAAAGGAGGATTCCAGGATCTACTCCAGTCCACTGTGTGCTAAGAGGCGTTGTGTTGACAAAATGATGGCATGAAAGTAAAATAAAGTCCATGTCTTACTTTTATATCTATTTTAATGTGTGGTGTGTAATGCTTGTGACTTTTAGGCAAGTCAAGATTACCTGTGGCTGTGAAATACATATTAATAAAAAAGGGGGAAAAAAAGTCTTTATTAATTTTTTTTAATTAGCAAATCATGAATCAATTCAAAATCACAAATCGCGATTTTTACATGATTACATTTTTTTCACTAGCCCTAGTATACACAGAGAGAGAACAGGAGCGTCTTTATCCCTGTGACATATTTGCTCTCTAGCACGCTGTGTGTTGAGCCTGGTGGGTGTTGCCCTAGAAAGCTGCTAGTATGCTTTGCTTGAAGGCGTCTCTCTTGGAGGAGGGGCAAGAGTGATGTGATAGGTCTGTGGAACCACCTTTTGACAGCCCGCCCACCCAGCTGAGCTCAGCATCCAGCAGGCATCCTCACAATGGCCAGCAGTCTCATTCATAGAGCATCCAAGTGCCATAATACATTTATTTTGTATAGCGCTTTTTCAAGGTACTCACAGACACTTAACAATATAATGAGTACACAAGCAAATTAAAAACGGGTGTAGCAATAAAGCCAACACACACTAAACAAAAGCAAGTGAAACATTAAAATCAGCACAAAAAAAGCAGGTGTAATGTGAATATGTTAAATAAATATGAAATGTAAATATGTACAAAATATAAAATTATCATTGGCTGATGGCTATTCTGAAGAGGTGTGATTTTGATTAGCGATTTGAATGTGTTCAGGTCGGTACAGTCTCAAATGTGTACGTGTGTACGGGTAAAGAGTTCCAGGGGGGGGGGGGGGGGCTGCACTGGAGAATGCTCTGTCAGTATGTAGTATGACACAATGGAGAATGTACACACACTGCTACTTTGGAGGTAAATGTTATTTCTTTTGTAGTATTTTGCGTTCACACCGTAACAGTCTCAATATAGCAGCTCTTGTCTACAGATGAACTTGGACAACGATCCCCCCCCCCCCCCCCCCGAACCTCTTTCGTCAAATCTATTGTTGAGTTTCATTAGAATGGTTAAGACTAAAGACTTTCATTTGGTGGTTCATCGTGTTTTTTTTACTGGAGAACAATAAGCTTCGAAATAGAACATTATTGATATTTTTCAAAAATGAACCCACAGCTAACAGCGGTTTGTGTTATGGGGCTTAACTACACCAGAATGGATGCGTTCAGATTGCATTCATATTTGAGGCCCAGCCTATTGTGGAAAGACAGTTCGATACATTTTTCATTATTTCGTCTCTCCTCCATTGGCTTTTAAAGGCCCTTTGGGGACTAATAAAAAAGCATGAGTCTGCTGCACAATAGAGAAGGATGACAAGGACTTTGAGTGATCTGGACCAGTGGGCACACAGTATAGCCCCCCCCCCCAAAATAGCTTGATGGAAATACAGTGTAGATGGATGAGGGTCTGCCCAAAGGCCAGAGAACTTAACAATGCAGTGGGCTCGGGTTTTTAAAGTGCAAATAACCCCTCACAATAAAAACCACCAAGTGCGCCGCCAGCCCATTAAAGGCGACTGGTAATCATGTCAGTTTAAAAAAAGTAATCCTGCTGTACAGTAGTACGGTGTCTTTGAATCATTGCTTCTTTTTTGGGTCATGTCATGGCTACTGTAGCACCCGACGTTTGACATATAGAAGTGGTAAAACAGGAAAGTCTATCAGAAATGGTGCAGGTTAAAATTCGGCCTACTGTTAATTTCACTTTGAATTAATGTACGTAGTAGTGTTTCATACGTAGTGCTTAAGTGGCTAAAATGCAACATCCCTCGATTAGTAAAGGAGCACCATTTTTTAAACAGATGTCTTTTCTTTGTTTTGTTAATGCAGGTACCAAGGCCAAAGACAGCGCCAGCTCAGGTGAGTTTTCCCTTCCGTTCGTCAAACGTAAAGATCGTCATTGTAACAGGAAGAAGAAGAGTTTCACTACAGCGTCCACACACTTCATATCACTCGCTAAAGGCATATTCATAATGGTGACGGGGGAGGGGGGGGTTTGTGTAAAATGGTCATTCTGTACATAATCAATTGAGAAACAAGAGAGGGCCAACATCGTGTGCACGCTTCTAATCCATCTGATGAAGCCGTTGGGATAATGTTACATGTGTGTGCTGTGTGTGTGTGTGTGTGTGTGTGTGTGTGTGTGTGTGTGTGTGTGTGTGTGTGTGTGTGTGTGTGTGTGTGTGTGTGTGTGTGTGTGTGTGTGTGTGTGTGTGTGTGTGTGTGTGTGTGTGTGTGTGTGTGTGTGTGTGTGTGTGTGTGTGTGTGTGTGTCTGCAGTGGCTGAAAAGACAACTGGAGCCATGGGGAACATTGCTGCTGCCACTGGCCTGGTGAAGAAGGACGACTTTCCTACAGACATGAATGTAAGTACAGCGCCACAGTTGGCATCAATCTAACACACCGGCTCCTGTTGTCAGACCAAAGGATTGCAATTTTCGGCTCACCATAGGAAATCAGCAGGCCCTAACATACAGTATATTTTTCTCCTCTTTTCAGCCTCTGTCTGTAACGCTCAGTTTTAGAGCCTGCCTCTCTATCATTATTCAGACTTCCATAGGACATAATACACAAACAACTTTTTACAGTATTAGTAATGACAATTCACCGTGACAAGTACATTGTGTCATATGTAAAATCAGTGGAGCACTCTTTTTTAATAACCTAAAACAATAAGAAGAGAAAATGCCTCATATAAAACCTAGCCACAATGCAAACAGTGCATTGTTATTGTTGATTGAGCCTATTTATGTGTTCATGCAAATGTGATATGAACTAGAAACAAGTAAAAGTGAGTGGTTGTAGCAGATCTAGATGACAGGGATGGACACAGGCAGCTGAATCAGCACGTCACTGCAAAACAGAGCTACACTCAGCACATTTACTGTACTAACCAGAAGAAACATGTAATGATGCCATTTGCCACTGTAGGTGAATAGGGTAAAAAGAAATGTACTCTAACATTAAAAACAATAATTTATTTTATAAATCAGAAAATACTTTGTACAGCTGCATGTTTTAAAGCACACTATGTATCAAAATCACACAAGTTACAACATATGAACAAATCCTTCTCTGATAGAATAGGGTTAAGAATGACTATGGAATGTATTAGTTGATTAGAATTTGAGGTTTTTGGTTCAGGCTAACACATTTTGAGATTACGGCCGTTAAAGATGGTTGTATAGGAGAAATATATATAGACGCAGACAGACAAGGTTTAATGAAATAAACACCTAAATGCACATGTTGGACCTTTTATTTGTACTTGTATATAGGAAGACATTTTATTATGGAAGTAGACAAAAATCTAGTGCTTGAATTTTTTTTTTTGCCTGTAGTCACCTTAAATGTGTATTTTAAGATTTAAAAAAATACGTGTTCCCCAACTCTAGTGAGAATATAAAATAATGCTCCCATGCCTTATTCTGCTTTGAATGCTGGAAAATCTTCATGGGCAAACTGCTAGCTGAGCAGTCAAAATAGGAGAAAACACAATTGCATCAATTTTTATTTGGAGGGTTTTTGAATGGTTGCTCTGCACACACACACACACAGCTATCTTCAGTCTCTAATATACCTTCACAAAGCCCTGTCTCATTGTTCAGGTGCTTGAAATGACCTCTGTGTAGGGCAATCAGCAGCCACACTTCAACACACAACCTTTCCTATCATGTGTACTCTGACCCCAAGAAGACCCTGTCCCCTGCTAATGTCACCACCGCTCCCTGTCTCTCCACTCACTCACATTGCTTTATACTCTCTGAGATCTTGTAAAATGTAAGAAACACATTTCTCTTTTCCACACAAACACAGCACATGGGAAAACAAATCACCCCATTGAAAGGTTGAGTGACACAATTTAATATTAATATTAATAATTAGAATATATATCATTTATATAGCGCTTTTCAAGGTATACTCAAAGACACTTCACAATGCAAACCCTTACATTTAGTACACAAGTGAAGTACTAAAGACCAATAGCACAATAAATGCAAGTGAACCAATATTCACATTTTATTCACAGCCTGTTTTTGTTTTTGTTCACTTGGTGTTCTGTACCTTTAAATGACGTTGCAACAGATAGATAGATATACACTTTATTGATCCCTTGGGTGTGTTCCTTAAGGGAAATTCAAAAATCCAGCAACTGTAGTACATACAACAAGAAACAAAACAAGTAACACAAGCTAAAATGCATCAATATACATGGTAAAAAAGTAAAATACAGATTTATATTTATAGATAAATACATGGGGCAGTCCTCCGCTCAGAGCTGGACCCTCTCCACTGTCTCTAGCTAATCTGGTCAATCTGACAGCATGCACTATGTCAGATACAGATGAAACTACTTCTCTCTCAACAACACCCTGACAACAGGCTGTTAGGCTGTGCACATTGTTTTGACATCTGCAGCGCTATACCTCAGTTCAGTTCTAGCTTGTGCTGGTCTGCACAAACACACTTATCCTGCAGATATTTTAAAGAAAAAAAAATCCCATATTTGGCATAGTAATACAACATTTCACTTAAAGCGAAACACTGCAGGTGAATATAGGAAAACATTTTTAATTTATAGACACTCATGACACTGTCAGTTGTTTGCTTACTTAAGAAATAACTAGCGCGTACATTTGCATATCTTTTTAAAAACAAACATTTTTAATGTCGGATAAGGCCAGAGCAATTTAGACAGAAATCTGTGGCCAGTACTTGAAACATTATACTAAAAGAAGTCCCCTAAACGTGAGGCTTCTTTGAGCTTTGGATCTTGGACTGAATTCAAAAGTGTGACCAATCAGACACACAAGACTTATCTTTCTCCTCAGTTTTCTCATCACATAAACAGCCTTCTCCCACATTGGCTGCTTTTCTCAGGCAGTGATCCATCTGATAAGCTGTGTCTTGTGTCTGGTCGCTTCCCATTGTGCACAATTACGGCCATGGTAATCACATTGGTGGGCTTACCGTAGTAACAGCAGCTTGATGCATTATAGTACATGGGGATTATGGGTGTGTTCCACTCTGACCTAATTGACTTGATTAGTGCTGGGTTTAAAAATACATGGCTGGTTGATGACCCACTGGCTTTGTTTTCAGGGCTCGTATAGTGGGGCAGGTGCAGTAGCATGGAGCGCTGTCTGATTCATGAGGCTCTTGGCAGGAGACGCAGTTTGTTTTAAACACCTACTGTTCTGTGGCTAAGGTTCACAGTGTAGATTTTCACCTTACATATTAAGAGCTATGGCTGGTCCTACTGTTAATAAACCCACGAAAGGGGACACACACAGACACACACACAAATCCTTTGGTCTTAAAAGTGTTTCAGGCATTGTATCCAAATCTTGAAAAGAATGTATTCACCCGTGCATTGTTATTGTCGATAAGAAAAACACATTTAAAAAAAAATGTAATTACATTGTTGCATTTGATGGCATGTCCCTTCACTATGAATGACACAGGCCACATGGTTTATTTGAAAATAAATCCATATGCACCATCCTAATGCTGTAAATACTCTCTAGATTCCCAAATGTGTATTAGTCCACAACTGGAAATAGTTCTGAATGAATGCACGTTTTCTTCCTGTTTGAGTAACATTTGCCCAGCTGTGTAGGAATAATTCATCTTGAATGGACTACATATATGAAAGCCATTTTTACAGATTAACCTCTTTAGATAAAACCAATGTGCTTCAATGGTGGATAATAAAAGTCTGGATCGGTGAGAGACTACCTAATGCGTTGTTAGTTTTATTTTATTTTTTGCCCCAGTTTTTGCCTCTCATCTATAACAATGGAGTCTCACAGTTCTAAGCATCTGATTTGTCTGAACAACAAATTCCAGACGAGGTTTAAGCCATTCTAGAGGCAGCCGTGTGTTTTAAGCTAAGAATGTAAGCGTCATGGGGGTCATCCTAATGTCCCCAGGGCTCAATGTTCCCCCTATTTATATGGCACCAAATGGACCTTTGATTAATATCATAATATATTCCAGTGGGACAGAAAATGTGGATTATGGTTATGTGGATTAAATACAGTTGTAAAGTAAAGAACATTGACTTATATATTGGTGATACATTCATGATGTGTTGAGTCATCTCTATACCAATCGGGGAGAGTTATGCTATTATTTTCATACAAAATAGAAAATTCATAATTTTTCTTTGTGTTGAACTCAACAAAGCAGCAGAGAGAAGACAGGTCCAGCTATCTTGAGTAGGAACTTATATTGCAACCAAAGACACGGGTTAAAATCTTTCCAAATGTGCAACAGACCGAATGTGTTTAAATGAAAATATGACTCTAATATACTGTATAATGACAAGTTATGAGAGGCACAAAGTGAACTGGGGCTCTTTGAGATTTGTTAACTAATCTCATCTAATCTCTATGTCTGTGTGTGTTGTTTTTGTTTTGTTTTGTGTGTGTGTGTGTGTGTGTGTGTGTGTGTGTGTGTGTGTGTGGTGTGTGTGTGTGTGTGTGTGTGTGTGTGTGTGTGTGTGTGTGTGTGTGTGTGTGTGTGTGTGTGTGTGGGTGTGTGTGTGTGTGTGTGTGTGTGTGTGTGTGTGTGTGTGTGTGTGTGTTGTGTGTGTGTGTGTGTGTGTGTGTGTGTGTGTGTGTGTGTGTGTGCGTGCAGCCTGAGGAGTACGGGCAGGAGGCCATGGAGGGCCAGGGAGAAGGGATGCTGGAGCCAGAAGGAGAGACATATGATGAGAACCAGCAGGTAATCGTCAGCATACAGCATCATACCATATTTCTCACTGTAAATAGATGGTTGTCCTTTGTTTTGTACAAAGCCTGTTTAAACCAAAAACTAAAAGGTGGTGGACTGCTGTTAGAGATCACTGACTATAACCACGTGCAAGATGAAGACATTTTACCCAACAGCTTTTGAAAAAAATAAAGCTAAAATTCATTTTCATAACTGCACAACCACAACTCATACAAAAAAAGTGTCATTTCTGTAAATATAATACAACAGATCATCTTATAGGTTAGCTGCTCATTTCAATACAGTCTTGTTCAAGGGGGGGTCACTGACTATAACCACAAGCAATATGAAGTCATTTAACTGTACTTAGGGTGAGGAAAATGAAGCGTAAATCAGCTCCATTGTCAGAACAGCCCGACTACAACTGATACAAAATGTGTCATTCGCTTAGCCAACAGAAGACAAAGGCTTACACCGTATTCATTAACTCATTGTTCCAGAGTTTAGCTGTATTGCATTTCGAAAGCACTCCACACTTGCCCTCCACTTCTGTCCCACACAACAGCACTTGAGCTCACGCCAAAGGTAATTCTTCTTTTCTCTGGAAATGGAAACTGAGGGCTTACTGTACAGTGGATTTAGCACCACCTACTTATACTGAGCATTGTCTGTGTGTGCGTGCGTGCTGTGGTGTGTGTGTGTGTTTGTGTGTGTGTGTGTGTGTTGTGTGTGTGTGTGTGTGTGTGTGTGTGTGTGTGTGTGTGTGTGTGTGTGTGTGTGTGTGTGTGTGTGTGTGTGTGTGTGTGTGTGGTGTGTGTGTGTGTGTGTGTGTGTGTGTGTTTGGAATGTGGCTGTCAGGGAGAAAACTGTGTAGAACCAGATTTGAAAAAGCTAAGAGTAGATGAATTTACACATCACAATGCACATCATTTTTACTTAGTGTTTACTACAATGATTTAAAGCCCCACACAGATATTCTCCTATACAATTAAAATATTCAGAATGAGCTTGAGTTGGTTTAAGACTTTATATGAGATACAATGGGATCTCTTTAACAATGTTCACTACATTCAGAACATTTGGTGGGATTTCCTTTACATTGCACGCTCCTATAGCCCCTCCATCAGTGGATTATTGCATTAATTAGTTAAAGGAGTAATACCGAGATATTCCCTGGGATGCAAATTAAAAGTGAATTTGAAGCTCGTATCAGCCATGTCCTCCTCCGTCCTCCTCCCCCTCCCTCTCTCTCTCTCTCGCTCTCTCTCTCTCTCTCTATCCGTCTCTCCTCCTCTCTCTCTCCCCATCTCCATCTCCTTCCCCTCCCCCATCATCCCCTGCTCCACCGGGCGACGTGCGAGCTGTGTCTGAATGGGTGTGGTGATGACGCTCTTTGCCTCAATGCATCGTGGGTATAATGTCTGGGTCTAACCCTGCATTGCTGTAAATATGGAAACCAAGCCTTTATTTTCAGGGAGGATTTGGAGAGAAAAAATGAATGTATACAATCCAATGAATAAGTCAAATGGTCTTAAGACTGTTGCACATTCTTGGAGACTGAGCCTTTTTTTTCCATTTATTTATTTTTTATATCTTGTGTGTGTGTGTGGAGGAGGCGTGTGCAGGGTTACAAGGATGCTGGCAGTATGCTCACGACACACATCCTTTGGAGCTGCTGTAGGCTTGGGCTGCCCTCTGCAGGTGGAAAAGACACAGTGACTCTATGGAGTGACATCATCGTTTAAAGCAGGGAGCAATGTGTTAGCGCCATAGAAATAAAGAAATAATATGTTACCACCATTAGCATTTAATGAGCATTAGCAATCAAAAAAGGATTTATAAAAACAGAAGTACTCAACGTGTTATGGAAGCCCAGGTTGCTTTGATAGCAGCCTCAGCTTTATCGATTTTATGTAATATTCTAATATTTTGAGATACTGGAATTTTGATGTTTTTTAATGAGCCGCAATCAGCCATAATCATTAAAAATGCAAGCAAAAATGCAAGCATTATGTGCAATGAATCTAGAATATGTGAAAGTTTCAACTTTTTTTTTAATTCAACTACACACAGATAAAATTACTTTTTCCTGATATTCAAAATGTTCAAATGGACATCCATTTTCATGCCATTGCCATGTCTCCTAAAAAAACTCTTCTTTTTCCCCTCAGGAGAACCAGGACTACGAGCCAGAAGCATAAACAAGCCTCAACCCTGCCTCCATAATCCAACCAGCAGCACAATAAGATTTCTAATAATAAAAAAAACGGACACATGCTGAAACTTTCACAATTACATACAACCCCGGTGCAAAAAACAAAACTACAAACAATACGACATGCATTCCCAAACTGAAAAATTGTTCTTCCTTCGAGACAAATCTTTTATTATTAATATATATATATATATATTGTAAATGTCATGTTTATTAATGTAATGATGTTGGGTGTATAGGTATTTATTGAGGTGTTAGGATATCGTTCCTTCTCGGTCTCATTTCCTTGAATCCCTCCCAATGAAATGAGACCATAGCCTGGGGGCCTTGTGAATTTGTACTTTGTGTGTATCTGTATTTAGAACAAAGAAAAATGTTCGATAGATGTGTTCCTCATCTTCCAATTGAGATAAATTGGGAGACGAAAAAAAAAAATATGGTCCGGTTTGCAAGCAGATATGGAAACAATAATATCCTCCTAAGTGTCGACAAAATGCCTGTTTGTGGTTTTCTTTTATTTTTATTCTTTGCATTCCTTTTGGGAATTTTCTTTTTGAACATTTTTCGAAGTAAGAGTTTTTTACATTGTATCTTTATAGTTACTCGTGACATCATTCCAGTGAAACTATCTGTTAGAAATGGACAGAGTGTACAGTTGTTTGTTGGTGTGTGTGTGTGTGTCGTTGTTGTGTGTGTGTGTGTGTGTGTGTGTGTGGTGTGTGCGTGTGTTTGTGTGTGTGTACTGAAGATTTTATCAAGTTTAAAGTCGATATTATGTCTTGGAATCATAATGGTTGTCAAATCAATTTGTGCTTTAAATTTGCAGGACTCGTCGCTGTAACGGTTTATGTGTTAAGCCAGACATACATTCCTCTGTAAATAAAAAGTTTAAAAAACTGAAAGAAATCTGTGGTTAGTGTTGTTTGATCATGTGTAAAGGAATAATTCCCCCTTTTTTTCATTTTGAGTTTTTTTCCTCACTCTCCAGCTCAATAAAAGGTGACAGAAACCATTGCTGTAACTGTGCATAGATTTTTGATATAGAAAATGGGCAGAGGGTTGCTGCTCAAGGTTAGGTTAGCTCAAACACTGGTAGTAAAGGGGATCAGGTCAAAATATATACACTCTATATATTATTTTCTATATCAAAAATGAATGCACAGAGAGAGTGAGGCAAAAATAATTCAAAATGTTGAACTATTCCTTTAAATGTTGTAAATTGATTCGATTGTAAACCTATTTGTAAACCATTTCTGCTTTTTTTCTGCCTGTTGCTGTAAATGAGGACCTATTAAGTATATCGTCCTCAAATGTATCCTCTTTTTTTTTGCCAACTCTTGTCTGTGGGGGGTTTGATTTGCAGGATGTGTGAAATGTGCTGAGCGAGGCTGTGTGGCCCCTTGGCAGGAGCGCTGGCTGCCATAGTTGGGATGCCAGTCTGCCCCGGGCCCTCTCCCTTTGTTTGATTGTAATCCGTCTGGGTGCTGTGTGGGGTATTAAACCGCCCGCTCACTCGCTGTGGGGCTCAGAGATCCACATGTGTTAACACCGAGCAGGGGACCATGGCCTCGTTCAAGAAGTCCTTCGAGAGCCTGAAAGGAAGCAGCCACTCGGCCGCCAAGGGAGTCACAGACACTGCAGGTACATCGATTGGAAGGGTCTGGTAGATAAGGGTGGAAAAAGGGCTTTTGTTTTCACTAAATATGTTTTTTTTTAAATATTTGACACATGTTTAATATGGTCTTTTACATGGAAAGGACTTCACCACTTTGGCCTTTTAAGACTTCAAATTACAGTAGAAAGTTTCAAAATTGTCAAGTCAAGTCAACTTTATTGTTAGTTTCTGCTATATGTGCCGACCCACGGTGCAATAAGTACATGAGGATAAAAAAAGATAAGATAAGTAATATATACAATAAGTAAATTCTAGATAGTGAAAAAAAGTGAGGCAAAAATCAATTGGTATAAAAAGTAAATACATAGAAATGTGCAACATGAAGGAGAACATTATTTACAGTAGTGCAATATGCACTAAACTGAAGAAAAAATGTACAATATAAGGGAATAACAATGTGCAGGCTGAGTATACATGTAAAAAGCACAGATTCTTACGAACGCAATGCAAGTTGTTAATGCAACAGCTTATGTGGCTATAAGTGCCTGTACTGTGTGTGTTTATGTGTGTGTGTGTTTGTGTGTGTGTTTTGCAGTGCAGGCAGCTCAAGACGCTGTGCAGCAGGTGGCAGACTCCTCCAAAGAGACCGCCAACACAGGTAGAGTGCACACTTCACTGAAACTTTGCTCCCATATTAAATGTGTCATGGTCATTGAACGATAAGCTCCTTCAATCTGTAAGAAAATGGAAATGTGTTGAGCAGACTTACGGTAAAAATTGAACTACATTAACCTTTATTTGATCTGTGTAACACTCTGTGTGATACTAATGTAGCTTGGTTAAGAAATGTTACACATTAAAAAAACAGTGTTAAGATTAATTTATTAAAGATAGTTTAGAATACAATATATTCTGCATGCTTTTTTTAATTTATTTTTTAGATTTCTTTATTTAGAAGGGACAGCACACTTTAATAAACTTGAGCACCAGATTTCAAAATGTAAATGTGCCAGATTTAGCCATGCAGGCTAATTTTCATCTGTAGTCCCTGGTAGGTTGATAGCTTAAAAGAAACATTTAAAAAAAAACTACAAAAATACAACACATAAGCACAAAAGAAAGCGACACAAGCACAGACAAGTAAAATGACACAACCATATATTCCAGACCACAACAGGTTGGCGGTGTGTGAAAAACATGAAACAAGTAGCAAACAGACAGATAAAAATGCATGAACATATAGCAAGTTAAAACAGATGAGCATGTTATACACAGACAAAAGCACATAAGCACAGACAAGGAGCATAAACATATACAAGGAGCATACACATATACAAGGAGCATAAACGCAGACAAAGACACATACACACAGACAAGCTTATACCCATACTTTGCATGATGTTAGTTGTAAATTAATGAAAGTCTCATTGCAACTCTATTTAAAAACTCAGTCTTCTCTTGTGCTTCACTCTGACTCTTTGAAGCTGCTCAGGAAGCTGGGCGACAGAGTCAAGCAGTGATTGGGAAAGCTGCGGACAAGGCCACGGACACCATCAAGGAGTTTGGACAGAAGCTGGAGACCAAATGAACAATGGGACAATTGTGGCTGGAACACTGGGGCCAACTCGTCTGATCATCCACATGTTTCACACAAGAGATAATGTTGGGATGGAAGTATGTTGGCATCAGAAAACATGAAAAAGATATATAAATAGATATGTACTGTATATCTATCTTTTTCAGGTTATATAATCGAATCCACACAGCTAACAAACATTCCAAAGGAATTATTTGTATATCGTCCTTTTTTTTCCCTCTCATCACCTTTTTCCATTTGTATTTCTTGCTTTCGTATCGATTTCATTATATCCTATGTGACTATTTTATGGAAAATTAAAAACATACACCTAGGTACTTGTTTCTTTTTCTTTTTCTTTTTTTCAAAATGTGACATTCTGCCATGCAGTGCAGATAACAAACCCTGTTTGCAGACTGCAGAAGTAGCCCACACTCTCTGCGCTGTTTATTTAATTATTTATTTATTGAATGTATTTATTGCGCTCATCTGTGAATCACCGCCACTGTCATTATTACTCCCAACACATTGCTGTTTGGCTGGCCTTTTGGCAGGGCGGATGGCTGTCAGTGATCAGAAAGTGTCTCACCTTGGCCCCTCACTCACTCACTAGCAGCAGTAGCACACACACACACACACACACACACACACACACACACACACACACACACACACACACACACACACACACACACACACCACAAACACTCCCCTCAGTCAGTCACACCACACACGGTTGCTATGGCAACAGAGCTCTGGTGGCGGCCGGGGATTGGTTGGAATGGAGGAGGCCTTTTGAATTAATGGTGAGAATACTTCTGTTGGTATAGAGTAGTACACAATGTCCTGGCCAGGCTGCAGAAAAGAAAGAGAGGGAAAAGATATAATACATGATGAGAGAATTAAAATGTAATAATATCCTCTTGAATGAATGACAGAGGCACTCGAGACAAAACAGTGTGTGTTACAAAGCTGGAGAGGCTAGAGGGAGGGATGAATATGAAATCCAGGTTGTATTTTCTCTCTTGTGTGGGCGGCACAGCTCTTGCTTCCTCCAGGCTCCTTCAGCTGATCTCCCCCTGTATATCTCTCCCATGTACCGTCCGTTGCATCACTTATTCTAATATATTTCCCCAATTTTACCTTCAACAAGACCTGAGGTGTTTTTTTTTCTCAGCTTGCAATGAGCCTGTTTTTTTAGTTCAGAGGAGGTTGCCTTTCTGACGTGTTCAGATTTCTTTTACCTTGATCCCACATTGAAGAATACTGCTATTCATTGAGCTTTAAGGCGTATTGTAAAACATAATACTCCTGAATACTAGTGAAAAATATTCTTCAAAATTAGTTTTCACAGCTATACATTTCAAACTCTTCCACCTTGAAAGGCTTTAATATTGCACCGTATTTCAAGACATATTACCAAATGAATGTTCACTTGTTCCATTGGCCAGTCTTTTCTTTTACTTATTACAAGTGAACTGCACCTTGTATTGCATGTTTTTTTTTAACTTATTCTTTAAGGAGGCATTGTTTCAGTGAAGCCCTTGCAATGATCATTTACAGTGTATTGACATGTATCTCCAATGTATGGCCTCCTCTCCAAAGTAAAGCCTTGTTGACCAATCCACAAAGGTGCTCTTGCACAGTGTTGGTATTGTGTTGCTATGAGAAACCTGGAGTTAATTACTATGATGTACTGATTATGAGGAGGAGCTGAGGAGAGTTTTTTCTGACATTACATTACCACACACACACTGTCAGAAGCCGAGCGTGGTTTCCAGGGAAACTGGAAATGTGAAGCTTTTTTTGCAGCAGCAGACAGACACACACACACACACAGCCACAGCTTAAAGAGCGAGGATTGCCCAAGATAGATTATTCTAAGACTAAAAAACCTGTAGCCACAGCACACACTTATCAGTCAACTGGGGGGAGCAACACGGACATTATGTGGGTCTCCATCAACTGAGACTTGATTTTTTTTCTCGAATATCGACCCAAAATCTGAGAGAAAGAGAGAGAGAGAGAGAGAGAGGGTCATGGAGAGACTTCAGTCTGACTTGGACTGCTGAGGTATGTCCGTCACTGGGGATTTCCAACATTTGTTTTAGCTAATTATTTGTGTTGTTGTTTTGTTTCGAATTTGACAAATGCTCTGGCTTCCTGTGCATGATTTTGAGTTCAAGAGAGTATGGTTTAAGGTGAGACACTGCAGGCACAACACGTCGTTTTCTAAAGCCACTGGTAAATTTTGAGATTTTTTGGCCATTTTTCTTTTCTTCTTTCATACTAGAATAAATTAAAGATCCCAAAAGTACCTTAAGGTCTTTATTTGACCAAATCTTGTCTGTTGGCATCTGTACATTTGTCCTATACAACCATCTATAAAGGCCATTATCTCAACATTAGTTTTCCTTTAAATACTCTGAACCAAAAATCTCAACTTCTGAAGCACTTACATCAACTTAAGTTTCCGTTATCATTCTTAGCACCATTCTGAAGGTTATTTCTAAAGGTTTGTCAATATGTTGTTAATTGTCAGATTTATGATACATTTTCTTCTGAAGAACAGGCCAAAAATTTACTTTTAAGACATGTACATAGTATTCTTTTTCAATTATAAATTGAAAATGGCTTTTTAGTAAATACTTTGGACAGTAAAATGTAGTGAACATGAAAAAAAGATGTGAACTCTGGCTTTATCCAACATCTAGGTTTTAAAATTGGAATGCAGATTTATGCCAAATTAGTAAGATTTTGTCAAATATGTATATTTAATCAAACATTTCAGAATTGTCTTTAATACGAAAGAAGATAATTGTTTTAATTGTCAATAATCCACTGGCAAAGTTCCATGATGATATATATAAATGTAAACCCAATTCCCAATTCGCCTGCAGTGTCTTTCCTTAATAATAAACATACCAGATAACAGTGTACATGAACAATTGCCATTAAATAGGAGCAATGATGGAACTTGATTCCATGTCACTGCTTGGATACTTGACACATAAATACCGTCGACACAACATGTTCATCACAAAAACAAACCTGTGTGTTTTTCTTCCATTCACACTCATGCTGGGAAGCTTGTTGCCATAGTCACTGATTACAAATGTTAGAAACAGTGTGTCAGTGCTGTGTTGTGCCCTGCAGGTATTCCGCCACTTTATTAATGCGATGAGACACAATGGGCAGCCTTAAGGACGAGATGAGAGGTCTCCGAGAGGACCGCGCGCCTTTTGAGAAGATGGCAGAGGATGGAGAGCTTCCGGGGGGCTCAGACGGCAGCACTGTGCCTGTGCCTGAAGCACCTCACATGGACACAAGCGAAGACATAACTCCTGGGGATTATCAGCCACAACTTCACACTAATGCCATCTACATTGAAGACAGCGACAAGGATCCACCATCCAAAGATGAGGTGCCTTCAGGAGGGGCTGCCGACAACGCAGACCGATCAGACTCAACAGAAGTAAAAGACTCTAAACAAACTGATGCCATCCCTCCGACAGAACAGCCCACAACGGCTACTCACGACGATGATACGACAACGTCTACTGAGTTCCTGAGAGGTGGAGGTGGAGGAGGAGAAGTTCAGGAGAAAGCCATAGCTGGTCATGACGACGGAGTAAAACAGGCAGAGATTGAGAACATCTCGGTGCCAGTGCCATCCACTCCGGGCCCCTTCAGCCCACTGTCCCCTGCCCCTATTGGCCAGCACCACATGCGCACACAGGTCAGCCTGGAGGTGGTCCAGTGTTGCTCGGCGGCCACCAGTCCCATGACCCCTCCACAGGGGGGCCAGGCCTTCACCTTCCCCAGCAGCTCTCTGGGTCAATGTGGAGCCTCGTTGGGCAGTGACACTAAAGACGCCGGCCTCCAGGTGGGTCTGCGAACCGAGTGCTGCTCCGTGGCCACTTCTCCAATGACCCCCAAGACGCCATCCGCCACAGCCTTCCCAGAGCTGGTCGGGGGGGAGATTTTCCTTGTGACAAAAAGTCCAGCGTGGTTGCGTCGGATAAAAGTGGAGCTTCGAAATGCACCGCATCAAGCATATCCACAGAGAGCTGCCCCTCCGCCGGGCTAAACGTTTCCCCAGTAACTCTGGAGGATAGTAGGCCTAATCAGCAAGGCAAGCAGCAGAGGATGGGAAGTATGGATCAAGACATTACAATCCTGGTGACCCTCCATGGCAACAGTGAAGAGGAGGAAGAGAGGGCTGAGTCATCCCCGTGTCCCACAGGGCCAGAGATGGTCCAGATAGAATGTGACGAAATCAAAACAAATACCAGAGATGCCAAGAAGAAGGATGGCAAAGAAATGATCTTCACGCAAACCGTTGCTCCTGCAAATGCACAGGAGACCTCTGGAACAACCCCCCAAACAAACACAAGTGATGAATCCTCCATTTCAGCAGACAAAGACGACACAGGGGAAGACTTGAGAGACATTTCCGTGACAAAGCCTCCCAGCATCCCACAGTCCCCAGCTCCATTCGGCTGCCACAACATGCGCACGCAGGTCAGCCTGGAGGTGGTGCACTGTCAGTCTGTGGCCACAAGCCCCATGACCCCTCCACAAGGGGACCAGGCCTTCTGCTTCCCCTCTAGCTCTCTGGGTCAATGTGGAGCCACAGAGACTAAAGACGCCCAGATGCAGGCAGGTGAACAGGTGGAGTTTCGCTCAGTCGCTACGGCGCCGATGACCCCAAGAACGCCCACGGCCACAACCTTCCCCGAGGTCAGAGAGGAAGCTAGTAGGGGAGAAAGGGGTAAGTCGAGCCAGTGGGTAAGATCATGAGCCACGCCCCTGTATCTAGGTCCAACTATTTTTTTAGTGATCATGTGACCACATATTAAGAAGCTGTGGTTCACATTAAACAAGTCATCCTGGACTCAAGCACATGGAGAGTTGAATGTTTTCATGCAAAGTGATTTGATTATTTTATTAAAGTTATCAGTCTTGTATCTTAAGTAAAAGAGATACGTTTTGGACATTATGTCATGTTAATTAAGGTCAGTGTAAGCAACAAAACAAGCCCATAAACCTAGCATGATTGTGGATTCGAGCCACTGTATTTCACAGTTTTGTCAAATTGAATGTTGTGGGGTAAAAGGTGCCAGGGTTGAAGTTGATGGCCAATAGTTCAGAGTCACTGTTGGCCGAACACATACATGCTTACACACTCACCAATACAGTCTGTGTGTTACTGTTACAAGAAAATGTTAATTAATTTAAGCTACACACATACACAGGTTTGCCTTGTATGAAGTAATGGCATTAATAAAGTTAAAAATGATCTCAAAATTGTTTTATTTTGTTTAATTTTATATAAACATTGGCAATATTTACCACTCTGGTCTCAATTTACTCAGTCAGTCCCCATGATAATTTTACCCAATATTACCTTGCTGCATTAATGGAGCACTGCAGTTTTGGGCACCCCACTTTTGCGCCAGAGCGCCTAACTATTGTGTAAATAGTAACTTTTGCTTGCAACAAATCAACTTTAACGCTATAGTGCGTAACTGTTTCAAATGAATGCATGTTGGATACGTTCAAGCTATCACCAAAGCAGTTGGCACTAAGTTGATTAAGCCGCTCGGCTCCACAAAACACTTTCGATATTTCTCAGTATGGGAGCGTTTACAAACTGTTGTCGCACCCCGACACTGGCGCAAGAGTTTCAGAAAAATCCCAAGAAGCATTCCAGAAATGTTTCAGTCGTTTATTCTACTGCTAAGAAAAAACCTGGACGTACAGCAGAAGGTAATAAATTCCTGCGCGATCACCGAAGGCTTACCTAATGTAGATTTGCAGACAGTGTTGTTGTAATTACTCAGAGTTCCTCATAGGGGCAGCAGAAGTTACGCACACTAGCTTTAAATCTTCCTTGAAATCATCCATTCATGGTGGCTCATGGTTACCCCGTTCTCCCCTACAGAGGAGAAGATTTCGGAAGAAGAGGGTAAGAAGAAGGTGCAGCTGGTGGAGGACAAAGAGGAAGTAGTTGAAGAGAAGGAGGAGAACGTCAGCGGAGAGAAGGAGTCGGAGGCAGCTGGAGAGGACAGGGAGGAGGGAGGGAGCGGTGTGGAGAAAGGAGAGGAGGAGGAGGAGCCTCTGCAAGAGGTGAGCTGGGACGAGAAGGGCATGACGTGGGAGGTGTACGGCGCGGTGGTGGAGGTGACCGTGCTGGGCTCGGCCATCCAGAAACACCTGGAGAAACAGGTGGAGAAGCAGAAGAAGCCCTCCATGCCTCCCCCTCCTCCGCTCAGCCTCTTGGCAACGCCCCCAGCCTCAGAGGGGGGGAGCAGCTCAGATAAGGGCTCAGGGCAGGGTAAGGGTTTGGACTTGGGTAAAGGCCGGGCGGGCAGGAGGGGAGAGCAGAACGAGGAGGCCAGCAGGCGCAGGAGGAACCCCTTCCGTCTGCTGATGGAGAACATGCAGCAGCCACACTGTTGCTCCAGAGCTCACAGCGCAGAGTGATGTCACAATGGAGAAGAATACAACAGGTGGTTGGTAACTCACACAACAGCCATAGACTTGTGTTAGAGCTCGAAATGTAATAACAATCTATAATGTAATAAAAAAAAATATCATTATGAGACCCAAATGTAATGACTGGTTGATAATGTTACAAAATGCTGTGCCCGTGACATACTATCTCTTTGCCTATAATCTTTTTGTGTAGACACGTTGAGCCTTGAATAACATTAAAACTATCGAAAGAATGTTTTTTTTAATGATACTACACTCTCCATTAAAGCAATAAGCCCTTTAATCCATAAATCAATGACTCACTATAATTGTAATATAATGATAACACCATTAGGAGAAAAATATTTTGCTCGCTCCATAATGTAATGAGTGACCCAATATGCCATAAATTGTTACGTTATGCTCTCAGCCTTTTGTTACGGTTAAGGTAAGGGTTATCCACCAGTTTTTACATTTTGGCTTGAATTAAACATTTTCTATTACATTATGGGCCGTTTTTACAATTTTGGGTCTTTACAGAAGTGGCAGTGATGTACCCGCATTTACTTCAGATTTATTTCAGCGTTACGTTGTCTTCAAGGTGTGAGAGGCAAAACCCCCTTCTCCCACGTGACAAAAAAGCACAAAAGTATTTGATATTACCGAGCGTTCCTAGCTGACAATTGGCCATACAAGATGGACAGATGAATTCTTTGTTGTTGTTGTTGTTGTTTTTTTATTGCCTCCATGTTTGGACAAAGGTGATGTATCAATGTAATCGTAAGCTCCATTCAATCCAGTCCAGTGTAGGTGTTGATGCTTTTATGTCTTTCATTCACCTCGGACAATATGAAGCAATGAAGACAATCCCTCTCCTGGCTGCATTGGAGATGAACACAGCTGCAACTCAGAGAAAAATGATAGCAGAGTGATTGTTTTTTTGATTGGGATGTATGACGTTGGTATGAGTCACTACAATGTGGATATGATTTGTAATGGAGTTTAAAGTATGGGAGTTTAAATTGGCTTATATGATGATCTGTTTGTGAGATGAGTGCCCTCCATTGCTACAGGCCTTTGCAGTAGTGTGTTTTTTAAATCTGTATTCAAACCAGGGTATTTAACCTGTTGGCAAGGTCATATCAGAGGGTTTTTTTAGCAGTATTCTTTTTTCATTTTTCGCTCCATGCACCTTAGAGAGTCTGTGCACACAACTGGACCTGTGTATGTCTTATATACTGCTTTCAGATTTGGCACGTTTTGACTTGTTTGTATTGTGAGAAGTATGGAAATGTACTAATGACGCGCACAATCTTTTGAGAAAGGCAATTGCTCCTTAAATTAGCTGTTTTTTTTTATTTATTACTACTTAACTGTATTTCAACGCCCTGATTGGGGATTCCGCTGTACATTATGATATGACGCTTCTTTTTAAATGTGTTTAAATGCTGTGGTCGGTACAGTGTCAGTGTCGGTGTGTTCATACATTCGCCTTCATAGAGGTTAGGATCAAATCCACGTTGGAGAAATTGATTTTATTCACAGATTGCACATTGTGTGATACATTCGTTTAGATGAATTTCTAAACTTCTCCTTTGTAGGCCGTCATAGAGTCACAGTGCATGGGGTTTTAAAATCAGCAACAACCCATCTCAATCCCAAAGCAAACACACAAATGAAACATAAGGTTAAACCTTTTGGCAGACTTGCAGTCATACATAAACATTTCTATTATACATTGTGTAATATTTTGTTGTATTCTTTTTGGATTTTCCTCCTATAGTAGCATCAGCTGCAACAGAAATTTGCATCGTGTGTTGACACAATTTATAATTTACAATTTATTAACAGATTATTTCAAAGTACAAACAGTTTTTAACCGTTCTAAATGTATATTAACAAGAATAAAGTGATTCACATGTGCAACAATTAATGGCTCTGTTTGCTTTTCCCCAATACAAACTATCACAGTTTGGGAAATATGTTTTGTTTTGTGCTGTCTTGTCATGAGTTGGGTGAGAAGGTTAATGTCACTTTCATATGTTTGCTCTGCCCAAAAATGTCAAGGTTTTTGTACGGATAAAACAATCAAGATGGAGTGAGCTTGTTCAGGAGGCTGGCAAGCTGTTTTTAAAACTTTGAGCAGAACCAGGGTAGCTTTTTGTTTCTTTTTTCCAATCGTAAGTTGCATCAATTTCCCATTATAACTCTTCTTACTGCATATTCCAAGAATGTCGACAGTTGGAAAAAATTAAACAGTTCTCGATTCAATAATGAAACCGAGTTCCACGAGGTCAATATACTACATCAGATATTTACTATGTGATATATTGTTTACAGTCTTTCACTCAGAAACATCACCCATTTTCATGAAGCTTTTTAGAAAAAAATTCTTGAATGGAATGTTTGGAGAAATAAAAGCTAAATCATCCCTTTTGGTGCCATGCATGTTGTGCACATATATCCATAACACATAACTATTGGTTAGAGCGGAAGGCTGTTTGAAGAGCAGGGCATTTATACCACACCATTGATATGTTTGACAATTAGCAATTTGATCTGATTACAGAGAAAGCAACACGATTCCACCTATGGTTCGGGGTCTCTCCTGTCATTGTTTCCATCACAGGTCGTAGGTAGTGCTGAATGCAGGGTTACTGAAGCCCGCGTCGAGATCTTTGGAGCCTTTCTTCTGTCCCCGTCCGGCCAAGGCTGCACCCAGAGGCTCAATGTACTCTGGAGGCCCGCTGTCCGGGTCCTCCTCCTGGATCATCATCTAATGGAGGAACAGACAGGCTTTTTGAGATCAGGCCATATTACTATTAAAGCTCACATATATTGCTCTTTTTTCAGTTTGTAAAATTGTAATTTTTTTTTTTTTATTGAAACTGTTTTCATGGTGTGGTGTCCAAAAGAAACGTTATATTTCTACAAGCGTCCTTGGGTTACTTGAAAGGCGCTATAGAAAACTAAGATATTATTAATAGAATTATGATCACAGTGCCATTGCTGAATCTCCTCTTTTCAGCCTCTGTAATGCATTTTGCATTATAGGCAACCTTTAAGTATGAATGCAGATTTACTTAGGAATGTGAACTCACCATCTTATTGGTTGTTTCCTTTGGAGCCATTATCATGTCATCGCCGCAGTCCAGGGAGTTGAGACTTTAGTGGGAAAAATAAAAACAAGGGAATCAAAGCAATAATGCAGAATTGACTATTTCAGAAAGAGTGTTTTTTTTTCCCACTCAACCATCAATAGGTTTTCTGTTGAAATAAGGGTCGCATGCCAGCAATTGAGAGCCGAAAAAGCCAGTTCTCCATTGCGCCACGCCATTACATAGAGTGAGCACACTGTGACAACATGTTAAGCTGGAAGAGAGCCCAGTTTATTCAGCAGCAGTGTGCTGCAGCAGAGCCGAGTGTGAGGTGGTGTGTGTGTCACTGCCTGTGTCACCACCTTTTCAAACTGTGGCGACAGGGGCACATCAACAGATGGTGGAGAGGCTAGACGTCACGGAGAGATGCTTTGCCTTTTTTACCTGACTTTGTCCACATCCGAGCTCTCCTCGTCCAGGTCCAGCACCAGGGTTGTGTCTATGTGGAGGTTGAGGACAGGATTGGCCCTGTTATGGAAGAAAAAGGCAAAGGCAGTCAAACATATGCCTTATATTACATTTTAGCCACGGGAGGAAAGACACTGTTCAAGATTGACAATAATTATCCCAAAAAATATTAAAAAATATATATTTATATAGCTATAAACAGTATATATATATATATATATATATTATATATATAACACACATATACATGCATACATAAATATAACCTATATACACACATACATACACATACATGCACGCATACATACAGTACATATACCCTACATGCATATTCGTTCATTCATTGACTGTTACTTCTCACCCCTCCATGGTGTACTTGTTGGTTCCAGGCACCACTGGCCCACTCTTCTGGTTGTCAGAATTCACCATGGATGCAGAGTTCATAGCTTTAGCTGCCTTCAGCTTCCTCTTGTAGCTGTAAGCGTGAGGGGAGGGGGTTGATTAGCAAATAGACACAGTATCTCTCATAGATGTTTTTCCATGACTGATGCTTTGGAAACTGGTATAAAGTGTTTCTTTATTGGGATAAACTGTGTGATTAAAGGTGGAGTCAGCAATCCTAGAGAATAATGCTTGTTGTCCAAATCACTTGTTTGTCAAAATCAGTGAATGTCTCCTCACGACCCCTCTACCTGTACATACTGTGTGTGTGCTAGAGAAAAAGATACCCAGTTGTAATTCACAGCCCCGGCTCTATAGGGCATGTTGCTAGCGATGGTGGGCCGCCTTTGTTTACATATAAATTTACAGAGCCTAGTGTGGGTATTATCGTAAGACTGGATTTTTTTTGGGTAGCGGAGGATTGTGAGTAGATATTTACCTATTTGAGACCAAAAAAATGTATTTGACAACAAGCTTTCTCCGGAATCGCGGACTACACATTTAGTAGTGAATGGTCCTGTCCGATTCTAACTCTGACCCGAATGCCCTGCCTTACTTTCTGCGAGTGCACATCAGCGAGGTGGTGAGGACAGCCAGCACGATGACCAGGCCTCCGACCATCCCCAGCAGAACATACTTCAACGGGTCTGTTTCTGGCTCGTTCACCGGAGCGCTTCCCTGCAAAAACAAGTCAGAAATAAAAATAACTTTTGGTATATTGAGGATATTGTTTTAGCCTCTGGACCTAAGATTTCAGTTAGATTTACATGTTTTTTTTTTTTACTTTATTTAGTTATTATTACCATAGTAACACAAAAGAGAAAACAAAACAAAGACATTCCACACGACACTTGTCTCTACTTAGGTAGACACAACAAATATAATCCATATGTACTTACCCTCCATCATATGCAGCTTAAAATGATTCAGTCGGATTAATTGCTATTTTATAGTTTATTTTTAAAACTAATCTCACTTGTAATCTGTGTCGTGTGTGTGGTGTGTGTGTGTGTGTGTGTGTGTGTGTTGTGTGTGGTGTGTGTTGGTGTGTGTGGTGTGTGTGTGTGTGTGCGTGCGTGCGTGCGTGCGTGCGTGCGTGCGTGCGTGTGTGTGTGTGTGTGTGTGTGTGGTGTGTGTGTGTGTGTGTGTGTGTTAGCCGCGAGTATAAGTATGTAGGTTTCTCAGAGACACAGATACTGAACCAGGAAATATGCCAGTCTCTTCTCGACTGCCATCCGTAACAGCCCAAAATAATAAAACTCAAAATGTAATAACTAGTCGACGATGAAACAAAATGCTGAGCCCGTAATAACAATAAATTAAATATATATATACAGTTTATTTATTTTTAAAAATCTATTCACGTGGCTGTAAATAACAGAGCAGGAAATCAAAGAGATGTAAAATATGCTGCTGTGAACTGTGAACAGCAGTAGTACTACTCGTAGATTTGCTTCTTGCTATGATTTAAAGTTACTTGGAGATCATTGTCAGGGACTTACTGTCCTGTTTAAAAGAAAATCTCTTCCAGTGCAGTGTTAAATGATGCATCAGCAGCAGTGTGGAAAACTATTCCTAAGGAAAATCACAAGGGGCGTGTAAAGATGCTGGTGTTAGGGAGGATAATGTAACCTGAAGTAAATGTAACGTGACAGAGAAGAGACCCGTTCAGACATCAACACCAAACTGATCCTATACTTACAATGTTCTACAATATCTATATATATATATATTTATACATATGCATATATCATTAATAAAAATGTATTATTATTATAATGACGGGAAGCTTAATTAAAATAGTTACGGACAAGGGGTTGGATTAAATAAGTGTAAACTTCTTCCCACTCCTTTTCGAACATGTTGTTAGAATTATCAAGTATTTGTCATTCATGTCTCTAGTTATGCTTTCTGTTTTGTGTAACATCATTATTTTCTGTATGATTTTCTGTTTTTTTTACATGTTTTCGAAATAAATTTCAATCAAATCAAATCAAATTAATACTTACAATGTTCTTGAGGCCAAGTTGTCCCAGTACAAGATAATGTTCAGGTTCAGACAGCATCCTTTCCACCTGAATAGAGGTGAGAGCCGTCCCGTTGGAGTAGACAAAAAGGCTGTATAAGCCACGATGAATAGTGTTCCCGAAAGCCTGAAAGAAGAAATTACCACTTACTGTACGTACACACTTCAAAAATCAACCTAAATGAATGTTAAAAGTGAACGCTGCAGGCAAACATTGTCGTTCAATCACTGGTCAATTCTGACTTTCATATTAGTATAATAAAAGGTCCAAATGTACAATAAGGTTTTTAGTTGACTAACCGGCAATATTTCTTTTTTTCAATATTCTGAAACAACATTTCTAAAGCACTTACATCAACAATACTTTCCAAAATAATATTAGCAACGTTCTGAAGGTTATCACAGAAGTTTAAGTATAAAACTGAAATCAGCCATGTGTCCCTGCAGTTATGATTTAAGTCCTCGCTATGTATCCTCAGCAATAGGGTTGTTTACAGTGACACTGGCACCACCTAGTGGACAACATTCCATGTGTGCAAGTGAAAAGCTAAGGATTATTTTCTATCCACCCCAGCCAATAACATATAATCTGTATCCTTTCTTACTGTATCATTTGTAATTGATGAATGTTGATTTAAATGGAGGGGTGAGAAAAAGAAACTCACCTGGATGCTGAGGCTGTGTCGGGCCGGATTGCAACGATTTCAACAGCAGTCCTGGTAGCAGCAGTGAGAGCCCTGGAAATGTAGAGATCGAAGAAAATACCAAGTCAAATCTCTGACAGCAAATTCCAACTTTACTAAAACAAGTTTTAAAAATTAATGAGCAATTGAGAGTGGAGAAGTGTATACCTGAGGATTTCATTGAGGTTTTTTTCCACCTCGGCCTCAGAAGATGTGAATTCAAGTTCCACTTTATACGACTCGTCTACTGTGAAAATCTGCAAAAATAATCAATCAGGAGAGCAGAGGTATTCACACACAGGTCTGGGGGGTTCAGCATGGGGTCGTGAATGTAAAGCCATCTGCATTAATTTACCATGCGTTCAAAATCGCATACTCTTTCTTTTTTCTGTTTTACATACCACATCTGACCATAAAAATAATCTAGTTTGGATGCAGTAGGCATACACTTGGGACATACTTTTACTTATTTATTTCATCAAAACATTGCGCCTTGAGCTTGCCTCTTGCTTTTATATCCGTTGCATCCCTGTTTCTTTTCATATGGGTTGCGTTCCGAATCGCATACTCTTTCTTTTTTCTATTCTACATACTACATCCGACGATAAAAAGAATCTAGTTAGGATGCAGTAGGCATACTATTGGGACATACTTTACTCTCTTATTTCATCATAACATTGCGCCTTGATCTTGCCTCTTGCTTTTATATCCGTCGCATCCCTGTTTGTTTTCATATGGAGGCTTCGTCGATGTGACGTCACTTCACGTGCGCACTGGATTGTGGGTCAGAATTGCCCAAATAGGATGCAGTTTTCAACACTAACAATCTTGGCCGCATGAAGTAGGACATCCGGGTACTTCTAACCATCCTAAATCTGGCCACAAGAATCGGGAAATCCTAAATCTTTTTTCTACATACTATATAGTAGAAAGTATGCGATTCGGAACGCAACCATAGTTGCTCCGTCAATGTGACGTCACTTCCGGTGTGCACTGGATTGTGGGTCAGAATCGCCCAAATTGCATGCTGTTTTCAACACTAAAAAATGTTTCCGGATGTAGTTGACATCCGGGTATTTCTAACCATACTAAATCTGGCCACAAGAATCGGGAAATCCTAAATCTTTTTTCTACCATACTAAATAGTAGATAGTATGGGTATTGGAATGCAGCCTCTGTCTCTCACTCACCTCCAGTACGGTGCTGGTGGAGAGGTCGCCGGTGTCCGTGGCAGTGACCGTGACCAAATACTTCCCCTTCAGTGTTATGTCCAGACCCTCTGTAGTTCTGTGGAGAGAGGGGGGGATCATGAGGGCAGCCATATAGACAGATGTCTACACGTATGAGCCAACAGTAGCCCTCATTCATAGATATTGATATATACTGTAGATATATAGTAGATAGATGAATACTTTATTTAAATAATTAAACCTTGCAAAAACAGAGTTAATACAGTTAATTGTAATATAAATAAGAAATACAAAATAATTTAAATATTTATGCAATTATAGCTTGCAGAAAGAGAAATAAAAACTGGCATTGACATCTATTGAAAAATACAAAATGAAGCCTTGCAAAGGAGAAATAAGAACCGTTTTTGACAACAATACAGCAGTGCCTGGATGTAACAAGTGCAAATAGAGACTAATTGAACAAATTAAAATCCCGCCTCAGTCCGTCAGTGTGTTTGCTTTGTCAGTGGAGCAGGCATGGGACAGCAGCCTTCAACTGAACAGGCTTCTTTGGCTGCAGCAGTTTGTAGTTGTATGTACTGTATATCTCATTGTGGTCATTTTGCATCTCTTTGTAATGATGTAATGGATGACTGTACTCACTGAATAATGCCGACATAAATGTCCTTTTGCTGTGTGGTGACGGCCTCAAACAGCGTCCTCATGTTACTTGTGTGGTTGTTGGCGTCTTCAAATTGGACCGCTGTTACCTTAAACTCAATCTGCCTATTTATTCCAGAGTCACGGTCCGAGGCCTTGAGAGAGCAGCAGCAGATTAAACAAGTGAGAATGTGTCCACACACACATCATGATGTCACATATCTCTTTAACACGCTGGAATCATGTCAGTGATTGTTTTTTTTTTTACATTCATACTCACAGTGACTCCCGCAACCGATGTTCCCTTACTTGCACTTTCTGACACCACAACTAGAGTCCAAGCAAAGGGAAATCTGTATTATTAAACTTTTCCATGAAAAAACGAAGATCTGGAGAGATTATCAGAACTAGTTTCTGTGAAACTAAATTGTGCTCTTTGGTGGGGGTGGGGGGTAGACAGATCCAGTTAAAATCAAGAAAAAATTTCACTTTCAAACACTTTCAAACTTTATCATGTTGACAAAACAAAAAATGACACAATTCAGCCCCCTGACACAGGCGCATTAGCTCAAGAAGAGCCCACAAATACTGCCCAGAATTCCTCATGGGGGGCGACATAAGTTACACACTACATCTTAAAACAGATTTTCCAGTTTTTAAGGGCTCATGTTTCAACAAAAAAAAATTGCTGCTCTATATCAAATTTTCTTACAATTATATAATCTCAGATATAAACTCACCAAACACAGAATCTGAGTAGATGAATTCTGGAGCGTTGTCATTGATGTCTTCAATGTTGATCACCATTACTCCTGAAACCATTCAACAGGAAAAGGATGTAAAGTGACATGCAATGGGTGTTTATTTGACAATGTCATGATTTTACTACTTAAAGGAGAAGTAAGTGGTATGGTCCTTTTAGCTAACTTCCTGTCAGTGATTGTTGTTAGCAGTCCCCTCCCTCGTCCCTACGTCACCACCACATGAACACACAGCTGCCTTCAACAGATAGTGCCATGATGGAGAGCAGCAAGTCATCATTCATGAGCACATAGACCCGCCTCTTTATAGCGCTCTGTCTCCTGATTGGATAAAAAACTAGCGGGATACTCAACATTTTATCTGGCAACTACTGCAAAGCTGAATGACTGGAATAGCTGTTACATGAACTGTGCATACTGTTTAAGTGATTGTTGTATGAAAAATAGAGTGATTCAACACGCATATTCACAAGAAAATATCACTTACTTCACCTTTAATTTGACTACTAATGCTTTGAATATCTGTGAAGGGACCCAGTGCTGACCTGTTGTGACACTGTCGTTCTCTCCTTTCTCTGTGAACTCATCCACCACCTGAGCCTCTACCAGCACCTGGTCACACTCCTCGTAGTCCACCGGGTTGGCAGGGTCCACGAACACTGTCCCGTTGGGCTCCAGGATGAAGCTGGGCAGGTTGTGAAGGAGCCGTTGCATCTGCATTCCATGGATTCCAGCTTGTAGACCAGGGAGTGGTTTCCATCCTTGTCGTAGCCTAAGAAGCTCCCGATGGCCCCACTGACCGCCGTGTTCTCCTTGACAGACACTGGTTTGATGGGCTTGAACTCCGGCCTCTCGTCGTTCACATCCAACACCTCCACCTCCACCGTCACCTCGGCTTTCTTCTGCCCCAGGTCGGTGGCCTCCAGGCGCAGGGTGAAGTTCTTGCGTGCGCTCTCGTAGTCCAGCTCGATGTCCGGGTCCACCGTGATGTTCCCCCGGTAGAGGCCCGGCTCGCCAGCCTCCGCAAAGGTACGGACGATGAAGCTACCGAAGCTCCCGTCCAGGATGCTGAAGGAAATGCGGTTGAATTCAGTGGTCTGGTCCAGGTCCTCGGCCAAAACCGAGCCCACAAACGCACCTGGTTGGTTGGATGGTTGGAGAGAAATTACAATCACAATACAGCCACACAGTCTATCGCAGTGGTGTGAAGAGTATAGCTACAAACCATACTTCATTGAGGGTAGAGATTAAGGTAGTCGAAAACCAAAGAGGACTTGTGTGATCTCTCTTGTCTTCAAATTTAAAGGTGCACTATGTAATTTTGGGTGTGTCGGATATAATTAAAGGATTAAGGATCACTGGAACACTGTTTTAAGTAAGAAAGCTACCTGAAAAGTTACTGTTTCATTGCCCTTGTTTAGAGCAGCAGGACCAAAAGTTTAGTTAAGCCGTTGCATCTGCATTTTCATGGACCTATTCTAGTCTTACGTTTGGTTCGAGGGGCCTCAAGATAATTTTGTTTTGATTTATGATGATGTAATTGTTCAATACTTAGAATTAAATGAATTGTTAATACGTTTGTAAACTAACTGCACGCACTTCAAATGGAAACGAATCCCCCTCCTCTGAAAGTGAACAGTGCACCTTTAAACTCAAGTTTGTGGGAATCTCTGCACTGTATAATACACCCTTCACCACAACACAATGCATCAAAACAAAGCATGGCAACACATAACTGATCATTAGAATGCAGAAATACAATTTCACAGTAGTGAACACTGAAAGGGTTTTGCAAAAATAAATAATAGAAATACTGACCTTTTTCCCCTTCTTTCACTGAGAACTTGTAAGAGGAGGCTGCAAATTGTGGTTCGTTGTCATTGATATCCTGGGATGCATCGGAGAGGAAAACATTGACAGTGAGTATCCCCGTAGAAACACAGCCACTCAGGCATTATTTGCGACAGATGCTGGAGCTTTACCTCTACATTGATGATAACTGATACAACGGAGGACAATTGGGGATTGCCCTCGTCTGTAGCGGTCACATTGAGTTCAATCTTCCCATCCAGCTCTGGGTCCAGGGCCTCGCGATCAAGCTCCCCACTGTTTGTTAACACACCGGTGCTTGGGTCGATGGTGAAGTTAGCGCTGTACTCGCTCGGTTCGATTCCAAACACTATTTGGCTGTTTACTGTATCCGATTCGTCTGCATCAGTAGCCTGGCAAGATGAGACACATCAGAAGAAAAATGGTTTTAAAGCGAGACACTGACTGCAGGCAAATAAATTGTTTTTTGAAGCCCTGGTCAATTTTGAGAAAGTCTTCTTTGATACTAATATAGATTAAAGGTCCAAAATGTACATTAAGGTGTGTATTAGACTGATGTTGGTTGTCTGTTTGCATCTGTATATTTCTCCTATAAAACCATCTTCAACGGCCATTATCTCAACATCAGTTTGTTTTTTTCAATACTGTGAATCAAAAATCTCAACTTCTAAAGCACTGATGTCACGAGGCAGAAGTTACATTTAATGTGTAGCATGCATTTATATCTTTATTGATTTTATTTCTTTACTTTAACCTAGTGGCGTTGTCGGCAATTACTTTTTTAGTTATTTAACCTTTTAAATTGGTTCATCTTAAATCTAAAATCACGCGTCGGTACCATCATTGGTACATTTGGCGTTGTCTGCTGGAACATTCCTTGAGCAGAGCAAAAACCAAGGTTTTATTTGTTTGTGTTTTTTCTTGTATTTATTTTTTATTAATAGCAAGTCCTGACTGAGGTGTCCAGGGACTTGCTACCATTTAAGAACAGGGGGATGTCACAAGGCATAAGTCCATTTGAAGGTTGTAGATGCTCTTATTTGGGATTTGGATTTATATTGCTATTTATATATTATAGTGTTTCAAGTATTTGCTGTGTTTGTATCTACAGTTTTACTGCATGCTTTTATTTTGAAACAGTTGGTGTACATTTTTAACTCTGCTCACCCCTGATTTTAAGAACCTGTGTTGTTGTTTGGGTCCTAGGCTCTTTTAACCTACTGTAGGTGGCGTTGTCGGGCTTATCTACTCTTTTAATTAGTTACTTTTTAACTCTACCACTTTGAATCATACATTAACTAAACTTTCCATCATCATTCTTAGCACTTTTTAAAGGTTATTACAGAAGGGTTTGTTCGTATGTTGTCAGGTGTCTGATTTATGATAACATTTGTTCTTAGAAATAATTTTTAAGACCTGTACACAGTATTTCTCTATTCATAAAATGAAAACAGGCTTGTTTCCTAAGTATGATCTGTAAAAACATTTGACACTCATATGTTGTAAAAATTAAATACGTATTGAAACTCTGGCTTTATCCAACATCTTTGGTTTTTAAAGAGATGCAAATGTACCGCATAATTAGTTCAAAATTGCCATATTTCACATTTATTCACACATTTCTGGACAAATGTGTATTCCAAAAGACAATTTGTTTGATGTACATAATCAACTGGCAAGGTTTCATGAGGAAATCTATATGTTAAAAATGTTACCCTATTCACCTGCAGTGTCTCACCTTATCGTGCATTTCTATTGTAATACGTCTACAATGTTGTAGAGTATGTATGTGAACACCAAAAAATATATATATACTGTATATGGCAGTATATATGTATATACAGGCACCCGGAGATTATCCGACTGGCCAGTGTTGGAGGACAGCGGCAGCAGGTGTAGTGGCGTGTGTGGCTATATGAGCAGTGGCGAGAAGCAGCGAACAATCAGCAGCAGCGGCCTCTGCCTACGGTTGGTACGTCCCTTCGGTTGCCAACACACGAATGGTGTTATGAGATAAAAGTCCCCGTTCAATCTTGAAGTAAGCTAGCATCCAATGAATCGTTGTTCCCACACAAGTAGTAATGCCAGCGGATTGAACAAATATTCCAAGTGAAGCTAATCACACTGTCCGATTAGTTCATGGAAAATAAAATAAATAAAATAAAGTTATTGAAAGTTAAAAAGTTTCAAACAGTTCAAAAGTTACCGGCGAGCAGCGGCAGCAAGTTGCCAGCGTTCACTCGTTGCATAGGTGGTGGTCGGAGGGGCCGTTGGCGCTGAATGGCAGCCACGCTTCCGTCAGTCTGCCCCAGGGCAGCTGTGGCTACTCTCGTAGTTTACCACCACCGGTATGACTGTGTGTGAACGAATTGAACCAGGAACCCTGTAAAGCGTCTTTGAGTGCCTAGGCAATAAAGCGCTATATAAAACCTATCAATTATTATTAAATTATTATTATTATATGTTGAAAATCTCAGTCCAAAACAATGGTCATCTTTCTCCCTCTCTTCTGTATTGATTTCCATTAGGTTTGTGTGTACACATTACAGCATCAACATCTATGAGAGGGAAATAGGAATAGGAATACACAGTATATCTTGTTCTAGCTTCACAGTTACCTCTATCTTCAGTGTAAGCCGTCCACCCTCTTTAACAAAGGCCAGGTAGGAGTCTCTGTTCATGAGCGGAGGGTGGTCATTGATGTCAGTCACAGTGATCTCCAGGACTGTGGAGCCGGGCTTGCCATCGGTGTCTCTGGCCTGCAGTGTGGCTGAATACAGGGACCTTACCTCGCGGTCCAATATCGTTCTGTTTGTCACATAAACTATGCCCGCATGGGGCTCCACATAGAAATACGGTAGTCTGGAAAACAGATACAGACAGTTTAGTGGCGTTGTTCTCAGTTAGCCTGACAGCAAATGGTACACAATGGGCTGCATTCAAATAACGAGAAAAAAATGCAATTCCGTTCAAGCGTAGACATACATGCTGTCTGGGAGTAGGCTGTAAGTGATATTGTTTTGATCCATCGTGTCAGGATCCACTGCCTGGAAGAAAAATAAACAACGTGTTTGCCTTTCAAGAGTTTATTCAACGTCACCTATTATGCCAAATGCACTTTTTCATGTTTTTTCAACGTTAATATGGGTTCCCCGGTGTGACTGGAGACTCCCAAAGTATGAGACAAGACATCCCTCTGTCCCACTCTCCACCTCCACTTTTCTAAAAACCTGTGTTCAAAAATCCCAGTCAGATTTATCTCCTCGTATGATGTCATAAGGCGAAAAACCACGCCCCCTCATTTACCAACCTAATTTAGCACTTCTACTTCTGATAAGCCACACCTCCAGATACCCCTGAAGCTAACTGGCAGGTAGATTCACACTGGTTGTTAGATTCAGGGCAGATCAGAGCAAACTAGGCTTTATAGAATGCTAGTATTAAAAAGAGAGGCTCTACAACGTAGTGTTTCAGACAGAGGCTGAAAAGAGGAGATTAAGCAATGGCACTGTGAGGAATGTAAATGTTTTTTAGGACACTACTCCATGAAAACAGTTTCTAGTAGAAACCCAAATTACAATTTCGAACCTGACAATGAGCATAATATGTGACCTTTAAATGCAAGCTCAAACCGCCAAAGAGGGAATCCAGACAATAAAGGACTTACAGTAATGTTGGCCACTACTGTCCCAGCAGGAGAGTGCTCGGACACATTCAACTTATACGTGTCCTGTGGGAACGTGGGGCTGTTGTCATTGATGTCCTTGATGTTAATAGTTACTGTAGCAGTGGACTGAAAACTGTTCATGTCTTGATCCATGGCAATCACCTGCACACAACAAAAGCACAGGAAATACCTTTAGAGTGGCTATAAATCACAAACATGAAAAGCAAACGATAAAAATGTGTCATTATCACAGACTTGTGGGCCTCTTTTGAACTGTTCTTACCGTTACTACCATTTGCTGTATTGTTTCAAAGTCCAATTTATCGGGCTGCTTGACCAGAAGCTGAACGATGCTTTGTGACACGGTGAAGTCAGGTTGCACAGAAAACACATCCTTGTGTTCTCCACCCAGGGTGAGTTGCGTCTTTGACGACTGTGAAAAGCAGAGAAAGATCTTTTGAACTTGATTGCATTAAAGAGATATAGAAGTTCAGTATTGCATAGTTAGTGTGTTACTTTGGGAGATGGGGGTTATTGCAGTCATTTTAAGGAGTTTGAGTGAGGCGTCACAGCAGAAGTTAGCATTTTACTCTAAATGCTTACATAAAACCTAAATATCTGTTCAATTGTACGCTCGCTTAACTGAAATCTTAACTGGTAATTACGGCAAAGCTGGATGACTGGCTGGGTGGCCTGTTTTGTGAACTGCACATACTGTTTAAGTGATTGCTGTAGGAATAAAGAGTGATTTAATACGTATATTAACGAAACAATATCACTTACTTCTCCTTTAATTCTACTGGGAGTTTTTTTTCTTCTTTTTTTTACATTCATTACAGGAAAACCTTTTATCTTTTCTCACCTTGTCCAGATCTCTGACCGTCATGTTGATGGGAATAGAGCCCAGTGAGTGCTCATCCACCTCCCCTGTGAAGTGACTAGCGACCACACAGTCTCCTGAGTCTCCACACTGGAGAAACTCTGGCTTGTTGTCATTGAGGTCTACGATGTTGATCTGCACAGTAGCTATGGTGCTGGCCTCTTCCCCGTCGATGTTTTCTTTAGACTCAGTGGCCTAGAAGTGATCAAAATACAATAATTATGCAAAAGAAAGGCTCTTCTTCATTTGATAACGTTCTCGAGACCTGAAGAGGACTTGTTTGTTTTGTCTTGTTTTAAAATGTAAAGGTGCACTTGTGTAACTTTGGGTGTGTCAGAGGAATTACAATGTTTCTAAGGTGTACTCTTAAAACTGAATGAATTAACTTTCCTCCCAAGCAATGTGGCTCCCTGAAACACTGTTTGAAGTTAGAAAGCTTCCTGAAAAGTTAGTTTCACTGTTGTTGCTAGCTGTTTTCAGTATTTATGCTAAGCTAGCGTAAATACATATTGTTCTTCTAACCCACACTTTTGCTGAAAGGAAAATGCTTAACTATTTATTTAAATGGTTGTGTTCAAACAAAAATGTTATGGAAATTGTAAAATTGTCCCCATGGAACATTATTATGTGCTATGTAGGTAATTAGCCATTAGTTGGTCAATTTTACTGCATAGCTTGTCACACTTATAGCTATATATTACTGATATACAGTTTATAGTATTGTGTAGCTACTGAGAACATCTCCAAAATCAGACACGAGATACACATGACATGATAGAAGGTCGGACAACAAACAAACCAACTGTACCTTCACAGTCAGGGTTACAGTGTCGCCAATAACTTCTCTGTCAATTGGTGACGACACAGATATGATGCCTCCATCACTTGATATGTTGAACAGGCCTTCTGCTGTGGAATCTGTCAAACAATGTGGATAAGACAAAAAAAGAGCCAGACAGCCATTTATTTTTGTTTTCTTGTGTCTATTGAATTATCTGCAGTATCTCTGAGTCGAGAGAAATCTCAGTTTAGTGTACAATTGAACATATTTTTAGGTTTGAGGTTAGCACTTATATACCTGGAGGAAATTATTTGTCATCTGTATCATCTGCAACAATACAAGGCTGACTTCTGCTACAGCAAAGTCTCCCCCAAACTCCATGAAATGACTATGCTGACCTCCATGTCCACAAGCAACACACTAACTATGCCTATGTACCCCATACAACCCCACTTCAAAAATACTGAACTATCCCTTTAATGACAACCAATAATTGGTCTAACTTTTTATTTTTAAGTTAACGAGACTCACTTTCAATGGAATAGATGATTTCATCATTGACTCCAGTGTCCTGGTCCAAAGCAGTTACTGTTAACACAGACGTGCCCTGGCAAAGAGAGAAAAAAAGGATTTCCTAAAACTGGAAATGGTTTCCTTATTTACAGCAGATTTGCATTATATCACATCAAGAGGAACTGCTTTATCAGGTTAAACAAATGGACACAAATATGCATTCAAACCATGGGCTTAAACAGGGACGGAAGCTACAATGTGAAATGTGGAATGTCTAATGTAAATGTTGATTTTTACTGAATGGTGGAACTCACTGGACAACATATTGAGAGTAAAATCATACTTACCCTTTTGACAATTGAAATGAGTCCAGTGAATGTACGTTTCCCAGTGCAACACTTATAAGACCTATCAGCACTCACCACATCAGAATTCTCTGGGACGCTCCCGACGTAGGGAACACCAAAGAACCGTGGGTCGAGGTCTGCGATGTCCAGAACCGTAATGAAGGAATAGACGATGCTTGAGAAGTACTTAGTTTCATTAAAATGACAACGGCCTCCACCATCCTGTTTACGGGACACACAAAGATGTTGTATGTTTCTTTCCTGTGAAGCACCCTTTTTAAGATAAGCAGAGTAGGCCTTTCGTTTTGTTGCCGAGTTAGTGAGTAGTTGGGCCTAGTTTTGTTATATTTGTTTTTATTTGTTTGGTAACTATAGAGTCATTTAACACGTTTATTAACAAGAAAATATTGTTTACTTCTTAAAGCTGGGGTATATGATTTCTGATTGTTCAAAGTGAACATGAGCGGTACACTTTGACCAATCAGAGCGAGGCTCCGATTAAAAAGAAATAAAATCCGATTCTCTGTTCTTGTTGGCTGTTGGGACTGTCCATTCACTTTGGCACCAACGTTGTCGGTGTAGAGCGTGTCAGGGAGGGACCATAGGGGAGGACCAAAGAGAAGAAGTGGAGCGGTTGAGGTATTTGGATTCGAATCTCTATCCCAACTGCTATTTTCTCCCCAAATCATATACCCCAGCTTTAAGTGAACTGACCTATATATCCTAGTTTTTCGTTTAGTTAAGAGTTTACTTGTTAATTTGAAACCTTTTTTACTAATTTTTTGAATTACTTTGTTAAAAAATAAATCACTAAAAATTGGAAGAAAACTGTGTTTTGGAGTGCGTATATCAAACACCACATGATCCGGATGCATCGCTTCACCTCGGGTGCCGTGACAGGCAGTTATTACTTATCTACAGTATATCTTCCAATATTACATAGTTGGCTGCTACACTGACTTTATGCATGTTCAAATTCCTACATAGGGGAGAACGAGGTGATGTGAGACATCGGGTAATGTGAGACACCCCTATATCTAGGTAATGGAATACATTTTTGGTCATGTGAGCATTATGTTTTCAAGCCCCTCCCATTTCCCCTTGGCCATAAAAGAGAGGACATCATGGTTCTGTTGTAATCATGTTTTTTGCACGTAAAAGTACATTTTCTTGCTGTCAACTTAACAAGGAAACTAGTTCGAATAAGAAACAGAACATGCGGGCCAGAGGTGGCGGTTGAATGGTTGAAGGGGTGTGAGCAAGGGCATGGTTTGGCAGATATGTATGTGGGGGACATGAGAGTGACATTTAACATCAATGGACTCTAAGTAATATGTATTTTTTCAAATGAATGATCCCAATAAAACAATGCAGAAGAATATAAATCAAAGACTCAAAAGATGGAAAATGACAGCTGGTTCTGATTGTCCTTTGCACTGACCCCCAGACACTAGCAAGCTCTAAGGGTCCTGTGTTCGGACCCCCAGATTGTGTTTTAATCGAACTGGTTCTATCTGTCATTTGAATGTTAATTCAATTAATAAAACATTATGAATTATATGTTGTATTTGATTAGAGTTACTTTCAAGTGTAATTTTTACTGATAAATCATTTTAGCTCGCTTAGAGGGGAGCAAACGTGTCTCACTTAACCCCACTCTCCCCAATTGAAATTTCAAATAATGTATTACCAATAGTTCCACTTCTCCTTAATCATTAATAGAACCATTAGGGGAAAGTTGCAAAAGCTCAACTCATGTTGTAGCATCATACTTACCGATGCATTAATCTTCAGCCTATAGAAAGAGCTCAATCCAGTGTAATTCAGAGATCCATTTAATGTGACATTGCCAGTTGTGATTGAGATGCTAAACAAACTGGCACCCGATTCTGGAGTAACCTATAAAATATAGTGTACATAGTGCTTCAGTTAAGTCCATGCAACATCAGAATATAATCTAAATCAATGACATGATTTACAAAATAAACTTACTTCGTCAATGCTGTATTTGACAACACCGCCACTTGAAGTGTCTACATCAGTGGCATTCACCTTGAAAAGAGTGGTACCTACGGGGGTATTCTGATGAATACGACGAGGATAATAAACAAGGGTGAATTTCCATTTTAATTAAACACGAAAATGTTCCTCAGCGTTTACAACTGTGTAAAGCCAATTCTGACATCATGGTGGAATAAATGATAAATTTTGATCAACAAAAGCATTGAATATACTAACAACATAACATGCTGGAGTAGAGCAAACCATTAACTAATAAAAAGGTTAAGAGAATGAATAATGTCAGTTTATGTTTGACTTACTTCTGGGATACTACGGTCATATGAAGGCTCCTCAAATATGGGTTTGTTGTCGTTGGTCTCTAATAATATTAGAGTCATTCGTTTCAGTACGATCTAAAATACATAACATGGTGCACTCATTGAATATGATGAACAAACTCATATGAAATAGAGGATTAGCGCAAACAAAAAAAATCACTTACGGGGTTTTTACCATCAGAGACACCAACCTCGAGCTCCATTACATCATTAACCTAGAATAAAAAAAGGGGAAAAAACTGTTCAATTTGATAAAACACATAAACCCAGAGGTCACATTGAAAAGTGTAGATAACTGAAGGGTGCCTACTTCCATCACATCATACCTCTCTATCTAGTGGCCTAGAGACTAATACGCTCCCATTGTTTGTATTAACTTGGAAGAACCCGGCGTTGGGCCCAGATATTGAATAGGTCAACGGGTCATTGTCTGCATCTGTCGCATTTATGGTAAACGCAATGGTACCTGGGAAAACAACATCAGTGGAACATATAGTATATACATCTCTCAGGTAGAATGTCACAAAGGTGAAATAAAGACAGATTTCAATATTTATACCCATACATACCCACTGGGGTGTCTTCACACACACTAACAACATTGCCAGATTCGATTTGAGGTTCGGTATTTGCTGTAGAAAGAAACAGTTGTTAAGTAGTTATACAAAAACAAAATGACAAACTTGCAACAAAAAAATGAAGTGGATGCTCACCATTAGTTAAGCTGATAAGGCACAACAGGCCCAACACAATTATACTTCCTTTGGAGCTCTCCATCTCTGCAAATAAAAAGAAAGAGACATTTAATAAGTAGAGCTGGTACAATTGGTCAAATAATTGATTAGTCAATCTACGCATAAATAGATGGTAACTATTTTAAGAATCGATTCATCGTCACTTATCAAGCGACAAAACTATAAGATCAACAATTAATGGATTGCGCATGCTTATAGCCCCACGATTTGCTGAGAATCTGCCCCATGTTGTTGTCGTATCAACAATTTTAAAATCTGAATTTATCTCAATCTCAATTCAATATCATTTAAAATCTCAAGCTTTTAAGAGACTGAGAAAAAGACAGAGAGACAGAGAGAAATTATGCAGATATAATACAAGTGTCAATGGCGGTAAATAGCACCACTTTAACTGCCTGTGACAATTAGCATTGGTTGTTGCGAATTAGATGGTATTTTCAACAAGGCTCATTTGCATAGGAAGGGGGAATTCTGCACTGAAATTTGTAATATTCACTTATTTACAGACATGTAAATGGGACAGGCGCACTCAGGCGCACTTCAACCAAATTTCAAGGCCATCAATTTCAAAGTGTTTAACTGATTTCAACTAGAAATATTATTGAATTTATTCAATTGTCGAATAGTAGAGATATATCAGTCCAGGCCAAAGGGGTGGCCTGACCCACTGACCCACAGGCAGACAATGTGTCATGTTGCTAGCATCTGATTCAAACAATGATGAATAGAAATAATGCAAATAACATACGTTGTAGCACTATTGTCATTACAAAGACATTCAAATGACAAAAATGATAAAGATATTTCAAACATTTCATATATTTAATCCATCCCATTATCTCAGTAATTATGATGGAAAAGTTCAGCATTCATATTAATAGTAAAACATTTAACTACGCCATTATAATTGTTTCCACCAACATCATTTAATTAAATTACCTTGTATGAAGTGACCAAGTAAATTTAGTAACGTGGCAGAACAAAACACAGTAAAGCTACCTGAAGGGAACCATGCACACAGGGTAGAAAACTGTTCTTACGTGATTTTTTATTGGTTCAAATTTAACAGCATGAATCACTTGGCAACACCCAAATAAACAACATGATAACAGCTGCCGCACCTGCTGGGACATTTTTCCACTTGGGTAAATTGATAAAGGTAGAAGTAGAACAGGGGCAATAGGACGGAGACCTGAATTATGCGAAATCGTGATAAACTTGAAAATACATTTACATGAATGACCTTTTCCAGTGCAAGCAATTACTTCTACAGACAGTCAGACGCCATTTTTGACTTAAACTCACGGGAAGCAGTGCCTCTTCATTACATTCAGGTTGAAAGTTTATCGTGAAAAAGGCTCAAATAAAGTAAGAAATTCTTCAGTATAGGCCTATGCCCTTGATGTCCTGTGATTTTACATTCATGATTCAGTTTGTAGATTTGAATTCAACCTTAATAGAATTTCTCCTTTACAGACCCATGGGTTTATGTTGACAAGTCTGTATAATTAATAAAGGGTATCTGTTTTCCCCTTGGTTTAAAAGAGGAGATAAAAAATTGCCTTTGCACTCTTTGTAGGTTTTAGATGTTATGAGCAACGATCAATATATAACCAATTTGGGAATAAACTGTTCTGAATGCTGTTAATCCTCAGGGGATGGATCATTTGGTTTTCCATGCTTCTAACAATTGCTTGAAATCTATCAAAAGACAATTATAGGCTAAAAACATTGAGGCAAGATATATGACAATGTCAGATTGAAGAAAACTGAACACATTCTTTATCTATCAAGCATCAGCGCATTTAAGTACACATAGGCTATTGAAAAGCAAAACTGCATTTGCTCATTTCGTCATAATAAACAGCCACTATATATGGTGACTAAAAACACTAACACTTAAAAGTATATAATTTAAAAATGCAGCAGTCGGACTCACCCGATCACATCCACAGAGCAGTATCCCCTTCACTGATGCCTCGATGAGACCTTTGGCTCCTGTTCATTGCTAGTGATTATGGCCAGGAGTTGTAAAAACATCAATGATTAACCTTCACCAAGAAACGCACAGCCACTAAACCTCTTCCTTGTGTATGCTTGTTGAAAAAAAAACACCCACAAGCATCTTAAGGAAGTGAAATGGTTGTATTGCTCTAGTACATGACCACAGTTATAGCTCTTTTAGCATTGGGTAGTAATGAGAGACAAACCCCTTGTCCCTTCATTGGCTGGACAGCAATGTGACCTGTCATACAGTCTGGCATCGTGCCATTCTGGGCCTATCAATGCCTCATACCAGAAACCAAGAGGCATCTGAACTGATCTGTTTTTTTGAATGGGTGCCTCTGTTGTTATGGCAACATTAGCCGTCCCTTTGCTTTAGCATTGAGAAAAACAAAAAACTATGTAACCAGCAGGGGCCTAAATTGCGTCTCATTAAAACCAATCAGGATGGAGCGGATTTTTACAGAAAGCACAGATCCATGTACCTCCTTAATGAGTTGTTGACAATAAGCCCCCACCATTTTGGCTATGCCCTCCTAATTAGAAAGGCATCACACAAAGGATTGTCTTCTCTTCGACCCACTGGATTCATTCATAATCAGACATTTGCATCCAAACAAAAGAACGGCCCAGCACAGAACACATTTGACAGTCTATTTTTCCCCCTTTCTGATGTTTAAAACCTGGGTCTTTAGAATGAAGGTACACACAAAAACACATGTTGAACCCCCAACAGGTGTACAGAAGCCTACATGTTCCAAACATGATTGGTATTGTAAAACTAAAATAGCCTTAAAGGTGAAGATTTGTTTTGTTTGTTGTCAAAATCAGTTAATATTGTCTCACAATCTGCTATCTTTCTGTACTGTTTGCACTGAAAAAAAAATATTCAGAGTTATTACACAGCCTTCTAGGCTCTGTAAACAAACATGTTGCTAGCTTTGATGGCCCCCTTTGTTTAAATACACTTTAATACCACTTTACAGAGCATAGGCAATGGACATTTTTTCAACACAAAGTACGAACAGGTCGCAGAATTGTGAGGTGATATTCTTTGATTTTGACGAAAAGTGATTTAGACAACAAGCGTTCTCCAGAATTGCTGACTCCACCTTTAAGATACTTGCTACTCATGCAATTGTTCAGCTGTCATAAAAACTGCACAAAAGATCATTCTTTTTTAAATAATACAATGTTTCTAACAATTGAGAGACTACAGCCATGCTAGCAGTTTTGTGAAGCTGCACTGTGGTAGCACGCTTGTTTCTCTCACTCAGATCATTCTGGCCTCCAATCTCCTTGGTGAGGACTGGAGATCAGTCAAAACATGACCAGGCCAAACAGGGACCGAATTATGTTGGAAGGCAGCTTCTGATTGGTTTGTGTCGTCATCAATCTAGACTAAGAGCAGCCATCTCTCACGAGTGTATTCGTGCATCCATGTTGATGTCAACAACAACAACAACAACAACAACAACAACAACTAATCAGGGGCTGCCTTCCACTGACAGACAGAAAGTGGGGAGGGCCCGGCCTGGCTGGAGGCTAGACTGACAACTACATGGACCAATCAGAGCTGTCTTTCACTAACTCCCCATTGAGATTGGAGAAAGCCAAGATTTATTGAATGTGAACCTCGCTAGATGAGGCTGATCTGGCTAGTACTGTGGGACAACAGTGCTTTGAGCTCAATGCTAACATCCTAATGCTAACACGGTCACACTGACAATGCTAATATGCTCATGTTTGCCGGTATGATGTTGTTTACAGTCTTAGTTTAGCATTTTAGCATGTTAAAAATATGCTTTAAAATCTGAAACTTCATTTAAACCACAGACAGCCTTAAATATTAATAACTGTGCTGCAATGACAAGTAAAGATGTGTCTCTAGTCTATTGTGCTTATACAAGACTACTGTAAAGGTCTACAGTCACGCCAGCAGCTCTGGGAGGCGAAGACATATGCTTTGAGCTAAATGCTAATGTCAGTATTGCTGGCATGGTGACAACAACGTTGTCAATATGCTGATGCTTAGCTGATATGGTCACCATCTTAGTTTAATGGAAGAAACCCTTCAAGAAACCCAAAGACACTTTACAAAAGTACAGGGGGATGAAAAGAATGTAGAAACACAAGCAAGGACTGAACAAATAAATAAATTATAACATGAATTTCTGTACCAAATTTCTAGTTGTTATTATAACCAATATTGACAACCCTCATGGTGGCACTAGAGAAAACGATAAGGATGCATGATCTAGGACTAACCCTTACTATAATGTGTTAAATGTGAGAAAAAGCATCAACGTTGGTGAGATTGGTCAATCATTTTTTAACTCAGAGATGAAACTTACATGCTATAAAACACTCTGACACGGAAAATCAGTCGATGACGGCCTTCCCAGAAGTTCCTAAAATCTTATCCAACTAGACTTTGGTTTATGACTTCCCGTATTGAACACAGCACTACCAGTCCTCACCCAGCAATAAAAGTATATAAATAGGTGGGTTGTATGACACAAAGCAATTCCAGTCAACAGAAACTTAAAGGAATACTTCATCCATACGGAACCAGCGTTCTATCATTATAAAATAACTATTATAATATAATGAATTAGGTTTTTCTTCCCTCAGTCTTCCCTTATCCCTTGGCCCAGCTGTCCTGTTAATCCTAACCTTACTGTGATGTCACAAGAAGGAAACTGTAGGGTTAGACAGTGAGACCATAAAACACTCTTTCTGCCTTTTCTCAGGCTAAGATGATCCGATTTCAATTTTTTTTGCACATTTATACTAAATAGGATCTCCGAGTTCAATACACCTTCATATTCCAACCGGTGAAGTAGGCCTTTATCTTTAAAAAAAAGAAAATTATCAAACTGAATGATCCTAGGCGTTGCTCAGGGTGTTGTTTTTCCACATAGACAAAATTATAAAATAAGCCAAGATAAGTAATGACGTAGCCTACACAGTGTCAACGTTCATTTCTGATGATTACACAAGGCAGTATACTGACATTACATTCAGATGTTGGAAGATCTCACACCGGTGTTGATAGTTACTTTGTGTGATATCATTTATGATGATAAATCTGCTGCTTTTTCCATTCCCTTTGGGGACCACAAAGCTGTTAGTCATGCGTTTATCCACTCCTTTTGGGTTGAGGATATTTGTCTTTCTCTTTTAGGGAAATAATTGTTCCTAGCATGACACAACATTTTAAATAAATTAAAAGTGTACTCCTTAAGTAGATCAGACAGGTTAACCTCACTGATAATTTATATGACATTCATCATTAAATGAAGGTCACCACACAGTCTACCTCAACCAACTATTATATGATGATATTTTTATTTTACATGTAGGCCTATAGTTAAACGCCATGCACACACACACCACACACACACACACACACACACACACAACACACACACACACACACACACACACACACACACACACACACCACACACACACACACACACACACACACACACACACACACACACACACACACACACTTTTTAAGTTTTTAAGTTTTTACTTTAAATGTTCTGTACTTTTCTATAAAATAAAGATTTGAATGCACCTTGACATATTGTGAGTATTTTACACTGACATAGCCTATTCATGTGTTCATATAGGCTAAAGGTGCAGAGTATTTCTTCCAACGGTAATTATTTCCCCCCTCTTTATAACCTGAATACAAATGAACGCCTTTTATATTCGCCACGAGACGTTTGAATCAGACTGACAGTTTTTTCTGTCCATTACGGTAAAAAAAAAATGGCAGCATGGCGGGCGCTCTCTGCTCTGCAAACACGCACAAATGGGGGTGTAACGGGCAACTGTAGAAACCCGAAACAACCGTGGGGCCGGATTTCCATCCCCAGCAGCAAAAAAGCGGCGATAACGGAAGCAACTCGGGGGTTGCAAAAGAATAAACCCGCGCAATTAACAGACAGAATGCGCTGTTATTAGGAGAGGCTGCTGTTCAGCACCTTTGATTTTTACAGCAGTGGTGAAATCCAGGGAATGTTCCACACGGGAACAGATGACCATAGGATGCCGCACTTAGCCTAACGAGATGTGAACATTACAAGGGAAATAGCAGTGATCAGATGTTTGCACATTAACAATCAGGTAACGACACTCCTCCTCTTATTGCCTTGCCTCGGTTTTAATTGTGGAGATTTCGCTGCGTCTTCACGGGAGATGGTTAGACGGGTTATGGGGCTGTCATCCTGCTCAACCTCCAGCCCCTCCTTGTTTTGCTGCTACCGAGGGCAATGTTGTAATGTTTACATTTAGTCTGTGTTGCACACCACTGCTGCTGCTCGCCTTACTCAGCTTTTCATTGGGTGCATGCCTTTGGATATACATTCCAAAGGCGTGTTCCAAGGATTTAACGTAAGGCAGACAAAGCCATTACTTATCAACTGTAACTGAACAAATTGGGCCCGATAGACAGTTTATAAGGCCGTAATAATGCATAATCCTTAATTGCAACATCACATATAATCTTCTGCAGTTGCATTCGCTGGCCTCCAAAATGACGGCTGAGCAATTTGGCATAGCTGATGAAGGATGTTCCGGACTTGATCATGCAAGTGCAATATTACATAACATGGCTTTAGTCAACACATTGTGATCTCCAGCGAGAACCAAAACAAGACTATGCGGGCAGTGGGCACAGTAGAGCTATGTACATATGGGCAGTAATTCTAAAAAGTATACACTAGTTTACTCTAGTAGAATTTGGAGAAGCATAACATTGAAATAGGCTAAGCAAATTGCAATACCTTTATAGTATACTATACTGCACAAGTAAATTGTCCTAGATACTTTACACCATGGTGACTTATTTTTAAAAGCACTAGCCTTCATCTGTGTGTGCTGCTTCAAACTGCAGTTTAGTTTGGTGTGTCATGCTTTTTTAAATAATGTCCTTGGTGATCCCAACCTCAGCTTGATTATTGGCTACACGTTTTTTTTCCATTGATTGAGCACAATGAAAACAAGGAAACTATAAGACAAGGATATAACTGAAATGAGACGTGCATATATACTGTATATATGTGCATTTATATAGTTATATACATTTATATATGCATAAATAAATGCATGTCTCATTTCATAGTTCTCGTATATAGGCCTATGTATTGTATATAGGTACTGTATATAGATTAGTTCAAAAATAAATTATATTTTCTAACTTTTTCAGCTTAAGTAATATATGTTGAACAAAGCATGAAAAACAAACACATATTATGTGAAAACTATAAAAATATAGGCTATAGGCCTATACAAATTAGGCTATAATATTCTAAAATCCAAAACCTGTTTCGCAACTTTACCATTTAAAACCCAAGAGACCTGCTTTTAAATAGCTGTCCATTTTATTGAACACTATACTATGCATGGAAGAGTTACAGATATGGAAAGACCAAGGTAGCAAGGTTGGAGAAATTCAAATAAATTAAAACAGCAAGGCCTAATAGCCTACATGTCTAGTTTTTGGCCTATCTATTTAATAATTTCAATAAATTTCGGGGACTTACAGTATTTGACAAAGGCATTTATAAATGTGGTGTATAAGTGCTTTCCATTCCACTACAAGAATACATTTGAAATGTATAGGCTACCCCAAATTACAAGCTACAAATAACAGGAACTGCTTGTTTTGATACATTGTAGCCAAGACTGTCTGGAGGTCTACTGTCTGTGATTGCTGTGTGCTGATTGGACACTGTGTAAGGGGGCGTGGTTTCGTCACAACAATGCATTTTCAAGGAACATACACGCGCCAAGGAATGTTTACTGTCGTTGGGTAGATTACGTTATCTTTCCGCACGTTTAACGGCATTTCATAGCTGAGGTAACCGCTGCCGTTAACGAACTGGACATTCAAGGGCCACCGGACATTTCCCTATGTATAAAGCTGTTATAAATCTATGTTAGCCAGGGCTAACGTTCGCAAGCTAATACCAGCTCTGTCCGATATTGTTAAAAAAGAGGAAAGAAACAGCTAGTCGGTTGATAGTGCGGTAACGTTAGTTTATATCCGGTGATGATAGTCGGTTAAAGGCGGTTACAGGCAACGATAACTTCATGGGACACGACATTTCGGAGGCTGAAACACCTGCCATCTCCCCTTCTCAACGAGCGAGCAAACTAGCTAAGAAAGTAAGCTGTGGGCTGTGTTGTTGGCCAACTCCACATAGCTAAAACCTTCACATGCAATGCTGCTCTTTTTATATGTGGTTCATATTTACACAGGTAGAAAATGAAGCCATAGGCTACTTAACCCAATAAATTAGCAGGGTGGTTTAGTAGCCTGCTATCTGCTGTTGTTGAGTCTTGCTATGCTTGGACAAAGCTTTAGCCTAGCGTGGCTAAAGTTAGCTGTTCTCCTTCAACGGGGGACGTCGAATTTGCCCCTGACAGTTAGGGGCAACCGAATAATTATAACGATGCTGTTTGTCATTTTCGCAGTGATGTTTGCATGGCTTTGCATGATATTACGTAATAAACTGTGTTTTACGGTGGCCTCACATAATGTGTGGTAGCGTGTGGTCCTGCTTGCCTACCAAATCTTTTGTTGTTGCTTTGTCTTTTGAGCACATGGCTTACCATGTTTTTGTTCAGGCAGGCTACAGAGACCCCTATTATAGGCCTACCTCTAATAATTTAATAGGTCCACGGAAAATACCACATTAATTACACTTCCACACATAACACTTCACTATTTTAGCAACACCTTTAGCTACGGTCGTAGCCTACTATAATATTAAAAATATAACTGAGGCATGTTGTTTACTCCTGAACGGACATACCTTTGTGACTTCGTTTGAATTAGAAAGTAGGCTACATTTAGTTATAACGGCGTAGATCTGCATTCGTCTAATTAGGCATCTGTAGTAGACAACATACCTTTACCTTTCTTATAATTGGGAAATGTGTTTTAAAAGTGTATGCTCGGAACACGTGTATTTTTTCTTCATAATTTAAAAACTAACTATTTCACATAGGCACAATCAAATGTTATCAATATAAATAACTAGAGGAGCTGTGGTATTTAAGAGAGCAAGGCAACGTGGAACTAAATGTTATCCTGCAATTCAATACATTATTTCCTGAACAACACTTGTGTTTCAGTTAACTTTGAAGTCCCAAACAATTTCTCAATTTACTCTATTCATTTCATTCATAATTCTAGGGGATTTACATCACAGTTAACTTGAAATTGGATTGGATTACATGATATTTAACCTACACTTGAAAAATTAGCTTTTGCCGTAAATTGTGTTGACAAATACCGGGAATGGTCCATACAGAAATAACCAGCAATTTAAATTCACCCACTATTGTGTGTGTTTGATGTCAGAGATCAGAATTTTTTTAATTATAAGGTCTTAACATATGAGTGGAACATAATTCACTTGAAATCTGCTGTGTTCCTGTTGGAAAGAGGGACTGAAACTAGCTCACACCTCATGACTCTTTAATAAAAGTGAAAGTAGACCGTGTGCTGGGTTGAAAGACAAAAGGATATTAAGACGTTTTCATAGCATTCTGAGAAAAATCAGTTGTAATTTTGTCAATTTGTGTGTTTTTTTGCAGGGTTAAGACAATCAGAGGCAACATACAAGTGCCTCCGCTGTACGGTCTCCTGTCCCAGAGTGTGACCGGTCTGCACGACGTCACCAATGCGACCATGGGAAATAGCAGTAAATAGGCTGCCACCAACAGCCCCCTTAAACCCACTGAGGTTCCTCGCAGAGCCCTGCATCGCCCCAGTGCATCTCAGGAGAAGGTAAAAAAACTCTGAAAAGATAAAATGGTGTCATATCTAACTTTAAATGATTAAAGACCTCCTTCACCGGTGGGAATATGAAGGTGTATTGAATTTTGAGATCCCATTTAGTGTAAATGTGCAAACAAAATTGAAATTGGTTTCATCCTAGCCTGAGAAAAGGCAGATAGAGTGTTTTATGGTCTCACTGTCTAACCCTACATTTTCTTTACTGTGACATCACAGTAAGGGCTAGGATTAACAGGACAGCTGGGCCAAGGGAAGACTGAGGGAAGACAGAGGGAAGAAAAACCTCATTCATTATATTATAATAGTGATTTTATAATGATAGAACGCCTGTTCCGTATGGGTGAAGTATTCCTTTAAGATTGAGAGGGTTTCAAATGCTAGTTTTCAACACTTGTCCACAAGTGGCTTTTTTTTGTTGACAAAACAAGATTATAAAAAAAACATTACAATGCAATATACAGTGGAGCAATATAATGATTGTCAAATATATACATCAGTGTTTCCCCTACGTTCACACAGGAGCGGCGGGCTGCCGCTGCTATAAATGCTTCTCCCCATTGTGCTAAGTTTTCTTTTGTACGTAGCTCCTTTAAAAAACACGGCAGTGCTTAACTTAACTTGCGCAGCTCGTTTAAGGAATAACCATACATACGGCACGTGCGCATGGGGCACGTGTGTAACTCAAAACGAGCAGTTGTAAAGTCACTGTGAATCTAACAGAGAGAAGTGGAGCAAAGTAGTCAGCAGAGAGAGAGAGATTAAGTTGATAAAACGTGTCATAATGAACAGTGCAGGCTTCAGTGTGTCCACTGATAAAACGCCACAGCTTCTTAAAAACAAAAAGCCCAGTGTTAAAACCACTATAAGCCAGTCGTCATTGTTTTTTTTTAAATAACTATTGATCAGCAGCTCTGTGCCGTTTTTTTCCTCCTGTAAAGTGACATCCGTGCCGTGTTGTCGCTCTCTTTGGATCAATCATAGCCTTAAGGTACGAACACACTGCACTCCGCGGCGCGGCGGTTGGCCGCGCGAATCGCAGGTTCCGCGCCGCGTGATCATATTGGGTCAGATTGTGTCTGCCGCCCGACCAGAGTAGCCTTCTCCTACTCTACTCCTACCCTTATTTTTCCCTATGTTTGATCATGACTTCTGCAGTGTGCATACACCCTAAAAGATTCCGATCTGGAACCCTGGTTTCAAAAGTTTACGTTTTCATGAATGCATTGGCCTCTAATCATGTAAATGACAGGCCGCAAACATAAAAATACCTTTGCGTTTGTTATCCTTACCGTGTAACCTGCCTCTTAGAACCTCCAGCTACAGTAAATTGTTATGTTATTATTATAGTTATGTATAAAACTTCACACTGACTCAATAACCACGTCGGTGCATTACTATGACAATAGTATTTTTTTTAATAAACATAAATAAATATCTTCAAAATATCACATCTTTAATGCAGATTTTCATCGATACATTTTTATATGGAAAAACCCTACCACTGAACAAGTATTGTGACTGTTATGAGTTAATGTTGTATGAGGAAACTGACTTGGTTTGCTAGTTCTTTCAAAACCAAACATTTATTTTTAACAAATTTAAATTGTATATGGTGCAAAAGCACATTAACTAATGCAATTGAGAGCTACTTCAAGAGATGATAGCAAAAAAACAAAAAAAACATCTACCTGTTTATAGGGATAGTGCATTGAACTATGTGCCAATTCTCCATTGTTGTCCCTATGTGATGTCGCAGTCCACCAGCGAGACGCCAGTGGGGGAGACGAGACCGACCTGTACTGCACAGTTCCCTGGTCCAGGATGAGAACTTCCATCGTTTGCTTTTCTCCCAAAACCACCACCAGGTTCCTTTAGATGAGTCCAGACAATACAGCCACACCAGCACCGCACCACGCATGCTTCACCCTGCTGCTCACCTGCCCCAACAGAGCCCCATCATGGTGGATCTACACGACCAGGTACCACCACTTCATTACATGTATTTAGATCAAACACTGCAGCTTAACAGTACAAACATTTTTAACTTAGTGATATCCTCATTGAACTTTGCTAGTTGATTACTTTCATTAAATTAGCTACAAGGAACTTTTAAATATATATATTTTTAAACAGTCTCTTTTTTCTCTGATGATCATAAATTACATACAGCAACACACGGGATCTTTTATTTAATTTTTTCACCGTATTAGTGTCCAACGTTTTTATTGAACAAATTTTGAATAGTCTTTTCTTTAAATTTTATATACAGTGCTGTGTGAAAGTTTGTGAACCCCTTGAGCCTTTTGGAATTTTATTTATTTTAACCATTATTAATTCATTTTTATCGATACCAGTATTTTTTATATGAAATAACAGATGTTTGTTTATCAATTCAACATTTTTCTTTTCCAGAAATCAACTGTTAAAACAGATAAAACAAATAATTTGACAAATGTTGTATGTGCAAAAGTTTGTGAACCCTGAGCTGCATTGCTTAAATGGAGCAGGTAAACACAATCAGATCGGCCAAATTGAGTGATGAAATGGACCAATGTAGTGAGAGATCTTTAGGGAAGAAATTGGGCGGCACTAGGTAAAACAGAGATCAAACCAGGTCAGTTTAGGCTCACCAAAATGAACCCATACAGGTCAGACATGCGAAAAAAATCTCAGAGGATCTCAGGAATAGAGTTGTTATGCTGCACATTTGTCTGGGGACAGCTATAAATTAATTAAAAAAAGATTGAGCTCCATCGGTCCACCGTGAGGCAAATCATCTACAAATGAAGAGCTTTAAGAGTGACTGAACATCTGCCTAGAAGTAGACTTCCTTCAAAAATATCCATAAGCACCACAAAAAAAGTTATTTTTCAGTTAAAAGCCAACCCAAACATTACATCTGGTGATTTGAAGTCCACTTCTATGCAGATGTTAAGTCACTCTTAAAGCTCTCCATTTGTAGATGATTTGCCTCACGGTGGACCGATAGAGCTCAAACTTTTTTATATGAATTTATAGCTGTCCCCAGACAAATGTGCAACATCAAAACTCTATTCCTGAGATCCTCTGAGATTTTTTCCCCTTTGAGCATGTCTGACCTGTATGGGTTCAGTTTGGTGGGCCTAAACTGACCTGGTTTTATCTTTGTTTTATTTAGTGCCACCCAATTTCTTCCCTGAAGATCTCTCATTACATTGGTCTATTTCATCACTCGATTTGGCCCACCTGATTGTGTTAACCTGCTCGATTTAAGCAATGCAGCTCAGAGTTCACAAACTTTTGCACATACAACATTTGTCAAATTATTTGTTTTATCTGTATTAACAGTTGATTTCTGGAAAAGAAAAATGTTGAATTGATAAACAAACATCTGTTATTTAATTTAAAAAATACTGGTATTGATAAAAATTAATTAATAATGGTTAAAATAAATAAAATTCCAAAAGGCTCAAGGGGTTCACAAACTTTCACACTACACTGTACCTACAAAGACTACGGACAGGTCTTTAAAAATGCATTTTCGGCATGTTTAAAATAAAATGTATAATACTATATTATACTAATAATAATATAGTGTACTATACTATATACTGTAATCAGACAATTTACATATGAACAAATCTTCCTGTATTAACCTTCAGAAAAGTTCTAATCATGATTATGAAAAGTAAAGGTTAATGTAAGTGCTTTAGAAGTTGAGACTTTTGAAATATTGAAAAAAAAAACTTTAAAATAATGGCCGTTAAAGATGGTTGTACAGGAGAAATAAACAGATGCAAAAAAACAAGGTTTGGTCAAATGAACACCTAAATGTACATTTGGAACCTTTTATTTAAACTAATTATGAAAGAAGACATGTCATGGAAGGACAATATCAAAACAGACCAGTGCTTCAAAAAAAGAAAATAGTTTTTGTCTGCCTTGTCCCTTTAAACAATTGTGTTATGCTCAGTGCCCTCAGTGATATGCAGAGGGACTATAAAACATGCAGGGCAATGTGTCTTTTTGGCCCGATAGGCTTGTGTGTTTACGGGCGACTGTGGAGTAACCCCATCTCTCCCCATCTTCTTGTCTTAAAAGATGCACCAGGGATCGGTTCCAATATCGTACACTGTTACGACGGTGACGACTCACGGATTTCCCATCCACAGCGGGCAGCCCCTCCCCGGGTGCAACACACAGCAGCTCCCAGCATGCTCGGTAATGTTCAGCGGACAGCTCTCTCTGCTCTGCTGCCTTCCTCCTCCTGTGAGTTTGAAAAAGGAAGAGCCCCACATGTCAGTGGCATCCATGTAGCACACCATACCAGCCATTCAGTCTGTCACTGTTCATGACTAACATATGAGCGGCCGCGCTTACTGTGCAAAAATGTGTGGTTAAGTCTCGATGTTGGCACAGTTAGAAAACAACACAAAACAGGACCAACAGACTTCAGAATAATAGTGTGGTGTTACTGTCAGTGCTGTGGTTTTAATGTGTTTCTTATTTTCACTACACGGGTAAAACAGGCTTTTGTTATAACTGCCCTACTGCTAATATAAAACAACAGCACATTTGCTTTGGTTAGATGGAGGCTGCTTCAAGTGTGAAGCTTTGATTGTTGACATAAATGAAATGACAGAAAAAATAAGGAAAGTGACTTTAATAAATGTATGTCTGTCTGGTGTGTTTTTTTCTCTCTCCTCAGCTCATACAGGCATGCACCATGCAGCATATGCCAGTGTCTTATCAAGCCTTTCCACCCCTGATCTCCAGCGAACATTTTGTATTGCACACGACCCCATCCGTGCCCCCCCACCAGCCGCCGCACCTTACTCCTTTGAGCCAGTTCGTCCCTTTACAGCCTCAGCACCCACGCATGGTGAGTCGTCACACCTGTATCACTGAAAACTAGGGCTGTTGAAAAAGATCCATTCATGTGAAAATTGCGATTACTATCTTCTGCATTACAAATCTATTCATAATTTGGACAAAAAAATATATATATTTTTAGATTTTTCTTGCCAAATATGTATTTTGCTGTAACCGGTAATGTTGACTTGCCTTCAAATCACATGCATTACAAGCTTCACATTAGGGCTGCAACAACGAATCGATAAAACCGATTAAAATCGATTACTAAAAGCATTGGCAACGAATTTGGTCATCGATTTGTTGAGTCGCGCGATTAATAAGTCGCTTGTAGGCGCGGCACTGTTTACATCCAGTTACCGACAGGTTCATGCACGCCCACAGCGAGCCTTCCGCACGTGAAGCGGTGCGGGAAAGCTATAGTGTGAGCAGCCACAGCTTGTATTTTGGTCATATCTTACACTGGACTGTAGGCCTATATAAAAGTGTTGTACCTTTGCTGTCTTTGGGTTAAAAAAACTCCTTCAACTCAGTATCCGTCTAGTCCAAAAAAACTCTGTCAGCTGCTGCTGCTGCAGACGGTATGCAGACGGGCCCGGAGAGTCAGCATCGGTGCATCAACAGTCATTCAAAGCAGCGGCAGTAATCACACAACCGAGCGGTGTAAAAAGTCCCATCAGTTAAAAATAGTAATCCAGTTTTTAAATCCATGTTAAAATTTTATTTATTTATTTATTATTTATTATTATTCCTTCGGACAATTCCACACAATACACAATTATCTCTTTCACATCATACATCATACTTTGTGTTGTAGCGGGTACAGGTGGTTCAGATTAATTCTGCTATTAGAAATTAATCTGATGATTAGTAATACTTTAATAGTTTATTAAAGTTGAAAAGGGGCACCACCATTCATTTTAAGAATGGAAAAATAATAGCAAATTGTCTCGTTTAATCAATGGTTTATTCTTAAATATTGATTACTTTAATGTTCAGTTAAAGGAATCAACATTAATAAATCCTAGTCTCAATGATCATTTCCATATAATAATGTAATCAAATAATTACTATTATAAATTTGGTAATATGATCTTAAACTCTGAAGGCTACAGAATCCTTCTACTTGTTGATTGTTGACACTCCAATAATATCCACACAAATAAATCACAAACACTTCTAGTTACAATATAAGAACATTTATTTTAAACACAATGAAACTTAAGGTAACATCCGTTTTATACGCATAAAGCAAATACACTTAATCAAAGAAAACGTCTAGAACATTGTTATTTATACAGCCATGAACCAATATGTGTATGTGTGTGTGTGTGTGTGTGTGTGTGAGTGAGTGAGTGTGTGTGTGTGTGTGTGTGTATATGTGTATGTGAGTGAGTGAGTAAGGGGTGTGTGTGTGTGTGTGTGACGCGAAGCAAGGAAAGGGACGGGGGGGGAAGCTCCCACGTGACTTAGGACGACAGGCACCAGATGGCGATCGAAAGCAGGTTCTTAATGCCACAAAATGGCTGCCGGCTTGGCTATTCTAATTCCACCCGGTAGGGGGAAGTAGCTACCACGGTTACTCAAAATGGCGTCTATTTCAGAACAAAGGGCCAAGAAGAAGACTGGGGCGGGGGATTTCGAAATCACTCGCTCCTTTAAACGGGATTATATCAAAGATCTTAACACCAATTATGTCCAATAAAGACCACCATAAGGGTTATCTAACGTGTGTGTACGTGCGTGCAGGAGAGGAAGAGGAGGAAAGAACACGCTTGAGCGCGAAGGGGGGAGAAAGAAAGATACAGCAGACTTAAAAACCACACTGCAGCGTTGAATGAAGTGACCAGCTGAACGTCCTGACTCTCCGTTGGTGAGAGGACAAACAGAGATAGATCACAGCTTGTTCAAAAATAGCAAACACAGAATCGAAAATAAACAGTATTGTTCACACTTTAAAAAGTAATGCTAAACTAAACATCTGCCCAGGTAATTATTATGCCAAAATCTCACTTGTGGGGAAAGCTAGTTTCCTCTGCTCGTCGTCGTTATGGCGGGCAGCCAATCCTTTCCGGACTGGGCTCACACAACGGAGGCTCCGTGCCTGTGGCGTTCCAGGAGCTGGTGAGGTGATCTCTGCGGTCTTCAGATCGCAGGAAAAAGGCAAAGGGCTCGCTGATTTTGTGCGGGGGGGGTTTCCGATCGTAGACAACTCGGTCGGGTCCAGTCCGCGGTCCGAGAGGCTGAGTTTCTAGGTAAACTCGCCTGCTTCCCGGGTGTAGTGGTTGCGGTCGGGGACAACTCGACCGGCTTACGTCCTTGGTCCAAAGGCAGGTTTCTCGGTAAACCCGCCTGTTTCCTAGTTCTTCTGGTCGTTCCAAAGGAACAGTTTTAACTCACACTGTTGTTTCAGGTATCACCGCGGCCGCAGGAGATAGTCTTCGTAAAACACGTGGTGGTTAGTTGTGGGCTGAAGAGGGCCCTTGTGGGTCTGTACAGACTTGTTGTTTCTATACGGGTCAGCTAACGCCGCCACCAGAAAGGCAGAATGGGCCGCGGGGTCGCTTTTTAAGTCCCCGGGGTCATCCCGGGTGGGGCTTCAGGCTAGCGTTTGGGCACACCCACCTGAAAGGTTAGGGTGTACTGCATTGTTTTGGCCGCACGGTGGCGGCACAGTGTTGTCCATAGGTTTGACCCCCTACAGTGTTGTCCGAAGGGTGACGGAAGAAGCCAAAGGCTGATCAGGTCCCGCCCCCATTTTCATCAGATTCAGATACACATTTACTGTTACAGAAAAAAAAGAAGAAAAAACACAATTTTGTTGTTGTTGTTTTTTTGTTTTTTGTTTTTGATGATTTTGCGAATTTTTTTTGTTAAGCAGCTGCAGTCCAATACACAGTCAATTTTCATTCTCATTATTCAATGACCTTGCACAACTGACATGCTTTCCATTTTCCCAATGAATTTTAATTACTCATCGTTATCCTCTCTTTCCACTGTAGCCATTGTTACGATGTCTCTTTTGATATCAGCGATGTCTCCTTTGATATCAGCGATTCCAGCGATTTCTCCTTTGATAGCTGTGATGTCTCCTTTGATAGATGCAATACCGGATAACATTTTTGCTATCCCCTCCCGAACAGCAGTAATAGCCTGTTTTGTTCCATCCATATCTTTCGACGCTGTACATCTTCCATCTCTCCCTTCCGCTTGTGCAACAATGAGTTTCTTCAGTTTGCGATACAGAACATACGAAGCAAATCCCAAAGCAAGCATCCCCACCGTCATGCCAGCGAAGATACATCTTCGACATCCTCAATGTCCAATGCAGCCATGCAAACCACTTTCCATTCTTTCCAGCTATCCTGTGCGTAACCGGACAGGAAGGTGCCATCTGGGAAAATCGGAAGGATATAGAGCTAGTTAGCTTAAAACAAGTAGCAAACATGTCAAATGTGATGTGTTCAGGCCGGCTCAGTATATGATTGATGTGTTCAAATGCAGCACAAAAAAGAGATTTTGGCAAAAACTTGTTTTCCCAGCAATATAAAATAGATAGTTAAGATGGAATTATGACCTGTTTATTGTCCTATCTTGAGCTATGATCATATCAGCAATTAAAGCAATAATACAAGTTCTATTTCAACAAAATAATAGAAAAGTATCAATAGTAATATCAATAAAGACTTGGATCGTTAAGGAGTCTCGAAAATTGTATCAATATCAATAAAAATTAACTATCTCCTGTCATCTGAGAGAAATTAAGATGATTTAATTTTTTTAACCGTTAGAATTTACCGGTTAAAAATCTTATCGGTTGACTGGTTTACCATGGACATCCCTTATATACTGTATAAATGTATATCATACATTGTATGTTTTTTTGTGTTATCCCAGTTAAGTTTATTTTAAATGTTTTATCATTTAATATTACTTTTAATAGTTCCGGGACATTGGAGCAATAACCTGGTGTTTTGACACTTCAGTCTGCACTGTGAATTTGAAGTAATGTTCAGTTTTTGAATAAAGATGCGGTATTTACAAATGTTTCTTTTTTGTTCCGATCCGATTAATCGAAAAAATAATCGACCGATTAATCGATTATTAAAATAATCATTAGTTGCAGCCCTACTTCACATCAAAGTAAGACTTCAAATACTATAGAGAAAACATGGAGTTTGATTTGCTTTTGTGCCAAAATTCCACAACGGACTGGAGACGATCCTGAAATACTCCTTTGAACTGAATTGAGAATGGTTTTGAATGGGATTGGAATGGTGGGATTCCAAAAGATTCCCAGCCCTAGTGAAAACAAGACTGTATAATGGCTGTAGAATCTAATGACTAGTTTGTATATTTGCATGGGAACATTGAACATGTGGGGTCTAAACCGTAACCTTTTCTGTGCACATAGCCTCTACAGAGGGTAGACAATGAAGTGGACCTAAGAGGGGACCAGCACCCGTTGGGAACCTTCTCCTACCCTCCCTCTCATCACCCACCAGCGCTGCCTCCCACTCTGCCCTTACAGTATCTTCCTCAAGAGCCTCTGCATCAGGAGCTTCCCTTTGGAGTGGTAAGACAGTTGCACATTGTAAAGGCCCTTATTTCACAGGGAATCTTGCATTTCCCTCCCACCCTGGACAGGGTATGTGCATAGATAGTATATAAAATGGATGTAGCATCCGGGCTGATATTCCATCTGCATCCAGTGGCGAACTTAGCCATTTGGGGGCTCCAGGCGAACAGTCATTTGGGGGCCATTGCATTTACTGGTCTAATGTATGCATAATGAGATGATACTCCATACAAACTATACATACAATGCAGACTGAAGTACCTACCCTAAGAACACCATACCCACTGTCAAACATCGTGGTGGGAACCTAATGCACCAAGATTTTTAACAACAAAATCAGGCATTTGGCAGAGAAACTCGGCCTTGGGCACCAGTGGACATTGTAGCAGGACAACGACCCAAAACACACAGCAAAAGTTTGTCTGTTTGTTGAGACAGTTGTCTGGAGGTACTGCAATGTCTGTCACTTCCGCATTGGATGCTGGTAGAACTCGGTGTGGTTGGGGCTTGGGTAGAACTCGGTGTGGTTGGGAGCTTGGGTAGAACTCGGTGTGGTTGGGGCTTGGATAGAACTCGGTGTGGTTGGGGCTTAGGTAGAACTCGGTGTGGTTGGGGCTTAGGTAGAACTCGGTGTGGTTGGGAGCTTGGGTAGAACTCGGTGTGGTTGGGGCTTGGATAGAACTCGGTGTGGTTGGGGCTTGGGTAGAACTCGGTGTGGTTGGGAGCTTGGAATGAGCTGGTGCTTCCTATAGGGGTTTTAGACTTCTTCTGCAGGGTCAGATTGACAGCTGTGTGACTCATGTCTGCCCCCTAGTGGACTGGCTGGTAACTGCATTGGTTCTACTTTTCATGTGAAAATGAAGCTTTAGACAAAGTAAATAATGAACACAGAAGCTAATATGCAAAAAAATAAACCTGGCAAAAATAAGATAGTATATGTATCATGTTATTTTAAAACTGTTCTTGTGTTTGCAGTTATGTAAACGTTTTACCCACTTTGCTCATCAAGACTTTCTGTCCTTATTTGCTAACCAATGTCAATGCAGTCAGACTTCAATGAGACTTTCTACCCTTCTTACGGGAAATGAGCAAAGACGGCTGCCTTAAAGCCCCAGCCTGAATGTGTATGTGTTTCTCCTCAGCCATATCCCCACATGCTGCCCCGGCGACTGACTGGACAGAGATACCGGTTGCAGCAGCCCCTCCCCCCTCCTCCTCCACCGCCGTCTTTCTACCCAGGCTTCCTCCCTTACTTCCTGTGAGTATCTAGAGGAAAAGCAGCCTGTTCAGAGGGGGAGTCTCCTCACAGTCCAGTGTTTCCCCCAGAAAATGTCTTAGTCAAGGGTTGCGTTCCGAATCGCATACTCTTTCTTTTTTCTATTCTACATACTACATCCGACGATAAAAATAATCTAGTTAGGATGCAGTAGGCATACTATTGGGACATACTTTTCTCTCTTATTTCATCATAACATTGCGCCTTGATCTTGCCTCTCGCTTTTATATCCGTTGCATCCCCGTTTGTTTTCATACGGAGGCTTCGTCGATGTTACGTCACTTCACGTGCGCACTGGATTGTGGGTCAGAATCGGCCAAATAGGATGCACTTTTCAACACTAACAATCTTGGCCGCATGAAGTAGGACATCCGGGTACTTCTAGCCATCCTAAATCTGGCCACAAGAATCGGGACATCCTAAATCTTTTTTCTACATACTATTTAGTAGAAAGTATGCGATTCGGAACGCAACCAAGGTGGTCACTGGCCAGGGTCACAGGAGGCGAAGATTTTGGGGGTATTTTGCTCAAAGATGCCAATGCGCGGTAAAGAAATAAACAACTGTTTATTTGAATACAAAAATACAACAGACACTGACCTTACAGTTGTGCAATTTTGTTTGCTATGTGCAGGTACAAATTATGTGCAGACATGCAGACGGTACAAAGCACAATTAAAGAAAACTTCTACTGTTTTAATGCAATACTATGCAGACACACTAAATACAAATAATGGGCCATACACTTAACATGTGTAAGCACATCAAAGTGAAAATTCTACTTTTTAAAGTTCCTTTTTGAATGGGGGGCTGTTGTGTGATTATTGTGGACAATAGGCCTACTGTGATGCGATAATAGCCTATAATTCATAAATGGTTATTATTAGCCAACTTGCTTGATTTCTTTTTAATTACAGAGGTTATCGATAGTTTTGGAACATGTCTTTCCCAGTTTAAAACATAAAAATATAGCAGCATTAAAAATTCAGAAATTAAATAATCTTGTCCTACACAGGCATGCTGTTTTAAAAATAACTCAATAGTTGAAATAATACAATGTGTTTTCCCCTTAAAATGTCTAAATGCATTTCAAAGACAGTTACAGTGTGGCACTTCTGTAAACTTACTGAAACTTGCAGGGGCCATAGTGTTGTGGAGTCTTACACTAGTCTAGCTTTGCACAGCTCCTCTTTCTGTTCAGCTAAGTATCCCCATAGAGCAGCGCTGCCTTTATTATCACCGCTAGTTCAGTGTCAACTTGCTTCTGCTCGTTTACTCTCCCGCGTGCATGCCGTACTCACGTGTGGCGCAGTTTCACAGAGTCGCAGACACAGAGCAGCTGATTGACAAACGCTTGGAGACACTTGCACATATATTTACCGCAAATTGCGGCCTTTTCGCACAAGCACACATCGCGCTTGATAGTACATTAATTGTGCAGCACTAGGTAGCCAAGGCGGGGGGCTGGCGTTGGTAAGGCGGCCGCCTTAGCCATAAAGCACTGGGGGAAACACTGCAGTCTGCTACCTGTCCGTACGGTGAAAGGAAACTCCTTAAAGACATGGAACAGTTTGAGTCATGTGGTTCGTTTACAGAAAGGCTTTATGTAATCTACTGTATGTCAAGCCGAGTTAGGGTTCACAATACCATGCATTCTGGATTTTGCATTAATGCTTTTCAAAAGCAAAGGAGTGAAGAAGCAGGACAGAAACACTGATTAACTTCAGTTAGCACTTGGCGCTAGTACTGTATGTGCAGACAATGTACTACTTCCAAAGGCCATAAGGTTGGGCTGATTGTATCATTGATCTCTGTCTGTTCAGGTCGATGCTTCCTGTGCCTCCAACAGCAGTGGGCCCAGCCATCAGTCTAGACCTGGATGTGGATGATGTGGAGATGGAGAACTATGAGGTTTGTGTCACGCTTAAGGAAACGGGAAAATAGCCACACGCAATCATGACTACAGTACGTCTGTTCACAACTTACAACTTTCTCAGTCGAATGGGACCTGCCCACCCAATACAGAGATGTGTCTATCTCTCCATCAGTTTTCAGTTGTGTCTGAATCCTGGTTTGAGACACAGGCGCAAACACCGAGCCGGTGACAGTGGCGTTGATTCAAATGAGAAGGTTTCATTGTGAGGCGCACTAGTACACAGAAACACGTCTGAGAAGCTTGCTGTCTAAACAGGCAGGTCACTTGTTGACAAAGCAACTTCATTTTACTAAAAGACTACTACGTTGAAAAATCTACCTGGACTGAGATCATCAGCTTTCAGGGTGCAGGCCTACTATCTGACTATACAGTATATAACATACAGTAGGTGTGAGAAGTCTACCATGTTCTGGTCAAATAGGTGTTCAATCCATTATAAATCGCTGGAAGTGAAAAATGAATGGCATGTATGTTCTACAAGAAGAACTTCATTACTGTTGAAATATGAATGATGACCATGCATAATCTCTCTCTCTCTCTCTCTCTGTCTGGCTGTCTCTCTCTCTGTGTAGGCATTACTGAATCTAGCAGAGAGGCTGGGTGAAGCCAAACCACGTGGACTCACTAAAGCAGACATAGAGCAGCTTCCGTCCTACAGATTCAACTCAGAGAATCATCTATCTGAACAAACATTGTAAGCCTCTCTCCTCCTCTAACAGTGAGAGCCCATTCATCATCTGAATATACAACCTGCTGACTCCTCTTCTTTGCTCCCCCTCAGGTGTGTCGTGTGCTTTAGTGACTTTGAGTGTAGGCAGCTACTTCGGGTATTACCTTGTAACCACGAATTTCACGCCAAGTGTGTGGATAAATGGTTAAAGGTGAGTGGATGGCCATCTTTTAACAATTCAAAGTGTTCTCATTGGTTCAGTTGAATATGTTGGATACAGTGTTAATGTCTTTATGCTGTATAATATGCTTGACTTCCAGACCAATCGCACTTGTCCCATCTGCCGAGCCGACGCTTCGGACGTACACCGGGAGGCGGAGTGAGAACTGTGTCTATCTCTGAGTGCTGAACTGGAACGCTGCACACACACCCAGAGTCTGGTGGGGGGCGGAGAGGGGGGGCTACCTGCCACCTAAACCTGTGTCCTCCAGTAAATATGGCTTACCAACCCAACCACTCCTGCCCCCTTCCGTAATAATAAGCAACCCAGGAATTGTGTTGTGGGGCCTGCTGTACCTCTGCTGTGCTTCACTGTCCCGAGTCTCATGAAACCCACTGCCTATCGCAGCCTATAGCCAGAGTTCTGGGATCGCCAGCCACTCCTTTCTCTGCCCCCCTCGTCGCAGATTCCAAAGAGTTCCCCCTACAATGCATCCTTTGCTGCTTTTGTTTACAGGGTTTCATTTTTATTTAGTGGATTTGGTTGTGGTTGTTGGAGAATAGTGGGAGTCCTGCATTGGAAGAGGTGGAGTCGGGGAGGATGGAAAGAGGCTGGACACCTTGTGCAATTAGCAGAGAAAAAGAATAGGAATGCTTCAACATGGATGTCTGTGTTTGGAGGCGACGCCTGACCATCATAGATGCATGTTTGTGTAGGTGTTGGGCAAAGTGACTTGTTAATAATGTTCTGCAATAATGTATTGATCATTTCAAGCGTTTTTACCCCTTTTATTTGTTTTAGATTTGCCAATGCTATTGTGAAAGTGTGACTTGCTGTGGTTTAAAAGCAGACTCTGTTCAGCCAAAGGTTATGGACTGCAAGTGAGAGGACATCTTCAGCCCTGAACGATCCCCTCTGAAACAGATCTGTAAAAAAAGAAGAAAAAAAACCTGGATTAATGGACTGCATATTGTGTTCGAGGTCATCTGGCATAACTGCACAAGTGCTACATCCACCCTCCATGTCGGCATTGTTCTTCTGGCAAGTGTGTATGCGTGTGTGTGTGTGTGTGAGCATATTGTGTGTGTGTATGTGTGTGTATGTTTGTCCTGTTCGCAGAGCCAATGCATTGTGTAACCACTGGATACAGGGCAGCATGCTGAGATTTGCATGAACTGTTGATTCAGACTAGCAATATTTTAATCAAGCATTGCCACCAAAATTATCCAATTTTAAGAAAAAAAAGTTAAGCATTCTAAAAAGAAGTGCTTGCTTATTGAGAAAGCGCCATGAGGGAAGACTAGCATGTGGCTCCACCCTGACTGCGTGTGAGTCCTCGTCTGAAGGCCTGTGCAGAAAGCAATATGTGCAGCGAGTGGCGAGTTTTAAATGAACTTTCTTGCCCTTTTTTTTTAGGAAGATGGGGCTTTTTCTTTCTTTGTTTGTGAGCCAAATCCAATATACAGATATAGCCTATACTGTTCAAGATTTTCAGATCTGCCTTCTTATGACCTTGACAAGCACAAACCTATTACTAATCCTGAAAAATACTTTGTCATTTCCACTTGTTTTTAAAAGTATGCCGTTTGAAAAAAGAAAAAAAAAAGTTTATTTATTGGTTTTATCTTGTAGAGAAAATTTACATTGAAGGAAAACGGTAGTAGGAGCACTAACACATGTTTGTGTATGGTATGTGTTATATTCTGGTAACTCGGTCGGGTCATTGTCTTAGGCCATGGTGACGGTGTTGTAAAAGAGCAACTGTATGTATAGCTTCAAGTGTGAATGCTTTTTAGATTAATGTTTTGAAGACAGAAGAATGTTAACCCCTCCAACCCCCCAGTCACTGGTGACGCTCCACGATACGCCAGCTGGAGTGTTCAGTAGTGTAGAGACACTGTTAGACTTCTAGGTCCCTGCTTGTGTTCACGCGCAAAAAAATACGAGAAAAAAAACAAAACAGGATATATTTGGGGTGGGAGGGAAAAGAGCAACATGTGGACGTTTTGCTTTGGATTGACTCTTTATCTCTTAACTGCCCCAGTAAGCACTATCAAGGCAGTTTAACCTTTGCTTTTATGTGTAAGGGATGTTGCCTTTCTTTAACTTTTTGTTTCTTAAGTGAATGTGAGTCTTTGATTTGTGTGCCACCTTCAAGAGAGAGAGAGGGAGGGAAAAAAAGAAGCCATTTAATGAGTTAAAACCACAGCTTTGAGAATTTTAACCTATGTGTACATATCTATTCACTGGCATATATTGTAAGTTTAAAAAAAAACATAAAAAAAAATCACTCAGGGCCTCTCGGTATATTAAAAATAAAGGATAACAGTCCATTACAAATGGAAAGGATGCCATGAAAAGGGGTATATATCTGAATATTAAGTTTGTTAAAGGTCGTTTTCCTCAGACCATAAATAATTTTAATGTAATCAATTATAATATTCTGTTTTGTCAGAAATAGTAGATATTACATAATTTAAAGACAGGCATGCAAAAAATTTAAAAAAAAAAAAGATCAGTAAATATGTTAGTATTCACTGAAAAGAGGCAATGTACACTGCAACTCATTACAAAGTGTATTATTCAAACCTGTTTGACTTTTCTTTCTTTAACTCAAACCATTTGTTTGACAGTATGGCAGTTGTAATCCCATTTTCCAAATGTGCCACGGTGCACACTATCCTACCTAATTCACTCCCAGACTCTACTTCAGAGGTGTTTGCATGAATAAAAAAATAAAATAAAAAAAGTTAATATAGTGGAGGATATCTCAGAATCTGGTTTGGACCTATTTAACGGTGCACAATATGCATGTTTGTCGACCAGATCCCCAACTGATTTTTTAGCTCTAGATGGCTTTGGGTTGTGGGGGTTTGGATCTTAAACGCTCAGCTGATAACTGCCATGCATTTACTGCACACATTTGTAATAGAACTGAATGACTACAAGATTTTATTGCGCTAACTTCATTTTATAGGGTAAAAAAAAAAAGGTCGTGAATCCAGAATTCTTACATACATTGTGTTACTGTTATTTGCCCTAACGACTGAAAATGACATGCTCTGAAACTACTGTAGTTTATAAAAGCCATAGTGAAAAGGTGCTAGATGTTCTGCTTTTAGGTATGAAAACTCACTTGCGTGAATGCAATAGTTTGTCATGGATCTCATGTATTCTTAAAGCATGTTATACTAATACCCCTGAACAATGTCCGTCAATATCAATATAGTTTAAGGGATTTTAAAAAATAAAGTGTTGTCATACTTATTTCAGTGTAGTACTGTACCTGCCTACTAGGCTCTTGCTCTCAGTGTATCAATATCTTAAAATGTATTGTTCACATATAGATAACTTAATTCATGTTAACTTTAGCACTATTATTTTTTTGAGTGAATATTAATAATTGACAATATCCAGCTTACCCTAATTAAAAGGGAACCTCCCATTAAGGTCTAGGCAATTTTTTAATGACAACTGAGAATAGAGTCTTGTAGTCTTTCTGTTTAAAGAGTTATTGAATAATCTCACAGCTTGTGTGGTGCAAAGATGTGTTCCAATAAGCAGCTAAAATTGATTTAGGATTTGTGATTGATTGCTCCGTAGATGCCATTTATTGTTTACCAATGACTTTTGCTGTGGTGGGCTAGTGGTTTACTGTTCCTACTCTCCCTGGCCTCTAGGGGTCTTTTGCCTGAACGCCAGACTACCCACCCGCCAACAGAGCCAGGGGCATGTGTTCTGTGTTAGGCAGAGATTTTGCTTTGGTACTTGCACATTTACAGTTACCTCATTGTTTCCATGTTTGTATTGGGGGGGGGTGGGGGGGGGAGAAAACAACTAATATATATTATATATAGGAAATGGTTCTTATTAATGTTATCATTTTTCATTCCATTGGAATCATATTGTTTGTAGCATTTAACATACATAGTTAGTGTATTATATATACATCTGTATACTGTTTGAAATTTTTAAGATTTGTACTTTTTTTAAATGAAAAGTTGCTAGTTATGCTTTACCAAGTAGTGCAATCATATTTTTTTTGAATTGTTGTGGCTGATTTGAAAGGGTTTGTTCACTAATAAATGTATGACGTATACCAATATCATACTGGTCCTATTTGCCTGAAGTTATTGAAAGGTTCAAATGAATTTAAAATAACTGCTGCTCATCTCAATATATCTTGGGTAATCCTACTGAAATCCGAATCTCCCAAGCAAGCTTCTATCCTCATGAGCTACTCATCCAGACAACTGTCTCTACAAACAAACAAACTTTTGATGTGTGTTTTGGGTCGTTGTCCTGCTACAATGTCCACTGGTGCCCAAGCCCGAGATTCTCTGCCAAATGCCTGATTTTGTTGTTAAAAATCTCGGTGCATTAGGTTCCCACCACCGTGTTTGACAGTGGGTATGGTGTTCTTAGGGTAGGTATTTTGTATGGATCTGAAAAGGTAGCTCACTAAAGTCATTTTGAAAAACACTAAATGTCTAAAATGCAGAGATTTAACACATTGAAAAAAAATGTCAACATTAACACTTACTAGCATTTATGTGTTCCTTAACAACAGAGTAATTTAATTCAGATTCTTTCTAAAAAAAAAAAAGTGTAATGGTACAGTTACTCTTCAAGTAATTACAAAGTTTACATATCAAAATCTCAAGAATAAACAGTTAAAATACAAATACAAGTTTATTAAATACAATTATTATTATTTGTATGGATCTGGAAGGGTAGGCAGACGGCACAGTAATTTATGTCTATAAAACATAAATCCCTTTTTGACTATGCTTCTATACTGCCCCTCCGTGGCCACAATGAGGTACTACGCCTACATTTTTTTCTTTTTTAAATGAGTCAGTCAAATTGTTCTTAATAATTAAATCCCATTGAGAGCATGACTCCTGGTGCCCCCCTGTGGCCATACATAATTCCTACAACTGGTCTCTAGGCGTTATTACATACAAACAATATTTTGGAACAGTGATGGTTGTGTTACTGAACTTGCATTGTAAAAATGCATTTACCGTTTCAAAGCATCAATGTACTAACCGGTTAATATCTGTGAATGAAAGCAGACAAAAACGCTACCTTTATTTCGGCAGAGCACGCGTTAGAGACCATTTTAGAAGGAGGAAGGTGTGCTACATTTAATTACCGTAGCTTCACTAGCTTAAGCTAACGGGTTATAGCATGAACATTTAAAGAAGGTTTGTAGTAAGCAGGTGAATACTAATCAGGTTAAGTGTGGCAAGAACTATTGTCAGTAACTTCTTCATAAGCAAGCAGTATACATTACTCTCTTGGAACAACGTTACTTTAAATAACATCCAAGCGAAACTTCAGATCGAGTCCAAAAAGCAGAAGAGAAGTTAAAGGTTCAGCGGAATGGTCAGTGTAGCTAACTTCCTGCCAGTGACTGCAGTTAGCAATCCCTTCACGTCACCACATTATTGCACTGCGGTCTTCAAGCAGCGAGTTCTCTAGCATCATCTCAGATAAGTCAGTGTGATAAAACATTATAAAAACCATCAAAACAGATTGTAGGCGCATAAACATTCACCAATCTGTCGCTCTGCGCGTGCACCGGCAGTGAGACGGGTGCCGGTTTGTAGCGTTCTCTCTTGTGATTGGATATCAGAAAACGGTTCATAGAAAAGTTTATTTTGCTGATTACACGCAGAGCGGGTGACTGAGAGATCGGCTTAACGAAACGTGCACACTATGTAAGTGATCACTGTATGAATAAAGAGCGATTGAACACTATATTAACATAAATAAATCGCTTACTTCACCTTTAATTCGGTATCCTATTCAAAGCACGGACGATGTCGCCCTCTGTGGCCACATACTGTAACTACAACCGCATATAAAGCCAGACGCAATCACATACAAGTCATACTCCCGGTCAAACCTTTCAAAATAAAACATTAAAAAACTAGACACATTTACATACAGGCAATACTTCCGATAGATAGGCTAACAAATTAGTTCACCTGCAATCGGCAAGATACACCTGTAGTCTTTCTTTAGTGTGTAAAGCAACTGCTGACACTCGCGCTGTTGTGTGTGTGTGAGAGAGAGAGCTTGTAAACGTGCATTTACTGCAGTTTGTGCTATTTGTACATTGTGCACAAAATGCCTTGAATATTCTGACTGTGATTCTGATCATCCAAAAATATGAATACAAAATATAATCACATCTGAAGTATTAATAGTTCACACGCGCACACACACAATACACTTGATAAAGACAAATGTAATAAAAATAAATCACTTTTTAAAATCCTTATGAAAAAATTATGAAGGTAAAATTAAAGATTATTTTTATAAATTATATTATATGTATATTTGCTGGACTGTTTATTGTCTACAACCACACTGGTCGCTAGGCGTAATTACATACAAGCAACATGTTTGGTTGAAAAAAAGTGTTGTGGTTTTTACTAAACTCACGTTGTAAAAATGTAGGCTATTCACCGTTTCATAGCATAATGCACTAAATCAGTTAATATCTGAGTATGAAAGCGGACAAAACACCACCTTTATTTCGACAGAGCACACGAAAAACCTTGTGTTATTAGGAAGAGTATGCTACATTGTGTTAGCTTCAATATCTATGGCTTAAGCTAACAGTTTGTAACAATTGGCTAATAATCAGGTTGAGTGGACAAGAACTATTGCCACTAACTTCATGAGCATTAATTACTCTCTTGAAGTATCGTTACTTTAAATAACATCCAAGCGAAATGTCAGTCCGCATTGTGTAGTTTGTATGGAGTATCATCTCATTATGCGTACATTTGACCAGTAGATGCAAGGGCCCCCAAATGACTGTTCGCCTGGGGCCCCCAAATGACTGTTCGCCTGGAGCCCCCAAATGGCTAAGTTCACCACTGCCTATATGTACAGTGTGTACTCTGTGTACACACAATGACGGACAGGGTGCGGACCGTGAGGAGACATTCAACGATTCTGACAGCAAGCATTCTCCAGAATCGCTCACTACACCAAGTCAGCACCAGAACTACCTAAAATATTAATCAAATGTACACAAAAACAAGCTGGTAATATGCACCAGTATTGCAACCAAATGTTAAACATTGTCAATAAACACACATTTTTAAAATGTTTTTTAATTTATAGTTGGAAAATTACATCTTTACATGAGCCCATTTAGATGTTACAGGCAGAACAGGCATCTATGAGTAACCACAGGCACACTATGGGCAGACTCGTACTATACTAGATAAAAGCCACATGTAAAAACTGTGGCCTCTGTTAAATATGGTATTTTTAAACTTCATGAACTTGAGGCAGTCTGCTTTACATAGTAACCAACCTGCATTTGGTCATTTTATGACACAGATGAATCAATCAAAAAAAAGTAATTTGAGGTTTTTAAATATCTAACTTATGTACAGGTCATGGCTCATTTTTAAACAGGGTTCCCATAATTCCTTTATGTTCAAATCCACCAACCTGACCCCTGAGGTACAGTTGCTCTCACCACCACAGTGCTAACAATCACAGCAGTACCAAAGCTAAACTTAAGACTGTTTGTGTGCTCCTCAGTCACTGGTGGGGGAGCCACATGTAAACCTCTGGGCAAAAGGATGCTGAATCAAGACACACAAATCAAACATCATGTCTTTGACAAAAATAAAAAGAAACAGCCAAGGCATCCACACTGTCGTAGAACTCCATACTGCATCCTGCATGTTTCAGGAGGTATCAAAACACCCTTCCTTCCTCGGTGGCCTAGACATAAATTAATTTGGTATATAATGTTCTGGTTTTTGCAAAAAAGCTGTGCTACTGTTTCAGTACATGTCAGTAGATGATTAATTCTTTGCTGCAACACCTACTGGTGAGGGACAGGGATAAACTGGGATTCAGTACAGACAATGAAAAAAAAAAAAAAAAAAAAAAAAAAACTTTGTTGTCTGCACGGATACAAAGATGAGTTCAAGGAAAGGACTTCAAGAAATGTTTATTCGATAAAATTCAAGACTTTCCAGGCTATTGGGAACCCTGTAAACACAATCAAACAAGGACTGGATGGGTGGTTACATTTGTCCAGGTTAGGAATTATCTCTCTGATCCCTTGTGCATAATGGCCATTTAACAAAAGAAGAAAACAATGAAAAAGAGGACTGGGTGGGCATTGGAGGAGAAAAGGTTTTCCGTGGAGAGGAAGTATGTCATCAATTAATCGTCCGTAAGGTCCTGAACAAAAACCACCTCGGAGCGGCTGAGTCCTGCCTCTTTGAGTGTGGGGGGGTTGGGCTGCTCTTCAGTCGGAAGGCAGGGCAAGACTCGGCGAGGGAAGTTTGTGACTATCTGAAACTTCTCCGGGGATTCTTTCAAAGAGAAGAGGAAGTCGTATATTACCTGAGGAAGAAGAAATAGGCCAGTGAATTTGCGAATAACCACAACCATCAGTGAGACTGAGTGAATCTGAATAATGTAACACTGTTACATTAACATAGAGACCAAATGTATGTGTGTATATCAACATTTTAAAGAGTTGGAGCCTTTTTAACATGTCACAAGTCAATATAGTCCAAATCATCTTTGACGGAAACGCCTAAACATTCCCTTGGAGAAAACTGTGTAAAGCTTTGTTTTTCTGTGGTTATTTCATCGACTTTGAATCCTGATTAGACAAGGCTTCAGGCTGTGGGCACAATGTGTTTTCCAGCTCACCAGGGCTTCCCTAAACCAAACAGCAGGACTGTTTTCAAACAGGTATTCAGGCGAGAATACATATTTCTAGTAATATAGTGTTCAAACAGCCATTACACAACAACAGTTGCATTTACAGTGATTTGGACTGACCAAAAAATAATGCAGTGTTACCTTTTAAAAGAGACCACCCCCATGCTTGTGCTCTAAATGGTTCAGTAACAGTGAATGTTAAGGGTTAAAGGGCTGATAGCATTCAGTGAATATATTACAGCGTCAAGGGGAAAAAAAGGATTTTGTTTGTGGATAAAGCTTTCAGATACTTGGCTGTAAATAGCAGGTGGTTTGGCTTTGTACTTTGTCAATAAAAGACTGTCAAACCAGGTGAAAACTGGATAACACAAAGCAAACGGAGCAAAGCAGGGGCCTATTTCAGGAAGCAGGGTTAACAAACCGAGTTCAACCCTGCACTCTGAGTTGACCAACTCTGAGATGAGCAGCTCTGGGTAATCGGTGTGTGGGATATGGGTCAATCAACTCCGAGTCTGTTCACTCTGGGTGGAGCACGTGCGTAAAAGCCATCGTCAATGGATCGCTGATAACATGATTCACCATGGAAACAGGAGAAACAAATGCTTGATCCTCCTACTTAAAAATAAATAAAAAACTTCTCCACTCCTCCCACTAGAGTGAGCAATATTAACGAATAGGCTTGTTGTACGGTATTATAGTCGCTGTATATAAAATGGCAAGTGGATCACGTGCAGTAAACAGACTTCTGCTCCGGGGAGATTGATTTATAACCAAATCCATGTTCCTCAGCAAGTGATCACAGTTTAAATTATGACATCATTTCTATATTCATATTAGGCTATTTAACGAGGCTTGTCTGGGACTTTGGGACCATCACACAAGTGAACAGTAACGATTGCGTAGGCTACAGCGTCACATTTCAGCTTGACAGAAAATCTGCCCAGCGTCACAGAAAACTCCTGTTAATAAAAAAGGGTCTAAGACTAAGTGCCACACAATTAATTAATCTGAATGTAGAGCATGTTCACAGTGTGTTAGGTGGCCGCCTATATAAACGACACCAGGGCTGAGAATACTGAACAGATAAATGATCGATCAAACATAAAATCATCAGGAAATGATAAAAAGAAAACATCCCACTTCAAACTGTACAAGGACGAGTTGTGACACACTGTCTTCAGTCGGAGCAGCAGCGCAAAGTGACAAAAACGAGTATGTTGCTGCAGTAACAGACTTTGAGTTGTGCTGAACCTGCTTCCTGAAACAGGAAACCCAGAGTCTTCACTAACTCAGTGAACAAACTGTGAGTTGCCCCTAAAGCCGCTTCCTGAAAGCCCAGGTGTGCACACAGCAGAAGGTACTCACCGTCAGTGACTGTCCGAAGAGGAATCGTCTCTCTACCCGGGAGTCATTGGGAAGCTTAAACACTATTTTGACACTTTCTGGATCGTCTGCAGGCGGCTCGGGGGGAAGACACTCTGACTTCCTCTCCTTCTCCTCTTCCAGTGTCTGCAGTGGGACCAGAACAAAAAGAAAACATGGGTCAGGTGAGTCATTTAAATGATTTGTTACTAAAAGGTTGCACTATGTAAATTTGGGTGTGTCAGAGAAGTGGACATTTTTGAATGTATATTCTAATAACTGAATAAAGAAGCTAATGTAATCCCTGGAACACTGTTTGTTATTCAATGTAAAAGAGGACTCACTCGCAGCCTGCGCTCCTCTGCCAGCACACCCTGGCGGACCTTCTCCTCTGCCTGCCTCAGCTGCTCCTGCTCCTCTCTCTTCTTCCGGTCTTTCTCCTGGTCGGCCCGGAGCGAGGCCAGGTACGCCTCATCCTGCTGCTGCCGGAGCACCTGGGTCTGGTTCCTCTCCTCCCTGGAACACATACACAGCAGGGCTCAGAAAATAGCAAGCATGTATGGTGTAAGCATGATAAACTAGCATGTATGATGTAAAAGCATGATAAACTAGCATGTATGATGTAAAAGCATGATAAACTAGCATGTATGATGTACTAGCATGTATGATGTACTAGCATGTATTCCTGAGATCCTCTGAGATTTTCTTTCCCTTTTAGCATGTCTGACCTGTATGGGTTCACTTTGGTGAGCCTAAACTGACATGGCGTTATCTCTGTTTTATCTAGTGCCACCAAATTTCTTCCCTAAAAGATCTCTCATTACATTGGTCCATTTCATCACTCAATATGGCCCCCCTGTTTGTGTTAACCTGCTCCATTTAAGCAATGCAGTGCAGGGTTCACAAACGTTTGCACATACAAAAGTGGGCAAATCATTTGTTTTATCCGTTTTAATAATTGATTTCCGGAAAAGAAAAATGCTGAATTGCTAAACAAACATCTTTTATTTCATATAAAAAAATACTGGTATTGATAAATTAATTAATAATGGTTAAACTGAATAAAAATGCTCAAGGGGTTCACATACTTTCAAGCAGCACTGTATATACCGCTAAGGCTGTGAATATTTTGGAATCCCTCGATTCACTTCCGATTTTTGGGGGTCACGATTCAAATACATGTCTTATTATCTTCATTTAAGTCCATTATGATGTGAAGCTTGTAATGATTGTGATTTTAAGTCAAGTCAACATCATCGGCAGCAGCAAAATACATAAATACATTTTTTTTTTAAATCAATTCTGACAAATTAGGAATCGATTTAAAATCGCAGGAGATAGAAATCGCATTTACTAGAAACTCCTTCCCGTGACATGACGTACGCAGTGGAGGACGGCAGGCGGTTATTGATGGGTGAGCAACATGTAGTCTGTTATGTCTCTGAAGTATAATGGTCTAATCTAACACAGTGACCATGATGACAGACAGATAGGATCCTATAGTGTGACATAAAGGGAATGATTGATTGACAGTTACCGTTCCATGCGCTCTGACATCAGATGTGTTTGATTGGCTTCCATGATGAAGTTGAGCTGATTGATGAAGTCCTCGGGCTGCATGAGGCCCTCCAGCCGGCCCACCACTGTCATCTTACGGTCCTTCAGCATGATCATGGCCAGGAATGGGTAGGTGTTCTCTCGCAATGCCTGGGACACTGAAACACAGACAGACATTGTACACTTAAAATCTCACCGTTTCAACAGTGCTGCTACACACAACAAACTATAACACTCTTAGCCCTTGTAGAAGTAACTAGCATGCAAATCATTTCTTTGATACGCCAACGTTTTGAGCTCTCACTCCAACACAAGAGGTGAATGAAATAATTTTTTTTGACATTTGGGGAATCGAACCGTCTCAGAGCATCAAACAAATTACATTCAAGAAACTCAACATGAGTATCTCTCCAGATAAATGTCCCAGTGTCTATGGATAACCCATCAAGCTTGCTGTCCGTTTAAATGGTTTGATTTGCACAACAGAAACAATGATCTATGTCCTGTCTTTAAAATCCTCCATTTCAACTTTCTCTCACCTTTCTATCATAAATGAGGTCTTAACTTAAGAAGTGTGCCTAAATCCTTGTGAGGATACTTTTTCATGATTAGAACTACCCATGTCACATTAACAGGAGACACCGAATGGTGGGGTGAACACCTGTGAATGTACTGACCTCTGAAGCCCTCAGGCTTGCTGGTTGAGCATGCCCAAAAGAGCATCCGCGTGTTGAGGAAGGTTAAGACCTCTTCTGTACATAACGTGGAGCTAGAAAGTGACAGAACAGTAGTATAAAAAAATTATTATTAAAACAGAATGCATTTACACATGCTCATTCATTAGAGCATTGGCACTTTTCCTAATCTATCGTTGCCTCAGAACTAAGACTTTAATTGCCTAATGACAATAGAAAAATGATTTGAACAATCAGAGTAAGAAACAAACTGTTTCTGATTGACACATTCTGATGGCTGACATTTCATTTAGGAGTGGACGTAGGTAAGTAATGGAATAAATGGTATACCGGCAAAACTGGTCAGTGTCTTGATGATCCTCCCCATGAAGGTACACTAATAGGAAGCGCAGCTCCCGTTTGGCATCGTTTAGTGCCTACATTTTTCAGGGTGACAAACAAGCAATGAAGAATATTGTCATTTTGGAAACATAAAAAAACAGATGTGTATTTCTATTTGTTCTCTTAACTGACCTGACTGTATGTGCCCTGATAGAACACAGGGTGTGAGCCACCATACTTCTCCTCAAAACTATGAATGAAGGACACCACGTCTCCAACAGGGTCTGTCACGCGACCACGAGGATCCGGCCTGATGAAGCGCAGGGCAAACCTGGGGGAAGACAACACATGGAGGACGTCACCTCCAGCTACAGGTTGACCAATCCAGCAGCTACAAGCTCAAACCAAGGTGCTTCCATTACCTGAATATGTCCAGAAGTGTGTAATATGTAAATCTGAAAGGGAGCAGTATCAAGTAGTAACTCCATCCTAGTAATCCCTGAAAAGAACAACCAGCACCAGGTTATTATCAAACAACTGTACAATACAGATGAAAAAAACAAAGACGTGAGGGATTTCTTTTGTGCAATTAAAGAAACTAAACAATGAGGGCCTCATATTAACTATAGAAACATATGATTTCAGAACCTTTTCACAACGACACTATTAAAAAAGCAGAATTATACAGTGGTGGCCAAAATGATTAAAATAATAAAATAACACCTGACACCTGTTCTGAAAATATGTACCTTTCTTTTGTCTCCAAAACATGATTTCATTTCTTAATGTTAATGAAACATACAGATAGTTGTTCTGAGCACAACACATATCAGATGAAGTCAGTCCTTCAGTTGGTATTCACTTTTAACTTTAATATTGGGTATGTCCACCTTTTGCAGCAATTACAGCAGCACATCTCTCAGTCCTGCTATAATTGACTTTGTATCAAGCATCAGCAACAGAGTGGAAGAGAAATGCAGTATATATGCAGAGCTTCATCCCAACACACGGCAAGATTGATGGAATGTGCAGACGTACCCTGGGCTGTGGCCTGGAGACGATGTAACTATATACCCTATGGTCTGCTGTATTGACCTGTAAAGGTCTGGAGGGTGGAGGATTAAACACGCTGGGCACTCCTTCCTGCTCGTTAAGTCTGTCTTGTACTGCAGCCTGAAACACAAACAGTCAAGCCCACCACACGCAATAAACCAAAAGCTCAAACAATAGGAACCAGAGCCATGAGAATCCAATTGTAAAATCCTCAGTTTAAAACATGTATTTTTTTTGCCATGTGATTATTTACCTCTATGTTCCAATTATGCTGTTCTAATGTACGACGACATTGGTCCATCGACTCCAAACCAGTTAGGTCCTGTGAGACACGGGGAAAACATACAAAATCAGACTGAAGGCCTCATGTTAGTCATGAAAGCAAAAATACACAAGAGTCAAGCCTTCCTTCAGTAGTGTACCGGCCACCAATTTGCTGTGTCACACATTTCCCTAAAGCTTTAATGCACAATATGTGATAATCCATCGCTAGGGGGATGACCATCAATGCAACCAAGGGAGGTCATAAATCATGGGAACTGCTTTGGCGTGAGATGTACGGTGGAGGGCAAGGCATACTTATGGTACATCATGATGGCGCAAACAAAACATTACAATACAACAACAACAATGTTACGAAGCTACTGCGCTCCTCACTGTGTTTCACCAGGATTCTCAGGAAGTGGAGGGTGAGTGAAAATCATTCAAATGTAATATTCCTCTGGATTTTTTTTAAATTGAATTTGTGATGGCTTTAGTAGCCTACACAGCTCGACAATGTAGCCTATAATATAACAATGGCCATGTCATTTTGTGAAGTGCTAATGCAAAATTGTCTATTTCACCTTTAAAGGCAAGTGTTAGACTGAAGAATTTCATGAATTTCAATTAATGTATAGACCATTTTTTACGATTGGCAAAAATTTAGAATAAAAACCAAAATCAAAAATGTGAAAATATTGATTTGAGACATTTTAAAACCAACTAAAAGCCTGGTGTTTAAATGAAAGATTCCAATTCCCTTTTAAGAATCTGTAGGAACCCTGTACTAGCAGAAAAAAACACGTTTATTTACACACAGCCAGGGCCTCCAACAGTCGTTAACAGACTACTGGTTTGCTGTGTCAAAATCACAAACTGTAGGTCAAAATAGAAGATACAAAGTCGCTACAATAAAACTAAACTGTCTGCACGGGATTTTTCCTCTAGAAGCATGGGGGGGAAAATCACTTTAATTTAATTAAACACAAAGGGTTCAATGGTTTCTCAAATTAAATAACATGTTTAACAACCCAGTTATTCAAATGATATAAATTTTGAACATGATAAAATACAAATATATGGAACATAAAATCTACTTCGGTGAAACAGCTTTGAATTAACTGAACAAAGTATACCACTGTGCATGAAATGGGATAGCTACGATGTAGTCAGGCAGCAATCTCAACATGCAGAGATAAACTCATCAATTGCAGACTAGCAGAATTACAGAAGGCCGCATATTAACAGGGGAGCAAACCCGAATTCCTTTCATTATCAACACTTTCCTTCAACATAGCTCAAAAACAGCTGTGTTGCTCAGAAACTACAGTGACAGCTCGGTCATGACTGCTTTGCTCATGTTAACTCAGCAAGTGTTCGGTTAGCAGGGAGCGCCGAAGCGAAACCTATCGTTAGCTAAGTTAACGTACAGTCCAAAAAATAATTCATTAAAAAACAGCACGAGTGACACTGGCGAACGAATTTGAATTGGTAAGGTATTTCACGTGTACATTATAACAAAATATAAGTTATAAAAGCCCACCCATGGCCCTTAAAAGTATGCTAACTTGATAAGCTAACTTGGCTAACGTTAGCTGAGTTGACGGGCTGTGGGAAACCCTATCGAAGTTGACGGGGCAAAAAAGCATTTAAACAGGCAAAGCTGCGCCTATTTACGGGGTTTCCCTATCAACCACAACCTATAACCATATGGGATTTCAAATAGAGGCGTTATAAAGCAGAATTGAGGCTGTCTACCTGAAACTGGAGGAGTTTTTCAGTCTGCGCCTGAGATAATTCTGGCTCCTCTGGCGCCGCCATCTTACCTCGCCAATCATCCAGCAAGGCGCAACAACGTCAGCTGTCTTTTCCGGATGCCACCGCGCTGCATATCCCTCCGCACGCCGCCGCCGCCTAGCGCCCTGGATGTGAGCTTACCATTGGGACCCACAACTACCAAAGCATCAAAGTAAACACCTCATAAACTTATGGTTTGGTTGAGTACATAATAACAGATGCCTTAAACGGACATGGGATCATACGTTTTACAAGATAAGATAATCCTTTTATTAGTCCCACACAGGGCCGCCTTTATGCACGGGCTTACCTGGGCTGAAGCCCCAGGGCCTACGAAGATCAGGGGCCTCTCCAAAAAAAAAAAAAAAAAATTTTTTTTTTTACTGTGTCAATATAGGCCCCTGATCTAAGAAGGCCCCGAACATTGTCATTTAAAACAATAAATTATTGACTGGCTCATGATAGGCCCCTAATCTTCGTAGGGGGGGCTAACGGAGATCAGGGGCCCATCATGAACCAGTAAAGAAAAAGGAAAAAAAAAAAATCACATTATTTTTGGCCTATGAAGATCAAGGGGCCTATCATTCACCAGTACATTTTTGTTTAATTAACATTGTTCGGGGCAACGCAGATCAAGGGCCTATATTGAGATGAGCCATTAAAAACAAAACAAAGAATTCAAAGAGAGAAGTAGCTTTAGGATAAGGGATCATTTAAAAAAAAAAATGGAATGCTGACTGACTGGATTTTTTTAAACCTTTATATTTTTGTTTCTGCTTTTTGGTATTTCTGTGTCTCCAAATTATTCCAGAAAATAGCTCACATAGGACACAGTTGATTTAGCCTTAGTTTTCTTCTCAAAGTGCACCAGATTGATGCATTTTACTTTAAAAGGTTACATTTTTTCTTTCGGGGGGGCATGCCCCCGGACCCCCCTAGAAGGTCCTGGGTCCCCACCGCGGTCTCCTCAATAACTTGGAAAAACACTGTAGCCAACCATGTGTGTCTGGTTATTAAAAGTCATTAGACCAGGAAGGGGTTTAAATGTTACCTTAAGAGTATTTGTATTTCATCAATAGAGATATTGTGGTGTAGACAAACATGGCTTTAACGCATCTGTATTGTAAGACCGGTGCCCGGGGGGCCTACGAAACCTCTCAGCCCCGGGGCCTAGTGGCAGGTAAAGGCAGCCCTGGTCCCACAGTGGGGACATGTTCAGTGTTACAGCAGCAGAAGAGGATATTGCAAATAACAAAATCTTATATGGCTATGGACAAGATGCTTAATATAATAATAATAATACATGCTTGTTTCCCCACGATAACAAGTTAATTTGAGTTGTTTTACCTAAATAGATCATTATTTTGAGATCATCATAGACTATCCTTTTGTTTTTCGTTTTTTTTATTAGACAGATTTCTTGGAGAGACAGAGTTGAAATGGGGCAAAGAAGGGAGGACATTCAAAGAACTGTCCACGGGTCAGATTTGAACTGGGTCTGCAGCAGGATGACTGATGCCTCTAGGGGGGACGCTCTAACCACTACACCAGGAGCGCCCCATGCTATATTTTGTTAATTAAAACAAATTCAAAAAGAGGCTTACCGTATAACCTGACACGAGTAGGCCTATTCAAGTCATCAGTCAGTCTTTGATTAACAATACATTAATTTCTGATATCAAATGTTATCTCAGTAATGCAAAGTTTAATTTTGACATGACTGTTGGTCAGACTAAAACAATTCAAAAATCACCTTTGATTTAAACGAATGGCACTCACTATTTTAGAGTTCTATCAATTAACTGAGAAAATAGTCAGAAGATACAGTGATAAACCATTGTTTTCCATTGTCAACTTTTTTAGCCAACAGTTAATTATTTAAATAAAAGATGCATAAAACCTCATTCAATTACATGAAAACCCTCTAAATAGTTTTGGTTTGCCATCAGAAATGTGAGTTATATTTCAATTAGTAAAGAAAATCAATACATCAGTCATGACAACGCCTCCCTTTATGAAAGACTTCAATACATAACTGGACCATTTGAAGTAAGGCCAACACTTACTCTTTCCACACACACCCCACACACACACACACACACACACACACACACACCACACACAACACACACACACACACCCCACACACACACACACACACACACACACACACACACACACACACACACACACACACACACACACACACACACACACACACGAGTCACTTACTACTTCAGTGAAAATGCATTTATTTAGTTTGATTTCCACAAACTATCACTGTATAAAGGAAAAACCCAGCAGTGAATGATGTGAAAGTGTTTGCTAAGAAATATTACCTTAGGTTGAAATCTCAGTCAGGTGTAAGATTATAATTAAGGCAAAGCAAACACGCGAAGATCATTTCATCTTTTTTCATTCAACATTCTGTAAAATATGAGACAAATTATGCATTGGAACAATAAAACTGGTGAAAAAAAAAATTCATTTCACAATGTCCTAATGTTGGGTGAGTTGAGCGGGGGGCCGCGTCACTTTTTGCCCTCTACCATAATGATGTGGTAGCCATGCTTTGTCTTGACAGGAGGATCGGTGTAGATTGGTTTATCCATGGAGCTGGTGGCGAGGGCAAACGCTGCATCCTGGAAAGGGCCAACCATAGAGCCCCGGGTCATCCAGCCCAGATCCCCCTGCAACCAACAGAACACTGAATACGCAGCGAGCGGATATATACGGTTACCAAGTCAGGACAAATCAAAATTAACGTTAGCAACAAATGACTGAAAATAAATAAAACTCTCTGCGTTCCGAATCGCATACTTTCTTTTTTCTATTCTACATATTACATCCGACCATAAAAATTATCTAGTTAGGCTGCAGTAGGCATACTATTGGGACATACTTTTACTTATTTATTTCATCATCATAACATTGCACCTTGATCTTGCCTCTTGCTTTTATATCCGTCGCATTCCTGTTTGTTTTCATATGGAGGCTCCGTTGATGTGACGTCACTTCAGGTTCGCACTGGATTATGGGTCAGAATCGCCCAAATAGGATGGTGTTTTCGACACTAAAAATTATGTCCGGATGTAGTAGACATCCGGGTCTTTCTAACCATCCTAAATCTGGCCACAAGAATCGGGACATACTAAATCTTTTTTTCTACCATACTAAGTAGTAGAAAGTGTGTGATTTGGAACACAGGGCAAGTTACTCAGTCAACTCAACTGTGAGCAATGCAGGAAACTAAGAACAACTTTTTTTATGGGTTTCAGTTCATAAGCATTACTAGGTCAAATATTTGGACTGAGCTCATTGTCTTTGAAGCACACAGCAATGATTCCATTAAAAACTCAAATATTTACTTGGTAACAGCCTCATCATCGCCAATAAAAGTTTCCCAGTAGCTGAGTGTGCACCATTGTAGGTGTTCTGGTTGGGCATACAAGGTGTGAATAAACAAGACAGGATGCACATGGTTGGTGATAAGGAAGCATGTGTTAAAGGGTTATTATTATTCATCAGTCTGGAATTCATCACCCACATACCCACCCTCATAATGACATTTAGGGCAGCAACATTCTATGTATCATCCACCTTAATTATCACCACAGGTTAAAGGTGCACCATGCAGTTTCAGGGGAGGGGAATTTGTTATAATTTGCAGAGCCTGCAGTTATTTTACCAGACATATTTTCTCTACATGTAATTCATAATTTTGAATAACTCTAAGCAAAATTATTTTGAGACACCTGGGCCTCATTTATAAAGCTTTCTACGCACAAAAACCTTGCGTAGACGGCAGAAATGTGCGGTGAAATGTGCGTTGGCAAAACGGTGGTATTTATAAAAGAATTCTTTGCGGTGAAGTGTGCGTATTCCCACGCAAACTTTTGACCATGCGTAGAGCTCACGCAAGGTTTTGCTGACTCGGGGAATCAGCGACACTCAATGGCAACACCACGAAATAAAGCTCTGTCATCGGAAAAACACACACATCCTTGTGAAATGCATGGCACCCAATATATTTAATCAATTATATGTGCGTACCTATTGTTGCGAATATAGGCTACTGTTGTCTACGGCATGCAGTAGGTAATGGTGTAGGTTGATTTACTTATCAAGTAGGTCTATACATGTTTTGGTTATATTTTTAAATTGAATTTATATAGTTCTACTCTATAATAATAGCATATACGTCGGGAGGTGTGTCCGTGAGTGGCCAGCGGGAGAGCAAATAGTCTTTATTTTAGGCTGTGTGTAAAAAGTAGTTTTGTACAAAGTTAAGGCCAAACATATTAATTAAAACTATATTTCGTTAGATAAAATCATGTTATTAATTTAGCAAATTATTGTATGCATCTCTTTCCCATAACAATTCACCCTGGAAGTTTAAACTATAATCTGACGTTGTTGGAAATGTGTTGATCTCACGGAAGGGAAACAATGCTTTGGAATAGACTACAGGCTAATGCATTATTTCACTTCTCACAACACATTTTATATAGGACTACATATAGTCATACAGGTTCGCTAATACGTGATATTTAATACAGTACAAAGTTGGGCAAAACATCTTAACAAAGACTATAATGACTGTGCCAATCATGATATGTGATCAGCGCGCGTGTGTGTTTGTGTGGCAGTTACAGCAACGCATGGCACGGGCTTTCTTTGCGGCAGGTTGCCTCCCTTTTTTCCTCATGTCAGTCAAAGGTCCGTGCTTATTAAGAGCGTCATCATATTCTGGAGCTATTTAGCATTCGCCATGTATGGTAGATTGTGGGATGAAACTGGGAGGTGAAGTGGGAGGACACGGGGTGGAGATCGTCTGCGCACAATTCACCGCAGGTGGGTAATTATAAAGGGAACATTGCGTGCAGCTGTGCGCCGCATGGTTTTATAAATCTCAACGTGTCTTGGCCTACGCACATTCTGAGTTTTGGGAGTAAGCAATGTTTTGGGAAGGTTTCTACGCACACCTTTATAAATGAGGGCCCAGGAACCAAACGTAAGACCAGAACATGGTTTTAAACAAGGTGGACCCTGCTGCTGTAAACCACAACAGTGAAACAGTAACTTTCTTACCTCAAACACTGTTCCAGGGATCACATTTTCCCGTGAGGAAAGTTTTGTTTATTCAGTTATGACAATAAACCTTAGAAAATGTTCACTCCTCTGACACACCCAAAGTTACATAGTGCACCTATAAAATGGAGTCAGTGATAGAAGATTTATCACATCACTGATCAAAACTATTCGCATGGAAATTATTTACGAGCGCACGTTCTTCTTACCCCTGATCTGGCTTTGTCTTCGCTGTACTGCGACGCCACTTCGTTGAATCGGACGCCTGCCTTCAGTTTCTCCATGGCCTCCATGCATTTCCCATGTTTTTCACAGAGGATGTGTCTAACCTTTGGAAGAACACATTAAGAAAAAATAGGCATCAGGGAAAAAAAGAATAGTTGGGTTGCAATCTATAACTACTTTAAAACACTGTGGACATAGTGCTTAGCAAACACAGATAAAGCATTCCGATAGAAGATGTTAAGTTTTACAGATTATGATATTATATACACTCACCGGCCACTTTATTAGGTACAGCGGCTCAATTTCTTGTTAACACATATAATTTATCAGCCAATCACATGTCAGCAACTCAATGCATTTAGGCATATAGACCAGGGGCCTCATTTATAAAAGGTGTGTGTAGAAACCGTCCCAAAACATTGCGTTCGCACAAAGCCAAGAATGTGCTGCGCACAGTTGCTCGCAATCTTCCCTTTATAATTACCCACCTGCGGTGAATTGTGTGCGGACGATCTCCACCCCGTGTCATCCCACTTCACCTCCCAGTTTCATCCCACAATCTACCATACTTGGTCAATGCTTGACAGCTCCTGAATATGATGACGCACTTAATAAGTACAGCATTTTGACTGACATGAGGAAAAAAGGGAGGCAACCGGCCGCAAAGAAAGCGACTGGGAAGGAAGAAAGCCCGTGCCATGCGTCGCTGTAACTGCCTCACAAACACAAACGCGCTGATCACATATCATGATTGGCACAGTCGTTATAGTCTTTGTTAAGATGTTTTGCCCAACTTTGTACTGTATGAAATATCACGTATTAGCGAACCTGTAGGACTATATGTAGGCCTATATAAAATGTGTTGTGAGAAGTGAAATAATGAATTAGCCTATATAGTCTATTCCAAAGCATTGTTTCCCTTCTGTGAGATCAACACATTTCCAACAACGTCAGATTATAGTTTAAACTTCCAGGGTTAGTTGTTATGGGAAAGAGATGCATAAAATAATTTGCTAAATTCATAACATGATTTTATCTAACAAAATATATAGTTTTAATTAATGTGGTTGGCCTTAACTTTGTACAAAACTACTTTTTACACAGCCTAAAATAAAGACTATTTGCTCTTCCGCTGGCCACTCACGGCACACACCTCCCGACGTATATGATATTATTATAGAGCAGAACTATAAGATTCAATTTAAAAATATAACCAAAACATGTAGACCTACTTGATAAGTAAATCAACCTACATCATGACTGCATACCATAGACAACAGTAGCCTATATTCGCAACAATAGGTACGCACATATATTTGATTAAATATATTGGGTGCCATGCATTTCACAAGGATGTGTGTGTTTTTCCGATGACAGAGCTTTATTTCGTGGTGTTGCCATTGAGTGTCGCTGATTCCCCGAGTCAGAAAAACCTTGCGGAAGCTAGGGGTGGGAATCTCTTGGCACCTCACGATTCGATTCGATTCCGATTCCAAGGTCAACGATTCGATTCAAAATCGATTCTCAATGCATCTCGATGCAATTTTTTTTTTACGTACATACCTATGTGTGATTTTCAAAAATATATTTATATACACATCTGAGTTTGCTACTCAGAGTTTGCTAATCACTTCCTACTTGTGTGATGATCATTAAATACAATCAACAGATGAATTACCTTCTCTAATATTGTATTAGAGAAAAAGCTTTTCTTGTCACAAATATGACTTTCTATGACCAGTGCAATAATCAATGCAGCTTTCAACACAATATGGAAGTATGTAAACTAAACCGATTCAGTTTGATTTTCTTTCTACTCTTGTGAATCATGTTTCTATAGGATTTCTATTCTATTATTTTCTATGTCATTTCAATACATTGTGCAAAAAGTATGGCTTGGAATTCAGCTCTCATACAAAAACGTAAACAGACACAAAGCCAGTGCAGGTCATATGGGTTTGCTGCTCTCAGCCCTTTTGTTGGCACTTTTAACAACTCGCACTTGTGTGGTGTGCATGCGCAGTGGCGCAGGAAATACTAATATTAAATACTAGTAAAAAAAAATATATATATATTTTTTTTTAAATAAATTGATTATTAACTTTTATGAATCGATTCGGAATCGTTCGAGAGATAGTCGCGATTAATCGGAAAATCGATTATTTTTCCCACCCCTAGCGGAAGCTCTACGCATGGTCAAAAATTGGCGTGGGAATACGCACACTTCTTTTATAAATACCACCGGTTTGCCAACGCACATTTGACCGCACATTCTGCCTGTCTAGGCAAGGTTTTTGTGCGCAGCAAGCTTTATAAATGATGCCCCTGGACACTGGACACTACAACTCATTGAAGTTCGAACCGAGCAACAGAATGGGGAAGAAAGGGGGTTTAAGTGACTTTGAAAATGGCAATGTTGTTGATGGTGCCAGACAGGCTTGTCTGAATATTTCAGAAACTGCTGATCTACTGGGATTTTCACGCACAACCATCTCTAGGGCTTACAGAGAATGACCGAAAAAAGAAAAAAATATCCAGTTAGCGGCATTTGTGTGGACAAAAATACCTTGTTGATGTGCGAGGTCAGAGAAGGATGGGTAGACTGATACAAGATGATAGAAAGGCAACAGTAACTCAAATAACCACTCGTTACAACCAAGGTACGTAGAATACCATCTCTGAACGCACAACACGTCCAACCTTGAAGCAGATTGGCTACAGCAGCTGAAGACCCCACCGGGTGCCAATCATGTCAGCTAATAACAGGAAACTGAGGCTACAATTCACACAGGCTCACCAAAATTGATCAATAGAAGATCGGAAAAATCTTGCCTGGTCCAATGAGTCTCTATTTCAGTTCATCTCAAACTGGTTTCTTGAACATGGCAATGAGTTGACTGTACTCCAATGGCCTGCACAGTCACCAGATCTCAACCCAATAGAGCCCCTTTGGGATGTGGTGGAACCAGAGATTCGTATCATGGAGGGGAGAACCCAGCACTTTTATGGTAGAGTTGAATTATCACAAAACTTCATCAATAGGCCACAGGCTACATGTTCCCGGCTAACGCACACACTATAGCTTACATTTCCTGCCAAACAACTCTTGACGTGGAAACCCAGCTGATGAAAGGTGTTGTGGGGAGGAAGAAGACCATGTCCATGAGCGTAAATAAATCCATCGCTAGGTAGCCTAAAAAGAAAATCCACCTAGTGTCACATTTGCATTTCCGGTGCAGCTTTCGTGACTTTATTTAGCTATCGGTTATCATTTACAACATATTACCTTTACAGCTGTGCCTCCCTTGGGTGCTTTTTCCTTCTTGTCAGCCTCTGCACCACCTGAAGCCGCCCCTACACAGGAACAACACGTAAGACCAGGGACACACCGCAACGTACGACAACACTGTATCAAGCAGAACATCATGTTAAGTGTAAAGCTGAATCACCATATTGAAGTGTGAGTGTGCTAATGTAATGTGGCTTACTGTAAGCTAACAGCTCGTAGCACATGGCTAACCGTAGATAATGTACGGAGCACTAACCTTTTGCACCCTTGCCACCCTTTCCTTTTGGTGGCATTTTAGATAAACGTGAAACGAAATTTAAGTTATGAAAATGAATGAAACGACATTAGCATGTGTTCATACTGTGGTGTTGTGATGAACACAACAGGGAAGTGTTTCTTCTTCTTTAGCCAAGAAGTGTTGGATTGCAGCCAGTTAAGGTCCACACCGCCACCTAGTGTCATGTAGTAATGCGTGCAGCCTCAAACCATAGATGAGCAATGAATGAACAATTTAAAAACATCAACAAAGTGTGAGCTGTTGATACAATGCATTGGACAACACTAATCAATGTAAACTAATCTAAATGTGCCTTTTCTCTTCTTCTTTTTACTCTAGTTATATATCAAAATGATTTCAATCAGTATTGACAAGCTCTGCTATGGGATATATTTATACTGTATTACCCTAAAAAGCAGATTTTTTAATAAGATTTTAGGCTTTGACTTTTTTGGGTTAGCTTATCGACCGTAACACCTCTCCTGGGAATCTGATACGCCCAATTTATAACAATGACGTATTCCTGTATAGACCTTATCTAAATCTATGTTCCACTGCCTTGCATTTTTGTCGTTCGGTTCCTTTTGAGTGAGGCTTTCAGTGAAATACACGGGCACAGAAGCAAACTCAAGGACTGGATGTGAAGTTATTAACACTGTTGTTGTCGACAGTTTGTTTGACTAGTCCTTCGATATGTAAGCTCAAGTAAGAGCTCAGAGCCCAGTCTCGTATAGCCATGCATCATCTTTCTGTTTCAGTTGGCCTCTGTTTGACCTATTAAACATTTCTGTGTAACATCAAGACAACCACTGCTGGATCTTTGTGGTTAGAGGTTGGTACCAGTGAAACCTTGAGGAATGACAACCTGAAGGGCACTTTCCTTTGGAGGAATATGGTAACGCAGACTTTTTTCAAACAGCCTGTGATAATGAACGTTGGATTCAGTGGTAGGTCATGTGTTTAACTTTTGGATAATGCTTTATGTCAATAATAGCATTGTATATTAAGACATTTGTATGATGACTGAATAGCCTCATTCTATAAGAGTTCCATCTCCAATATCCCACAAAGAAGTCACCAACTGCACGTCGCACAATTTTTGCTTTATATTTTTCAATATTTTCAAATACAATTTTACATCACTTAGGCTAGCCTGACATTTAACAAATTATTCTAAGCATGCATTATTTGAAAGATAGAGAGAGAGAAAGAGGAAAAAAAATTGTCTTATAACAAAACAATTGAAAGTAGCCTACATTATACAATTATTAGCACAGGAGCGTATGTAAATTCATTTAATATATTTTAATTGAAAAGCAAAGGGAAAATGTAGGCCCTAGCGTACCCCATTGTTTCTCATGTAGTCTAAAGGACACTTTTTTATAATCCCCTTTACAAAACGTTGCAAGCTCCATAATAGGCCTATGGAATATGATACTCTATCTGTAGGCTATTGTCTGTCTGTCTGTCTGTCTGTTCTGTCTGTCTGTCTGTCTTCAATTAAGCATAGGCCTAATAGGTCTACAACATCATTCTACACGTCAGAAGTTAGTCTACCATTAATAGGCCTTCTGCAAACAAAGCTACAATGAAAAGTGGCGTGGAAATCATAACATAAAAACTATTTGCGATCATTAAAACCCTAACTGTGCGTCTTTTTATTATTAGGCTATTATTATTATTATTATCTTTTTTGCCCCCTCTGGACTTTGTTTCCTCTGAAGTAAACATCCATCCTATCAATGAACTTCGATGTTTCTTGTGTTTAATCGTTTGTGTAGCAGGTGAAGTTCCTACTGTTAAAAATGACCAGAAAAATAAATATCATCCAATCCGATCTCCCCGTGCCAGCGCGAGAGGCTTGACCTGGTCACCACGGCAACGCGGAGTGAACACAAACTGTCCGTGACGCAGCCTGCTATGTAGTCAGCTGTGTTGTCGAAGTGCTCCCTTTCCCCTCGACACTCCTCTTCTTTTCTTTACTTTACTTCTTCTTTAAATATATATATTTTTACTTCCAGAGACCCTTCACAGACCAAAGTAACATGGAGAAGTACAAGAGCGTTTTGTGTTTGGGGCGGGGCGGAGCGGCGCACGTGTTCCTGATGAGGCACGTCGAGCACGGGAGCCTGCACGCGGTCAAGAGGATCCAGGTAGAGCAGCAGGACACGGGGTTGGCAAACTCCCACAGCAGGGCCATACTACACGAGGCCGAAATCATCCGGCGGCTGGAGCACCCTCTCATAGTGAAATGCAGCGATGCCTTTGTGAACGACGGCTTCATTTATATCGTCATGAGCTACTGCGACGGCGGCACGTTGGATGACAAGGTGAAGAGTAGGAAGCCCCAGGAGTTCTTCCCGGAGGAGACGGTGATGTGCTGGTTCACGCAAGTGGCCGTGGCCGTCAACTACATCCACGCCACTAAAATACTACACAGGGACATCAAAACCTCCAATGTGCTGCTAACAAAGCAAGGCGTCGTCAAGCTGGGGGACTTTGGCATATCCAGAGTGATGAGCAACACGGCTGACATGGCCTCCACGTGTGTGGGGACGCCCAGCTACCTCAGTCCCGAGCTGTGCCGGGACGTCCCGTACAGCTCCAAGTCTGACATGTGGGCCCTGGGCTGTCTACTGTATGAGATTTGTGCCCTCAGGCCTCCATTCACAGCCACAAACCTCCTTAGTCTCTACTACAAGATCACCAAAGGAGAGTATGAGCCCTTGGTGGCTAATGTCTACTCCGACCACATCTCCAATCTGATCCAGAAGATGCTCTGCCTGGACCCGGAGAGCAGGCCAAGCGCCGCCTCTATACTGGGGAATGCCTATGTCCGAGATCACTTACAGTCCATGAAAAGGCACACAGAGGCAGGCTGTGTTCCTATGGAGAGCTGGGGCATCAACCTAGAAGGAAAAAGCCCCGACATGGAAGATACTGCCACACTTGGACCAGATGTTTTGTCATGGGAAGAGAAAGAAGGCAACACGGAGGCTAGTTCCAGTGATATTGAGGAGGAGGAGAAGGAGGAAGGAGGAGGAGGAAGGGGATCCTGGTGGTTTGTGTGTTGGAGAACAGGACAGCTGCCACTATCCTGAAGACTTTGATGAAGATGACAGTGTGTCTTCTCCTGAGGAGAGCAGTGAAGGACTGCGGTCGCCAGAAGACAGCAGCCATTCTTCTCCTGAGCCTTTCTTGGTAATAGAGGTGGAGATGTGAAGTGAAACATCTCAGTGATGGAAGAAAAAGCACTTATTATTTCAGTCAAAGTAGTACTGGTCTTTCATTCAATATACTATAGCCAGTCAAGTAAAAGTACGAAGGGTTTTTATTTAAATGTAGTTAAAGTACCAAAGGCATTAAGATTTTATTGTTAGAGTACTTTCGCATCAGTATTCATTTTACTGTTTGCTTTTGTGGTGAAATGTTGGATAATGTGACCTTATTTGGGTTTCAAACAATCTATTAAAATGCTTAAAAGAAGAATCACTCTTTGGCGGAACGACTAATGCTGGGCTTACACCAGAGGAGTTTTAAAAGACTGAAACCCTCTCACATCTAAAGACAATCAACTCACACCTGAAGACAACTAGTCATTAGTTTTCAGTCACAGAATGAGATTCTGAAAAGCCAGGGGGTCTCATATTGAAAGACTACAACTAGATTCCTTTTGAGATTAATATTATTTCCGCAAACGCAATTGTGATTATTTAATAAAAAAAAGGTTAATTCAATATTCCGAGCGGGGGACTTCCTTTAGTTATTTGACCAGCTTTATTTGCTGATCTTGTCCGCCAATAACTTTAACTCCTAACCCTAAATTTGACGCTAAAGTGCTAAGGTTGCGCAGCTGTCAGTTGGTTCTCCAGCCGAGGCTTCAAGGAAAAAGTGTCCGAAATAAGTGCCTCACAGGCGGACACAGGTCGCGACTAATGCCGCTCCTCCTGTGTCGTGCTTGGTGCAGGAGAGAGTGTGACAGTGTTTACGTCATTTCGCTTGAGCCAACCCCTTAAGACTAACGATAATATCAAACATGTTTCATAATGTCGGAACGTCAAGACGGGAAGAAGAAAATCGGGTCGGATGACCAATTTACACCAAACGACTGAGATTACGGGCATGCGCCACAACTCCGGCACGACTTCTGTGATGTCAGTCCGACATTGGAAAATTGTCTGCGACTGTCAAATCGCGTGAAAAGTCGTGTAGTGTAAGGCCAGCATAACAGACATCTAAAACATCGAACAAGCCAAAAATGTTGAAAGTGAACCAGTACTTCAGATGAATATAGTGCAGTTTATGTACAATGTTGGTTACTGAAATGTTGAGAAAACTACAACTAATGCTGGGTTTTTCACGCGATTTGACAGTCGCAGACAATCAAAAATGTCGGACTGAAATCACAGAAGTCGTGCTGGAGTTGTGGTGCGCGCACATAATCTCAGTCATTTGGTGTATGGTGGTCTTCCGACCCGATTTCAGCCAGTCTTCTTCCCGTCTTGAAGTTCCGACATTATCAAACATGTTTGATATTATCTTTAGTCTTAAGGGGATGGCGCAAGCTATATGACGTAAACACTGCCACACTCTCGCATGCACCAAGCACGACGCTGGAGGAGCGGCATTAGTCGCGACCTGTGTCCGCCCGTGCTGGCACTTATTTCGGACACTTTTTCCTTGAAGCCTCGGCGAGAGAACCAGGCTGACAGCCGCGCAACCTTAACACTTTACCGTCAAATACAGGGTTAGGAGTTAAAGTTATTGGGGGACAAGATCAGCAAATAAAGATGGTCAAATAACTAAAGGAAGTCCAGGGGGCGCCCTTAGCTCAGTTGGTAGGGCGTCCCCCCCATGGGCCTCGGCCAGCAGCGGACCCGGGTTCGATTCCAGCCCGCGGTCGTTCTCTGCATGTCACTCCCCTCTCTGCCCCATTTCAACTCTGTCTCTACACTATCAATAAAGCATAAAAATGCCAAAAAAAAAAAAAAAATAAAGGAAGTCCCCCGCTCGGAATATTGAATTAACCTTTTTTTAATTAAATAATCACTATCGCGTTTGCGGAAATAATAGTAATCTCAAAAGGAATCTAGTTGTAGACCCCCTGTCTTTTCAAAATCTCATTCTGTGACTGAAAACTAATGACTAGTTGTCTTCAGGTGTGAGTTGATTGTCTTCAGATGTAAGAGGGTTTCAGTCTTTTCAAAGTCTTTTAAAAGTCCTCTAGTGTAAACCAAGCATAAGCATCAAATGGAAATATTGTAGGAAAGTACAACTATTTACAAAAATGGAACTGGATAGGCTTAAACACATAATATGTATTAATATATTAGTTTTCAATATGATACAATTTGTTACCAATTGCATATTTATCTAATAATATCATCGTATAATCTAATAATATTGTCAAGTAATGTTTTAATGATATCTAAATAAACATTCAATATTACATAAATACAGTCAAATATATACATGTAAACATACACTATGTTAAACACTTTCTTCATCCCTGTACCTCGTGAAAATCATAGTCTTACACCACATATTGAAATACAAAACATTTTCGTACGGGCGCTGTTCACTTTGAAATTTAATTTTCCCCTTAAATTATAACCCCCTCACGATCACTGAATAATTTTTGTACAAGGGTAATATGTTGATTTTAGCCTTAAACATTAGCTGTGTAGTGTGAAATTCCACCAGATCTGTGAATTTTAATAAGTTTGACCGTATGAATAATGGTTTAGTATGATCCAGATATCTCACATTGGGAATAATGCGAATTGCTTTTTTTTTGGAGAATAGTAAGTGAATGTAATGACGTTTTATACGAGTTGCCCCAGACTTCCGTACAGTAACTGAGGTATGGTAAGACTAGTGAACAGTAGAGAATACGGAGTGATTTTTGATCTAGAACCTGTTTTACTTTGTTTAATACATAAATGCTTCCGGATAGTTTTGATTGTACGTGATTGTTGATCAAATGTCTCCATGTAATAACATGGTCGACCGTGCAGCTGTAGATTGTTTTTATGACTTGTATGATGTTTTGCTTGTGGCAGATCACTCAGCGGATTCTTCTTCTCTCGCAGTTTTTCCGGACGCTCCCGACGTCTCAGAACAAGCGGAGTATCTCGATGACTTTGAGGAAGGCGAGCTGGAAGAAGAGTGTGAGGAAGAGCAGGGTCATGACATCACTCTGGGGGAGGAGTTTGAGCTGTGTGACGCCGGAGGGTTGACCATCACACTGAAAGCACTGAAGGAAAAGGGTTAAAGATGCAGATAATAAATATGCAGACAATAAATAACCTCATGTTGGAATGGGGCCGCAATTTCAAAATAAAGGGACAGTGACAATTCTATCAAGTGCCTTTGGTAGGGAGGCTAAACCCATGCTTAAAGCCCTGATATGCTGTACCGCGGATTAACTTCTTGAAGCACTTCTTTTTTGAATGAGTCATATTTGCAATTAAAAACATTCTTCAAATGATTTTCACTTTTGTTTACTCAGAATATGTTTAGCTATATACAAACCAAAGACGCTTACTGCACCGACAACATTGCATGGCGTGTCAAGTAACTTTGATCAAAAAACAGTTTGCCCTCCTGGTAGAAAGACCTAAGGAACCAAAGCTTGGTTCCTATTTAAGCACAAAGCCTAATTGGTCCTCACAGCCTTATTTGTTAATTTACTGATAAAAAGGATTTAAGGATTTTGTCAAAAACATGTTGCAGCAGTGCATTTACTAACACAGCAAGAGACACAGAGTATTCCTCAAGAAGGTTAAAGGCCTAGTTCACCGATTGGAATATGAAGGTGTATTGAACTCGGAGATCCTATGAAGTATAAATGTACAATTAAAAAAAAAATCGGATCATCCTAGCCTGAGAAAAGACAGAAAGAGTGTTTTATGGTCTCACTGTCTAACCCTACATTTTCCCATGGATGACTCATCCATGGGAAAATGTAGGGTTAGACAGTGAGACCATAAAACACTCTTTCTGCCTTTTCTCAGGCTAGGATGATCCGATTTAATTTTTTTTTGCACATTTAAATTTCATAGGATCTCCGAGTTCAATTCACCTTCATATTCCAACCGGTGAAGTAGGCCTTTAAGGTCAATAGGAGAGGTGGTAATGACAAACAGAGCAAAAGTGACTGGATATTCTCATACAACCCAAGCTTGTACAGTGTGTAGAAACATATTGATGCTTTATTGATATAGCAAGGATAGCGGTGGCCAGGATTTTTAGGTTAATATATCTTTGGGGATACCTTTGGTATTTGCCGTTTGTTCTTTCATGTATTTTACTGGTGCAATTAGTAAGTCATTTTTCATAAAAGTAATGTTTGTATTAGATGCAAACATACAACACACTTAAAACACCACCAAAGTATTAATATTTTTCAATTTTTTCCATCAAATAAATGATAAAATAAATCGGTAACACTTTACAATAAGGATACATTAAATAGCTGTTAGTTGATGATACACAGTGAATGCTTAACATACATCAACTAAGCATTAATAACTGCTGAATTGACTGAGCTGACTTCACTTAGAAAGGCTGAAACCAAATCCTCCAATCCATAACAAAATCAAGACTCAAAGGCAGAAGTACCAGGAGGGAGATTGAGAAAGGAAGAAATTCATAAGCAAGAAGTATGGGAAGGTCATGTGGGAAAAGTAGGAGAGCTTCTGCTTAGTAGGTAGACTGTTCACCATCAGTTCCCCCTCCAGTCAAAGTGTGAGTTTGTGTTAAATTTGACAAAAAAAAATCCTCAACACATTCTTAGAATAGTGTGCTTACAAGATCTGAGGCCAAAGTGACCTTGACCTTTGACCTTCAGAATCTAGTCAGTTCATCTTAGAGTCAGAGTGGACGTGTGTGAAGACTTTGAAGACAATCCCTCAAAGTGTTCTTGAGATATTGCGTTCACACTGTGAGGTCACAGTGATCTTGACCTTTGACCTCCTGAATCTAACAAGTTCATATTTGAGTCCAAGTGTGAGTTGGTGCCAGATTTGCGCAGCTTATGTTTAGAAGGTTGCTAAAGTTTAGCAAGATGCTAACTAGTTAGTGCGCCTTTACGGATAGCGAGCAGCAAGCTAGTTCCAATTATTCCTTTGTTGTTGTTCTTCTGTTAGCATTGAATGCTTTTCAACTTCGGGTCCAAGCCTTGGGCGGGAAACTGTTGAGCATGCACAGAGCGCCTAGGCTTGTCACAGTCTGATTGACTGTATACATGCAGGAGAAGCCTGGCTCCCATCCGCATCAACTGGGTGTGTTAGCTCAATTTTGAGAAATCAGTTTTAGTACAATTTCTGTTGGACTAACATGTTATGTGTATTTTAAAGTTCCGGTTTCAGTTGGGCTAACACAATACACCGATGTATAACTGCATGTAAACGTAGTGACTGAGTCAAAGTGGTCATGCCTCATGCTACCGTCTTGCTCTCCTTCTCTTCATTATTAAACTTATGAACTTATCATTAAAATGGCCTAAAAGTGGGGCCGCTCGTGGTGTAGTGGTTAGCGCAACAATGTTTTGCCAATAATGCATTTATGTTCCTACTCTGTCTGGTACATGTCATTAAAATGAAACAATTAGGCCTACAGGGACGTGTTAGGCTTCGACTGCGCCAATTTCACATTGTGTTTCAACGGAAAACCTAAGCAACATTTTATCAACACACGATCTCATGAACACTCATGAGTTGGCTAAAGTGTTTTTCCGTGCACTAAGTCAGCAGTCTCGGGTTCACCCACACACATTCGACTTACAAGCATCACACAACATAGCTATTGGACCATTTGGGAATTGTGACGGCAAAAAAACCATGGTTGTAACTTTCCCTCTGTTTCCCACCAACGAAGATGTTCCCCTCAAACGACCTCAGGATCACACCTGCTCACTCATTTGATTATTCATGCTACTGATGGTGTTAATGACAAGAGCAGCATACAAACTTCCATGATGACATCTGCGACAAAATGTTGCAAACCACATTACCCAAATTAATCTACAGTGTGAGTCATCAAGTTTCTCAAAGATCTGAGAAAGATAAAGACAGATACTGCTTAAGGGGGGAAATTGCGTAATGGATTTGTGATTTTACAATTTCAAGGATTTCCTTCTACAGTATCTATCTATCTATCTATCTATCTATTCACTACAGCCACACCCACTCAAATGAACTTATCTCATCAGTCCACCTTAAGATTAATCACTATCAAAAGCACTTTAGAAGTTTCCCTTCTATTGACACAGCACCGTCTGTATGATTGGGACTCCCAAAATTGCACAAGGACGTTGTATTCTATTGTTACTACTTTCCATACACACAACTTGTATTTGGTCTACTTCCAGGGAGTGAATGAATACCAATTTAACAACAACACTAAGTCAGTATTTGGCTTGTGGGTAGGGCTTTATAAGCGTGACATATCATGTGACATACTACAATTGAATTGGTGTGTCAAGGTTTGTCAATTTGGGGTGCTTGTGGTGTAGTGGTGTGATGGAAATTAATATAATATATACAGTATATACATAAATATAATATTCATTTCTATCAGTGGTTAGAGCGGCCCCACATAGAGGCTCAGTCCTCATCGCAGCAGACCCGAGTTCGAATCCGCCCCGGGCCGTTTTCTGCATGTCATTCCCCTCTCTGCCTCATTTCATCTCTGTCTCTTCACACTGTCAATAAAGCATGGAAAATGCAACAACAAACAATTAAAAAGTGAGTAAATTCCAGCTTTGTGTATCTTATTAACGATAGAACGTTATTAAGCCTGGTTTCTTATACACAGATATTAGGATAAAATGCCCATAGAGTTAGTATGGGACAATAACCTATTTATTGACATGGATTGCACACACATGTTTGAGCAGGTACAATTGCACTGGGGTAGCATCCATAGATGTGTTAATGTACGGACTATGGCACATGGTTTGCATTTACATAAATGTAAGTTTGGTTCATTCTCAGCCACAACTTTAATTGACCTGACTGAAAGTGGTATACTGTTCCACAATGCACAGCCTTTTAAACAACAGGACATTTTAGTAGTAGACGTTAGAGGCGAGCAATATATATATTTTTTTTTAATTATTAAAGTTTGACATACTGTATTATACTTTGTAAGAATGCTATGCTACATTTAACGCTATTTAAAAATAACATGATTTGATAGGCTTTAGGGTTACACCTGCAAATAACCAGCTGGTCATACAGCAGTCAATATGTAAAAATATCATTGAACTATGCAGATTAAAGTGAACAATTTCCCAACACTATTTTGACATGTCCATCTGTGATTATGCACAAGATATACAAATACTAATACCCACATTGATATTGCTACAAACGCCACACATGTTAACAGGATGACGCATGCTGCACTTGATGACATGAAAATCAGATCAATAAATATATTTATACTTAAATGTCCCCGATCAGAATTGACCATGATATTATTTTGGTATAGGAATTGCTCAGTGAAACTGGTGACAACATTAACTAGGTGTCATCACTGCATGCAGAAGTTGTTGGGGATCCCCCCACACTCCTCCCTCCTCTTACCCACACCAAAAAAAATCACCAACAAACAAGAAATTCCTGCTGGTAAACTCGCATAACTCATGTGCGTTGCTAATCGACCAGGCATGGGAAAGGGAAAAGTAAAAGAAATACACATTATCCACAGTTCCTAATAACGTTGAGGTGTCATCTCTGGCCACATACATTGAAAAAAGGGGGAAGTCAGAAGTGTCAGCTTCTTTTGCTTTTCAACAAAGTGCTAAGCCAACCTGCTATATTTTGCTCTCACTCATGCCAGCTGTATGGTGCAAGAATCATTTGCTATCAGTTCAATGATTACTTGTATTAGATATGCAGTAAGCACTCACAGTATTGACCTACTTGGATCACGTCCAGCACTAACTAGTTTGAACAGCTCTTGTCACCTACACGTGTTTGTGTTTGAAAGTCAGCAAACTGATTCCAGTTGACAAAAAAAGTTGTCTCACTGAATACTGCATTTCCTTTGCACCTCATGCAATAAAATACAGGCATGCTGTGTATTTTTTTGCATTCTGAGAAGTCCGAAGTACATTGCCAGTGGTGGAAGGTAGCACAGTAGCCTATATTACAATACTGTGAGTGCTTAGTGCATATCTAATCTCATGACTGGTTGTTTTTCAATTAAAGAGGGTTTTAACCTTGAACGAAAACAATAACCAATCTAATTTACAGAGCCAAAGTCCAAAAACTGGGGGTTAAGAATTACTTATAACAAAATAATTGATATGAAATGGTTTGCCAGTGTTACATCTAGCTTCATCTGGAGAAAGATCAAGAAATTGAGCTGTCGAATCACATTGAAGTGGGTGTACAACAATTACTAGGAACTTCCTTTTTACTCTTTGACTAATGTGTATAAATAGAGAGAAGCAGACGCTGATAACATCAGATCTCAAGTTAAGGCTTCTCAGAGTGGCTGTGAAGGCGGAGACAATAGACAAGGTTTTTCAGTATGATGAAGCTCATGTTTGCCCTGGTCCTGTTGCACCTGTGCCAATGTGGTGTGCTCAACACAACACTCAACGGGGAGATGATAAAGGAACTGGACCGTTTGAACAGCAGAGTCAACATCACATCTGTAAGTAGCTAATGCTAATATAATGATACAATATCACACCTTGTTCCCAGACCTACTTCACTGGTGGTATTATGAAGGTGTATTGAACTCTTGAGATCCTCTGTAGTATACATCTGCAAACATTTTTGAAATTGGTTCATCCTAGCCTGAGAAAAGGCAGAAAGAGTGTTTATGGTCTCACTGTCAAACCTTACATTTTACTAGTGTGACATCACACTAGTAAAAATGTAGGGTTAGGATTAACAGGACAGCTGAGCCAAGGGAAGAAAAACCCCATTCATTATATTATAATAGCGATTTTATAATGATAGAACGCCGGTTCCGTATGGGTTTAGTATTCCTTTTAACACTTGTATATTTGATGGCCTGTCATTCGATGAATTATTAAATATCAATTTTGGTAAATATATGATATCTTAAAGGTTACGTACTTACATGCATGTATGTTTATGTGTGCCATGTTATGTTTGTCTTGTGAATTGTATAGTTAAAGAAAATAAAAAACTTTCGCATACTGTGGCTTTTCACACCTCAGACTGCTGGTTCTGCTCTGAAACCCTTCAATGAATGTTGACATCATAATATGCCATTTTTATAAAAATATAAAAAAACAGTGCCTTGACTTGAATATATTTTGTGTCCCATAGCCAGTGAGACTGCCGATGACATATATGTTTAAAAGTCCAGTAAGTTTGCATCATTTCACCACTCTTAATGGTCTAGACTCTAAAGATCAATGTTTTGCTTCTTTTTTTTTTTCTGGTTTTATTTGCAATAGCCTGACTGGGCCCTGTATGCTTTTTTTTTGTCCCAATTCAGCGTTCCTGCCTGGGAGTGTTTGTCAGGGAGCTCAAAGACCTTCTGACCAATGTGACGGTACTACAGGAAGATGACAAGGTCACCCTCCAAGAACTTAAGGCCAACCTAGAGGCTCTGGGTCAGCATAAGGAGGTTAGCCAACACAAGCATGACTGTGGATGTGGGATTTCATACTGTTTACCTTTTACTTGCTTTCATCATTAGTGACCATGATAATTAAGAGTCCTAATATTAAACTCTCTCTCTCTCACACACACTGTGCTTTCTCCAGAATGACACCAAATGCCTGATGACACAGCCCAAAGACCGTCAACCGTTCAAGACGTACGCTCTGTTCCTCAGGAGACTCAACAGCAATACGAAGAGATGAATATTCTCAACTGTTCTCTGTTTTATGAAGGGCAGCTTCCAGTAATGTCTATGATATATTCATTTATTTAATTTATATCTCTATTTATTTGACTATTTATTTATTCTTTTTATACAGACATTTTTATATGACGTAGGCCTACTATCCAGCTGTCTGGACGGCACAAACATTCACAATGTGAACAAAAAAAACATTCTTTCATTTAAGAGATATTGTGCTGCTGTTGTCAAATGAATCAACTCATTCACTAATCTGTTCAAAGTGTTTGTAAATCCTTCATTGATACAAGGCTTTGTTTAAAGAGTCAATGTTACACTATTTGGAAGCCAAAATAAAAAAAGAATATTTTAAAAACATGACTTAATACACCTGTATACATTTTTTACCAAACATTTTGAGTCAAATAATAAGACATAATAAGTGTGTGCAAAAAAACAAAGACAAAAAAGTATTATTTATTCATTATGTCAGTCAGCAAAAGTTCAATGTTGGATGCTCATACGATGTTATGTATGGCGGCTAAGGAGAGACTTTTGAACCAGAAGTGTGAGGTGCACCGAGAAAGCATGATGAAAGAAAGAGTAAAACAGCCATATAGAGGAAGAGAGGAACTACTTTCGTCTTTCTACCCGTTTGGACAGCAAGAGTTGACATGTCTGCATGCCAGCAATGAAAAAACACTTATATGAACCCAGATAGGCATGTCAGTTATGCATGCAGGACTGTGCACTGAACACTGTGTGTGTGTGAGTGTGTGTACTATACAATCATATGAAAAAGTTTGGGAACCCCTCTCAGCCGGCATTATAATTGTTGACTCTGCTTTCACAAAAAAAATATAAAAGTGGTATGTCTTTAATTTACCAGGAACAGCTAAGTACTGGGATGTTTTCCAAACAAAGATTTTTTGAAAAGCAGTATTTGGTTGTATGAAATAAAATAAAATGTGAAAAACTGGCTGTGCAAAAATATGGGTACCCTTGTGGTTTTGTTGATTTTAATGTCTGTAACACCATGTAAAACTGATGACTTTAAACACAAAGTTGGTTGGATTATGTTGTTAAGCCTTGAACCTCATATAATTGTCTGTTTAATCATGAGAAAATGTATTTTAGGTGCCTAAATGCAAGTTGCACTTCTCTTTGACTCTCTGCTGAAGTGAGACAGAATGGGATCATCAAAACAGCTCCCAAAAGATCTGAAAAACAAAGATTATTCATTGTCATGGTTTAGGGGAAGGCTACAAGAAGCTTTCCCAAAGGTTTTAATCCCGGCGATGGAAACCTTAGTTTTCCCTGGTGGAGACGAGACGGTGTGGATCCTCTGGCTGCATCTGAAGTCTTCCTGCATCCACACTATTCGCACTTTACTTAGTATTACCATGTAATCACCTGGTCAATGATCAAATTCCTTCGTGATTTTCTCTACTTATGACATCTATTGCAGTATGTCCGTCCTGGGAGAGGGATCCCTTACTCTGTCGACTCTCCCTGAGATTTCTTCAATTTTTTATTCCCGGTAAAGGGTTTTTACTGGGAGTTTTTTCTCAGCCGAGCTAAGGGTGTAAGGGCAGGGTGTCATATTGTATCATATTGTATCATTGTATCATATATCATATTGTATGAAATGTAAAGTCCACCGAGACAAATTTATTTGTAATTTTGGGCTATATAAATAAAACTGATTTGATTTGATTTGTTTCAATTGTCAATTTCTACTGTAAGGAACGTTGTCAGGGAATGGAAGGACACAGGCACAGTTGCAGTTAAACCCAGGTCTAGCAGACCAAGAAAAGTACAAGAGCAGCATATGCGGCGGATTGTGAGAATGGTTGCACACAACCCAAAGATCACCTCCAAAGACCTGCAAGAACATCTGGCTGCAGATTGTGTATCTGTACATGGTTCTACAATTCAGTGCAATAATATCGGCTGAGAGGGGTTCCCAAACTTTTTCATATGATTGTATGTCTGCAGCACAATCAGCCCAAATCTCAATGAGTTCATGTGGTTGAGAACTACGGGGGTGGTGGTTTGGAGAGGGGGGGGGGGGGGTGTAAGGGGTTATGGACTGTCAGAATTGCACAAGGACATTGAATTCTATTTTTATACTGTCTATTCACACTAGTCTCGTAACGTTTCTTTGAAACCTAGTCTAATTTGGTCTACTTCCAGGTCTAACTCATTAAGTCACAGTATTTGTCTTGTGGGTTGGGCTTCACAAACTATATGACGTAATACAACTGAAATGGTGTGTAACAGTCGGCCAATTCCGGTGTCGTGTCTCTTTTTAAAGATAGAACCTTTTTTTTGCCTGGTTTCTAGCACACGGTAATAGGGAACATGCATTTATCATCCATTCTCTGCGCTTGTCATTGATTGTCATTAATGGGCTTTGATTATCAGTAAACTCCATGTGATAGATGCTCCTGTGCTTATCATTGAGTCAGTCGTCCCTGACTTCCATGGATCATCATTAAAGACCTACTTCACCAGTGGGTATATGAAGGTGTATTGAAGTCTGAGATCCTATGTAGTATAAATGTGCAAACATTTTAGAAATCGGTTCATCCTAGCCTGTGAAAAAGCAGAAAGAGTGTTTTATGGTCTCACTGTCTAACCCTACATTTTCCCATGCATGACATCACACATGGTAAAATGTAGGGTTAGGATTAATAGGACAGCTAAGCCAAGGGAAGACTGAGGGAAGAAAAACCTCATTCATTATATTATAATAGAGATTTTATATTGATAGAATGCCGGTTCCGTATGGGTGAAGTATTCCTTTAATAGCAACCACATAATACGTAAAACTTCATTGGTGTGTCACAGTCTGCCAATCCTCTGTCAGTATGATGACATAATGTGTGGCATGTCTGGGCGGCTGTTGTTGCCATGCGTTGGTATTTTTGTCCAGCATTGTGTGTCATGATGAGTACAATGAGGCTATTGTTAATATGTATGATTCCTGTTCCAGGGTGATTCATCAGTATTGCATTATTTTAAATAGAATCGCAAAGACTAACAAAACTTGACCTTTTTTTTACCCCCTACTTTTTTCATATACAGTACAAGGCTGTGTACACATGATATCTACTTATCCATAGAAGTATATACTATATAGTAACCCGCATATTTTTGATTTATCTACAGGTGAATCTAAAAAATTTCAATATAATTTTTATACAAAAAGTGAAACCTTCATATATTAATTTCACATCATTCATTACGCCTTTCTTTTCTTAATTTTGGAAAAAAGAAATCCAGCATCTTTAAATATTACATACTGTATGTCCAATGAAATAACAAATATTTGAATGTTTTGAGATACTGGATTTCTACGAGCCGTAATCATCAAAATGAAAAAAACAAAAGAAAAGGCTTGAAATATTTCACTTTGAGAATTTTTTTTTACCTTTCCATGATGCATCTGTGTTGCATTGAATTCTGTTTTATCATAGGTTTTTTTCTTCTGCTAGACTGGTGTTTGGGTAAGTTCTGTTCGTATAGTAACTTCATGTTTATATGTTGAAAACCTAAATTTAGAAAAACTTGAATTACAAAGAAAAAGAAAAACTGAATCCTGCATTCATTGAAGCGTGGTGTTGTGATATTATAAATATTACTCACTTTCAATGTAAAGAGCAGATGAGAAGCAAAGTGTAACGGTTGGGGTCTAGAGGACACAGGCGCGGAGACAGTGTAAGTAAAAGAAGATTTATTTGCGGAGAAACCAGTAGGGTGTTAGGGCCGTGATCCGGAGAGGGAAACTGGCTGGCATGGGGGTCCAGGGAGAGAGCCACGGGGCAAGTCCAGGGGCTGAGTGGAAGCAGGCTAGAGCAGGCAGGCAGGAGGGGTCCGAGGAGTAGTGCTGGAGAGCTAGGGCTGGAGCTGGTGGCTGGAGTCAGGCCGGGAGAACTGTGGCAGAGAAACAGGAGTTAACCAGGAGAAAGAGCAAAAAACAGAGCTGGGAACAGGTGAGCTAGAGAGAGAACTGACTGTATGAGAACAGAAGCTACAATCTGGCAGTGTCTGGAAGGAAGGGCCGGGTATATGAAGAGCAGTTGATGATGATTGATGGCAGCTGTGAATGCTGGTGATTGACTCCAGCACACCTGTCTCCAACCCTGCAATTAAACCAGCACATGGACAAGGGTAATAGGGAAAACACACACCAGGCCAAGGGGCCCAAGCGGGATCATGACACAAAGTTTAAGTCCTACTCAGTTATTACTCCGCCATCATCAGTTACTCAGGTGAAAGACATTAGGGCGGGACCAGTTATTAAACAGGAGGGAAACGGCCTGGGGACTGTGGAGGTTAGCCAGGGAACTGGGGCTTTGTTCGAAAAGCCCTACTCATACTCATTTTGATGTCAATTTGAGTATGTTGTGGTTGTGTATAAGAGTTTGTTTAGGCGAGAAATGCCCGGATGAGTACCTACTTCCGGGAAGATTTTGTGTATGGATCGAGAGGTTACTTTTCCTACTCAACCGCCCCACAATGCATTGTCTTTTCAAACGACACAGAAGTTTAAAAAAAAAATTGAACGTACTTGAAGAAATGATATATATATATATATATATATATATATATATATATATATACTGTATATATATATGGAATATTCATATTGTATGTTTTGATTACTGTTTAATCTCTTGAAAATAAAACTTTATTTTATTAACTTAAATATCTATATAGGAGCCGGGCGCTGAAGCCGGCATGTTGCACTGCCACGTTTCTACAATATCACAGAACGGACAATCTTAACAGCCTTACGCAATTTCATATATCCTGTCCTGGGAAATACACCTTTTGCAAGACGAAGAAGAAGTAGGCCTACTTTAGAATAAATAACTAAATTTATCTTCGCCTCATCACTTGATATATATATATATATATATATATATATATATAAGACTTGTGGCAGAGGTGGATGATGCCATCTTTAGTAACCACTATATCCCACTAAATATTCCGACTGTCCGACATTACACACTGTACCTTTTAAAGACAGTTTTGATGTACAATTACTTTACTCAACCCACCATGGAAGCCACTTTCTGGCATGCAATATCCAGCATGTAGTGCAGTCCTCCACACGTGCGTGACCATAGACATTATAAAGGAGAGTGCCGTAAAGCTGAACGTAGGTGGCGAAAATCAAATCTCAATGTTCATTATGACATCTTCAAAGGAAAGCTTCGCACTTTTAACTCGGAACTGAGAAATGCAAGGCAGTCTTTTTTCTCTGACATCATCACCAAAAACAGCAACCATGCACGTGCCCTGTTTGCTACTGTTGGCAGGCTCACAAACCCTCCTGTGTCAGTAGCATCTGAACATCTTTCCACAAAAGCCTGCAATGAATTTGCCTCCTTCTTTACTGACAAAATTCATAAAATTAGACACGCTGTTATCACATCAGTACCGGGTTCAAGATATGTTTTATCCCTGTGCCCACTTAACATCAATCCAGATGCCATGACAGAATTTTGTCTGATTAACCAGAAAAACCTGGAGGACATTATACAACACCTGAACTCCTCCTCCTGTTGCCTTGACATTCTACCCACAGGTTTCTTTAAAACGGTTTTTAACTGCATGGCCTCAGATGTCCTAGAAATTGTCAACATGTCCCTTCGGACAGGTGTATTCCCACAGGCCCTGAAGACAGCAGTCATCAAGCCACTCCTAAAAAAGAACAACCTAGAAACATCAGTCATGAACAATATAGGCCCATATCTAACTTGCCATTTTTAAGCAAGATCATTGAAAAAGCTGTTTATCAGCAGCTAAATAACTACATGGCAATGAACAAATCAATGACTGGATGTGCCAAAACTTTCTTCAATTAAACAACGACAAAAATGAAGTCATTGTCTTTGGTGCCAGGGATGAACAATCAAAAGTCAGCGCACAGCTTAAATCTGTTATGTTAGAAAGCACACCCCAAGCCAGAAATCTTTGAGTAGTCATAGATTCAGACTTCAAAAAACACATTAAATCAATTACTAAGTCAGCCTACTACCACCTTAAAAATATATCAAGAATTAAAGGGTAATGTCTCAGCAGGACTTAGAAAAACTTGTCCATGCATTTGTTTTTAGTAGACTTGACTACTGTAATAGTGTCGTTGCAGGCCTTCCTAAAAAATCAATCAGACAGCTTCAGCTAATTCAAAACGCTGCTGCTCGAGTCCTCACTAGGACCAAAAAAGTGGATCACATTACCCCAGTTCTTAGGTCTTTACACTGGCTTCCTGTCACTCAAATAATTGATTTTAAAATGTTGATGTTGGTCTATAAAGCCCTAAATGGTTTAGGGCCTAAATACATCGCTGACCTGCTGATCCCTTATGAACCAGTCAGAGCTCTCAGGTCGTCTGGGACTGGGCTATTGACCGTCTCCAGAGGACTAGACAGGGAGAGCAGCCTTCAGTTTTAATGCACCCAAGCTCTGGAATAAACTTCCAGGGGACTTGAGGTCTGCTTCAACACTCTGCTCTTTTAAATCAGGTCTGAAGACTTTACTGTTTCTGTTTTAACCTGTAATTTTAATTTTTTATTTATTTTTATTCTTTTTAAATGTTTTAATTATTTTATGTTTTATTTATATTCATGTTTCTCGTTCGCTTTTTTTAAAATGTGTGCTCTATACTTGTGCTTTAGAAATAAACTTGCCTTGCCTTGCCTTACTCTATCTATCTATCTATCTATCTATCTATCTATCTTATCTATCTATCTATCTATCTAATCTATCTATCTATCTATATCTATCTATCTATCCTATCCTATCTATCTATTGTTGAATGGTTTGGATTAAGGATTACAGAAACTGAGTGATGGCAAAGATAATATGGCAAAAGCAAAATTATTTTCGGGAACATAACAGTATATGTGTTTTAGTTTCTTATTCTTATCATTGGGAGCACTTTCCAAAAAAGCTAACACTTGACATCGCTCATCATAAAGTCCTATGGCATAAGCCACCCTATTAAACCATGTATGAATCACCAATGATGGTGAAGGAAAAAGGTTGAAAGCAGGGGTTCTTTTCCTCCTGTCAGTAGTGCTTAACATCACTATGGGGGTGACAGCTGGCATGTCACTACTGTGTATGTGTTGCCACTATACACTCTGCATGCAACACACCAGCCTGAAGTGAATGGAACAATTGTGGCTATACACGCTCACTGATTTTTCCTTTTCCTTTTCATGACATTGGTCTGCATATTAAAAAAAAAAAACTGTGTCCGAGAATGTTCCGTTTTTCTGATCCAATCTTCGGTCTGCGGGCCTAATCCTGTCTTTCATCAAATCTCCATTTTAATACATAACACTTCTGGACAGATGTCAAATAGATCCCACTATACTGTCTAATAATGCACAGTGTGACACAGGCAGGCAACATCTGACTTGACACCTTCTATGCATAGCTTTAGGCGAGACGCTGCAGGCAAAAGCATGTTATTTTCATGCACTGGTAAATGTTGAGATGTGTATTTTGCTTCCATAACATGTCTTCTTTCACACTAGTATAAATCAAAAGGCCAAAATGTATGCGGATGTTTATTTGAATAAACCTTGTCTGTGTGCGTCTGTACATTTCTCCTATACAACCATCTTTAAAGGCCATTATCTCAACACTTTTTTTTCAATACTCTGAACCACACATTTCAACTTCTAAAGCATTTACATCAACCTAGCTTTCCATTAACATTCTCAGCACTGTACTGAAAGTAATTACAAAAGGAGTTGTTGATAATTGTTAATTGTCTGAATTATTATTTTTTTTTCTATATCTATACATTTTTTAGATCTTATATGTATATTTTATTCATATAAATCAAATATATAAACATGACGTTTTGAGCAGCGCTGTCTCTTAATTTGACCTAGTTAAGTCTGCATGGTGTTTCCTCCTCAATGCTTTTACTGTATTTCCCCTCTACACACGCATTTGCTCTCTTTCTCCGTTAGGGGGCGTCAACGACCCACCGCCCCCCACCCTGCGTGTTTGGTCCCTGTCCTGACTCTTGCTTTATAAGCCAGCCATGTTAATTGAATTAAACTAAGCCACATTTGCTAAATGAAATAGGTCAAACTCTGATACAGCGCCCGCCGAAAACATGTGATGTATTTAAACTGTGCATGAGAGGCCGCTAGTGACTCGTGACATGTCAGATGTTGCCTGCTGTGTTTCTCACTGTTCATTGGACAGTATGGTGGGACATTGGTCCTCCGGAGGGTCATATGTTTGAATTCTTTCTTTCCCTTTCTCCTCAATGGGAACACGTCATAGCGTCGGAGCGCACAGATTTGGTTGCAGCAGACGCGCATCGGGGGATACAGGAGGATACAGCCGCGTGTGAGAGGCGCGCGGTGATGGATGAGTGACATTTAAAGATATACGGTCCTGGCCTGGCCTGTTTATTATTGGTGGACAACAGTCACTGTGTGGAACCCCATCGAGGATATACTACTATCGGACTGCTTGTTGGTGTGTTTTTGTCGGACATGGAGACTCGGAGATCCCTTTGGATGTACTCTCTTCTTTACGCTGTCAAGTTCTCATGGAAGGCAGCGATGGGACGTTTATTTTGAAATTGAAATTGTTGAAATGAAGCTACAGCCGTCCGCGTTTCTGCACGAGTGAAAGGCGAGTATGATGATTAAGTATTTTGGTTTCATGAGCAGGATGTGTGACACTGGATTGCTCGTGCTCTAATAGTTAAAATGCGATCATGAAAAAAAAAATCATATTCTGGCAGTTGAAGTCTATTTGAGCGCATTATTGCGACGGAACAACATATTGCTGTATTTGACGTCTAATGTATTATCTTTTTTTGGGTGGCATTTGTCGCTTATTAGGCTGCCATTGTGAATGAGAACTTGTTCTTAAATACCTGCCTGTATAAAAAAAGGTGAAAACTATTTTTTTTTATACAAACACAAGTTTGTATAATAATTTCTGACATTGACCAAAACAATAAATAAGGATAAAGGATCCTTCTGAAACCAATGTGGTATTGTTATGTCAGGAGGTATTTACTGAATTCATATGCAATGTCATGTAATACTCTTCTTTACTCCACAGGGCCACTGATGGTTTTAGTTGGCAGACAAAGGATTCCTGAAAATAAAGCCCTTTGGGATCTACAAACTGGGCCACTGTCATTACATCGAGGAATTTAGTTACCAGGACATTTTTTTTCAGCACTGCTGCAAATCACAAGATGTCCGATCTAATGAGCCAGGTCAGGCGGCAACTGTCCCGCCAAGAGAGGGTTTACCTCCAACATCTCAGCATTCATCATGTATCAGAAGATACAATGATGGGGATTACTTTTTGCAAGGCTAGACCACAGGAGGCCCCTAGATTCTAATCCTATTTGGATGTAATGTAGCACCTTAATGAGACTTAAAAGACACACTCCCCCAACCCCCCCACACAAACACATATGTCCAGGGATGGATTTGGTGAACTTCACAACTGTCATCAACGACGATGGCTTTTTGGACGAGGTTCCTTCCAGCCGGGTCCTGACCGGCTGTTTCCTCTCGCTGCTGATCCTCACCACGCTGCTGGGCAACACGCTGGTCTGCGCCGCCGTCACCAAGTTCAGACACCTGCGCTCCAAGGTCACCAACTTCTTTGTGATCTCCCTGGCCGTGTCGGACCTCTTGGTGGCCATCTTGGTCATGCCGTGGAAGGCGGCCGCGGAGATCGTGGGCTTCTGGCCGTTTGGATCCTTCTGCGACACCTGGGTGGCCTTTGACATCATGTGCTCCACCGCCTCCATCCTGAACCTGTGTGTGATCAGCCTGGACCGCTACTGGGCCATCTCCAGCCCCTTCCTCTACGAGAGGAAGATGACGCCCCGGGTGGCCTACGTCATGATCAGCGTGGCCTGGACGCTGTCTGTGCTCATTTCCTTCATCCCCGTTCAGCTCAACTGGCACAAGGACCAAACCACATCTCAGCACAGCCCTGTCGCTGGCTCCTCCTCTTCTTCTACACATTTCAACGCTACGTCTTACCACAGCCCGGAGAACTGTGACTCCAGCCTGAACAGGACCTACGCCATCTCCACCTCTCTCATAAGCTTCTACATCCCCGTGGCCATCATGCTGGCCACCTACACCCAGATCTACCGCATCGCCCACAGGCAAATCAGGAGGATCTCGGCCCTGGAGCGGGCGGCCGAAAGCGCCACGAAAAGGCACGACAGCATGACGGGAGGAGGACGCTCCAGCATCGCAGAGTCCGAAAGCTCCTTTAAAATGGCGTTCAGGAGGGAGACCAAGGTTCTGAAGACGCTGTCGGTGATCATGGGCGTGTTCGTGTGCTGCTGGCTCCCGTTCTTTATCCTCAACTGCATGGTGCCCTTCTGTGAGCGGCCGAGGAGCGGCAGTGGGAGTGGGAGTGGGGAGGCTTTCCCGTGCATTAGCCCTACGACATTCGACGTGTTCGTGTGGTTCGGTTGGGCCAACTCCTCCATCAATCCCATCATCTATGCCTTCAACGCAGATTTCCGCAAGGCCTTCTCCATCCTGCTGGGCTGCCACAGACTGCATCCAGGAGGCCACAACATAGAGACGGTCAGTCTGAACAAGAAATGACTCACAACTCTCTCACAGTGTTGACTCATCCTTAATGCTTAGAGTCCCAGTGTTCCTGTGCACAGGCCGCCCTGATGGACCTGAAAAGAGGACGCTCCGTGCTGACTGAGTGTGACCGGAGGCTACAATGACCCGATGTGAACCGCGTTTGTATTAGGCCAGTGGCCTGTCCTTGTGCAAACTGACCACGTTAACATGCACAGCATATTCTGATGAAGGTCCATATTACGGTAATGACAATAATCCAAATAAGGTGTTTACATGTGCAGCAGCTACGGGAATATTTCTTTTTACACGTCAATCGAGAAATTCTAAAGAAAACAGCAACGTTCTTTTCCGACAATATATTCAACCAAGGAAAATGAACGATATAAAAATCATACATTTTACGTTGGAACATGGTCTTGCATTGTTTTTATCAGCCAAAAATGACACCTCTTCTTTTAAAGAGGTGTACAACATTGTTCGCACAAATTATTTTAACAGCCGTAAACCAGGACATGCGTTGCAAACTGCAGAAAGCGGAAAGCCTGGTAGGAATATTTAGTGCAATTAAAGTGTTTAAATGCCTCAATAATGCGACTAAGCTCGGAATAGTCCAGCTGTCTTAATGTGATTATTGCTTACTCTGACTATGACCTTGTTCTGCTTGAGGTGACCAAAAACAGCTGTTCACGTGGCAATGGTCTGGAATATGATTTTACTGGGGTTAACAATATCGGAGTTTTCGCTTTGCAAGTAAACGTGGTCACTCACCGAGGCCTCTACACTGCCTTTCAATAGGAAAAAGAAGCTCCCAAAAGAGGAGAGGAGTGGAGAGAGGGGATTTGGTTGGATTGAGATTATAAAACTCTGTGCTGCCAGCAGGATGTGGTGAGCGCAGCAAGTACTGACACGCCCCCTGAGATACATAATCCCATGACTGGGCAGCACACGTCCCTAATGCTGTCAGACGTTGCTCCCTTCAATACTGTCACATACACAAACCCCTGTCAAAACACATGCTCTGCCAAATCCAGTGTAAGTGCAGCGCTCCCCAGCACGCACATTACAACACATAACATAGTCTTAGTCATGACGTCAACTTCCTGTGCTCTGCGGAGGACTCCAGCAGTAAAGCGTCAGACCAAATCATGCTTCTAACTACACAGATGAACATGTACTGTATCTGAGCTAATATTCAAGCAAGAATCAAACTGATTCGCTTTGACATCTGGCCTCGTCCATTAACGTTATGATTTTACAGGTTTTAAGAAATGGACATTCGCTACTGGCTCAGAACTCTTTTTTTTTTATATCTCATCCAAATGTCAAATTATAAGGGTCACCTATTATGCAAAATGCACATGTTCATGATTTTAACATTAATATGGGTCCTAGAGTGTGTCTAGAGACTCCCACAGTGTGAGAAAAAAAAACAACCTTATCTCCTCTTTAGCCACATCCACCTTTCTGAAAACAGAGATCGCTCACATTTTATACCCTCGCCTACATCACAGAGCATCGGCCGGTTATTTTCATGCTTAACGTGGAGCTCATATTGTAACAGCCAGAATCTATTGAATCTAGTGCTACTTCCTCTGTCAGCCCACGTTACAATAGCAGCAGACTGTAGCGGACGTATGGGCGTATGCTCTGACAACGAGCGCTAAATAACTTGATAAAACGTGCATTTAATGAAAGACAACATGCAAAAGACGGCAAAATGATGCGTAAAAACTACACTTCCTGTGATTAGTGCGGATGGGGTTCACACCAGAGATGATCTGCTCCAGAGTTCACATGCAAGCGGCTTGAGACCACCTCTTTCAAGCAGAGCAGAGTCTGGTTGTTTAGTGGGAACTAGTGTCTCTGACTGCATTCAAACCAACCCAAATGAACCACACCAAGGGCTTAAACCCTCCAGGGTTCGTTTCAACCGCACTCAACAAAGCTGGTGTGAACACGCCCTTAGATGCAGGGTCATTCAGAGCAGATTTTTTTGGAAGGCAGGGCTTAAAGAGACAGGCTATTAAAATGGAGCTTTTCAGACAGGTTGAAAAGAGAAGATTCAGCAATGGCACTGTGAGAATTATAAAGGGTTTCTTTGACACTACACCAATCAAAACAGTTTTCTAATAGAAACCAAAATTCAAATTTTGAACCTGAACAGGAGCACAATATGTGACCTTTAAACATAATCCACTCAACCGACACCTCTACACGCTGTGTTGCACTTCTAGAACGTGTTTTATAGATGAACAACAGCAGATGTGACCTCTGTTAAGGAAAAGCTGAATAGCCTATTGGCCTATAGGTCTGGCTTGGCTTGTGGTGTCTTTGACTATATTGTGCTTATTCAGAGGCTGATACAGAGTTGAAAGTGATTAAATGATGTTGAGGTAAATCAGTTTTCATTTGATATTGGGTTAGGTTTAATTGTCAAAGGGTTATTCTCAGATAAACTTGGTTCATATTTTGATAGGGTTGGCCATCACTCCTCAGTTATGATAACATTGTAATCACTGAAGTCATTTTTGTTTTTACCAAAGCTATGGTGATAATATATGATGAGGAATAAACGTTACATTTGTTTGATGCCTTTGCTGCCTCACTTGAGTGTTGAGGTAACATTCTGCAAAATCAAGAAATAGCCTTACCCATGTCCATACTCATGATTTCATGAATTGAAAATGCTTTTATCGCATTACATTTGACTTTTTTCTACATTTTGCATTAGAAAAAAAAAGACAACAATAAGTTGGGTTTAGTGAGGGCAACGGGGGCATGCCATAGAACGGATGTACAGTGTACCATTGATGTCGTACAAGGCAAGGTCTTCTGTGTGTATACGCACTGCAAATTTCAAATCATTACAGATATCATTTTGAATAAATTACACTTTTGGGTGGTGGTAATAAATAAGAACGGTCTGTAAATGTGTTTCCAATGGACATTTTTGTGTGATGCATTTGATGTTTTGACTTTGTTTTACTCTTCTATAGGGGAGAGTAGCCTAAGTTGTGCATTTTGGAAGTTGCAAAACCCCTTGTTTCTAGAAAACCATGGAAGAAATTGGAAATGTGACCACATATTTAAGAAGAGCCATCCATTTGACTCATCCTGTAAAGAAGGGAGACACAAGGAATAAGATATAAGCACATTTAAGCTCAAAAAACTGTGTTTTGCCTTTCAAAGTAAAATTTCCATGATCAAGGTTTTTTGATTATTATGTCTGAACAATTATAGACACGTTTGAAAACATTTGACACATGTTTTAGTGCTTTGGTATGCTACACTTTGAGTCTATATAGTTAGCACGATGTCAGCCCTAAATTGCTGCATCATGCCTATTATCCAAAATTCTGGGGATGGGGTGATTTGTGCCAAAGGGCCTAGGTGAGTTATAAGTAAGTAAGTAAGTAAAATGTATTTATAAAAGCACATTTATGACAGTTTGCACTGTCCAAAGTGCTGTACATAGTGCATTCAGTAGGTAAACAATGAAGGTAAAATAACAATAACCAAAATAAAAGACGTAAAGCCCATACATCCACATAAACACAGATAGTAGTGCAGAGGTAAGATAGTTAATGGGGAGGAAACACCAGGGTGTACATATGGGTTTTGAGCCTTGATTTAAAGGCAGAAATGTAGGGGGAATCACATTTGTCAGGTGGCAGTTGGTTCCACAAGCACGGAGCAACTAGTGCAAAGTACATTTCTGAGAGTTGTGCCAGTGGCATGGCTGTATACGCTGGTCACCAAAAGAAAGTGATTGTCTACAGTAGCTCAGAAGAGAGTGACATCTCAATTCCACTTAACGACACCACTGATGAGAGTTCAGATGGCCAGAAAGATGATGATGGTGACTTTGTCATTGTGAGCTTTGCAGGCAAAACCACCTAGATCTGCTAGGCCTTGTTTAAGAAAATGTACCTTCAATCTTTGTCAACTATTTACTTTATTTACTTTAAATACACCTTAAATAAGTGATTGTCTAATGGATTTGTCTTGCATTACAGTTTTTGAGATATATATAAATTGGCACAATTCACCCCATCTTATTTTCTCCAAATGCACAAATCGGGTGATTTGTGCGACAAGACAACTTTTTTTCCGAAAGCTATATTTCTTAAACAGTTTATTCCAGATCCAAAGTTTTTATTGCCAGGGATGCACAACATCCTGAAATATATGTACATATTTGAGTTGGAGACATAACTGTCAAGGCCTCACTTTAAAATCACTTTGAGTAAAAAGTTGCACAACTTAGGCCACTCTCCCCTACAAATATTTATTTAACCGTATTGGGGCCACGATAGAGAAAAGAAAACGAGAGGAGGACGTTTTTTTTGATGATGTGTTTCGAAAGTAAAGATGAAATGTTGAGAATAAAGTGGAAGAAAAAAACTGGACGGTTACATGTGGAAAGACATTGACAGATTGACTATTAGAAACATCTCTCCAACTTCACCGCAGTCTTTAACCGTCGTGTTGATTCTCGACACTGTATTCAGTTTTTTTCTCAATATTTCGTCTTTAATCTTGACATTTCAACTTTATTTTCCCAGTGCATAATTAAGAAAAAACATCCTCATCTTTTTGTTCTCTCTCTCAGGTAGCCCTCATATTCTTCCATGCATGCTCTCATCAGACCGTTTATGAGTGATATGTCAGTCATCACTCATAGTTAAAGAATTGTTGGGATAATTTTGGCAATGTGTCTTCATAACCTCTCACCCCAAAATCAAAAACATTGTATCAAACAAATAAGTACACGCAGTAAATGTGTGAGCTTAAGGTTAATAAGCATTGTGATTACAATATCATCTCGACTCATAGAAACGATGGCCCAAACTATGGAGAAATAAGACCCTGGCAGCCTCCTATTAAGTGAATAGGATGCACTGCCATGATCGTCAACAGTTAGTTCTACCTCTATTTGTGTATCGCATTTATTTATTTTTCAATGTGCTTATTTGCTCCTTTCATGTCCAGTTCCGAGTGAGCTTTCATGGCACATATACAAAAGGTGTTTGTACTCGGCTTAAAAACTATTTAGAATAAGCCATTGTTATGAAGTTCTGACCTGTTCTATTGTTATGTTACATGCAGTATAAACCCGTGAGAAGAAACTGTTGTGTTAGTGTCTGCTTCAGATCGTGTGGAAATATCTCCCAATGCACAGCGTAAATAAAAGTCTATTTTGTCTTGTTTTCTTCAAATCCAACTGTGTGATTTGTGAAGCATATCTCACATCAGAGTTTAAAGTGTGACGTTTAACAGGACCAGCTGTGTCCCACACACACAATTTCACTCTGGCATAACACTCGTGTTCACATAGGTCCGTCCACTCATGTTATGTATGATTACGTTAGCCTCATAGCATAATTGCCTAAATCATGTTTACTCTACTCTACTTTTAATCTGCATCTACTCTATTATACATCTATTGTACTCTATATCTACTTTACCCTGCTCTATAACCCTTAAAATATGACTTAGGCAATTATGCTATTAGGCTTACGAGAAGTAGATGTAGAATAGAGTAAAAGTACAGTAGTAATAGAGTAAATATGATTCAGGCAATTATGCTATGAGGCTAACGAATTTAGCAATAACAAACAGCATGCCCTAATCTGCCTGAAGTGAAGAAAACCAGCGTGGTGTCTGCATCCCCACTGATGGTGTCGGATTCTTTGATTTCATTTGCGCCAAAGTCGACTGAAAGGATGCGTGAATGTGATAGCGAGGGAGATGAAGGTATAGTTGAAGTGTGGAGGGAGGGCAGAGCAATACAGAGGAGTATAAGAAGCACAGGAGAGAGAGAAAAAGGAGAGAAAGTTTTTTCTGTTCATTATACGGTCGCCATTTAAAGACTGCGGTAAAGTCATAAAGATATCGACAGATTCTCACTCAGGGATCAATAACTCATAGCAAAAAAAATATTTAAACGCAAAGGTCGCATCTTTGCTACAACCTCATTTTTACAGAAACTTCTCCACCAATAACTGCACTGTATCAGAGTAAAGGTATTTAATATTATTCGCTACGGTGTTGTGCATATTAGAAGAAGCTCTCCTCTCACAGCCCACTGCACATAGAGAGAAATATTAATTTAAGTCAATTAACACAAGGCTAGATAGAAATTTTATCTTTTCGCATATCCCTTCTCAAGTCACCAGAACTAGCGACCTCATGGTTACTGGTCGGCCCCTCTTTCCTTTTTTCCATCCTACTACCCCAAGGCCATCTTCCTACATGACGCTATGTCCTAGAATTACCGTGTGATGTTCTTGTTGTTTTAGCTTTGTCCAATGTGTAGGCCAAGGTTTTACTGTGTTTTTACTGTGTCATATTGTTGTTGTCTACTGGTTAAGCAAAATGCAGCACAATGCCCAAGACAAATTTCAGGACAATAAAGTTTACCCTGACCCTGACCTGACCTACATCATCAGGTTTCATGAAGAATGAGGTTGTAGCCCATTGTCTGCCTTATGACGATAGCAAAGATGCATTGTTTGTGTTCTAATAGTGTTTTTGCTTATGATTAATTGACACTTGAAGTTAGAATCTGTCAACGTCGTTCCAACTTATAACTGGACATTATATTAAGAAACTTCCTCCTCTTATTTATTTTCTCTCTCCCTTGGCCCGTATACACTTCAGTAGAACAGAAAGGGATGTTTTTTTTCTTTTGTGAGACCCAGATAAACACTCCCTCCCAAATATAGCTGCTCTTTTTAAGTGATAAATGGATCATATAATCTGAATAAGCTTGGCCCCGGCCCATCCAATAAAATGGTTTTCAGTGTGAAGCAGGTGCTATGTCTTGTCCCATACACAGGTTCATCAGGATTGAAGTGATTGAACACTCATTACACTGCAAGTCTACATGGATTTAGCAGAGATATTGTTTTTAAATCAAATTATGTTTGGGCTTTACTAGAAGAATGAATAAGTGTCGATACTGTGATGATAACTCTCTCCTTCACACACACACACACTCAAGAATTGCCCTTTAAAGCTTTGCTTTCTCTGAGCCCGGGACCGTCCTTGCCTCTGCCAAACCTCCTCAAGCGTGCCACGGGAAGGGAACGGCAATTAATTTGACTGACATCATTCAGAGTGATGGCTGACAAGACAGTGAATGTGCATGTGTGCGTTTGTATATGTGTGTTTGTGTGTATGTGTGTGTGTGTCTGTGTGTGTGTCTCTGTGTGTGACAGCGTTACTATCACCTGCTCCAGTGCCGAAACTCAGAGTGCCGGGCTGCCGGCTATGTCAGCCCGCACTCTCTGTTTGGGCACTATACTATAGCTCTTGAACAACGCTATACTGTATACTGTGTATATTCTTAAGCTAAAGTGGAGCTTGTGAGATTTTCTTTCTTAGATACATAGGCACATAATGGAAGAAGCAATGTCAAAGTGGGGACTTCAGAAGATGCTAATGACTGGCCTTAGGGAAATGATTTACTGAGACAGGGAGAGAGAAAGAGGAAAAGAACGGGCAAGAAGACAGACAGCTTCTTATGTAAGTACCAAGCAATGGCAATTCAAAAAACAGCCTCAAAGGATGGCTGTGTAAATATCACATGACCCCCACAAGTATTAACATAGTTGGACTACAGAGTCACATCTATATACTGAACTAACTGGCCCATACAGTATAGGGCAGCACAACTGGTCATGAGAAAGTGGATTTAATTTTTTTTTTCTTAAATGTATGTAGTTAATGGTTAGCACATCATTACCTTCTCCCTTCAGGCGGGGTCTTGTGGAGTTAATATCTCATTAAACAGTTTGCATGAATCCATATGACTCTATTAATTTAAATATGTATTATTCACAACTGGAGGAGCTAATCGTAATTGCGCTAGATTCTAATGCATTTTTAATACCTCACACAACAAGATGAGCATAATCGAGAGTGAGCGTAGCGTGTTGGTTGGTTGGTGACTCTAGCCTATAAATGCATCAGCGCGGAGACATGGTTAAAGACTTGACTACACTTTGCATGTTTAGAAAATCAGAGGTGTGCATGGGGTGAGGTGGGGGGGTTTACATTACATTTTATTTAGCTGATGCTTTTATCCAAAGCGACTTCCATTAAGTGCATTCAACCATGAAGGTACAAACTCAGAACAACGAGAATCCCGCAAGTACTATAGCTTCAAATAAACCAAACTACAAAGTGCCACATGTAAGTGCTACATGGAGATGTATCAAGCGCCTTATTTAAAAATCTTCATTCAAACCAGTGCATTTAAGCTAATGGCTAAGGGGACTTCCACTGTTGCACTATAAGTTGATACAAGGGGAATTTGAGTGGCTCAGGTGACCCTCTGGTCTGGTGTGACCAAAATTGGGGCAAAAATTGAGCCTTTTTTCCTCAAACATACAGGCTTAGTAGCATGCACCGTAGTCCCCATTCTTTTTGTATCTGAAGGAGGGCGCCCTGTTGGAACACTTCCACACTCTGTTTTGGACCTAAGGATACAACAGAGATGTGTGTCACCTACAGTAATTCAGCCAAAACTAATATTGGGCCCCACGTTGGTTCACATCAAGTGCACTTAAGAGATTCTATGCACGCCCCAGGGAGAAATGCTGGGTTTGTGTGTCGGCTCTCCTTTGATGCACTCTTTCTCTTTATTCATTTTAAACTGATAGTAGAAGGTATAGGCCAACGTGACTGCTACACCACCAGTATATGGGGGGTTATCATTTCAGGTTTTAAACCTGGAAATGAATTTTTAAAGAATGTCAACACATATCTGATTCTCAGCAGCAGTATAGGCTACTTCAGTGCTTCAAAAATAGACACACAAACCTAGCTCTGCCCTGCACATCATTTGACCTTTAGTGATCGTCCCTGGTGCCAAGGCCCCCCCCCCCATCCCATTCTTCTTATCACACCAACCATGCTCTCTCCCTCCACCCTCACTCTCCGTGGTGTGTGTGTGTGTGTGTGTGTGTGTGTGTGTGTTTGTGTGTGTGTGTTGTGTGTGTGTGTGTGTGTGTGCTGCAGGCCTCTGGCAGTGCCGCGTTGCCATTCGTCACTCCAACAGGCTCCAGTGGAGAGGACAGGCCCTCTGACCCCACCAGTGGGAGAGAGAGAGCCAAAGAAACACAGAGAGTCTCTCCTCTGAGTAAACACATATAGGCAGACACAAATATTTATCACAGAGGACAGAGGAGGAGGAGGACACAATAAACTGTAAATTCCTGATATTCAGTGATTTTTTTTTCACAAATTTGAATACACAGACTCATGAAGCCTAAGCTCTGCAAACGAGCATGTCGCTAGCTACGATGGGCCTCCTTAAGTTAGATAACCTTTGTTTACATGCCCATTTACAGAGCCTAGGCTGTGTGTTAACACTGGATTTCGGTATTGGAATATTAGTAATAATAGTTAACCAAAAATACATATTTACTTTTCATACTAATCAAAACCTTGGTGTCGTGATTGGAATGGATGCATGTGCATTCATTATGTGGCTTGGCCCAGTTAATCGGTCTTTTCCTTTTTAATTTTGTGGCAGGAAGTGAGAGTGAGTGAGAGCAGCAGAGTAGCCTCACTAAAGCCTGTCAGCGGAAGGCATATCTAATGATGCAATGAATAAGAAGACAGGTGCAAATGAGGCTGGCTGGCTGATATGAATAAGGGTTTTCAGCACGAGTGATGTCCACTCCAGACACAGCTGGAGAGAGAGGCGCAGAGTGGCAGGGAGAGAGGGACAGAGGCTCTTAGGAGGGATCATGCTACACATGATGATGGCGGTTCTGAATGCTCAGACTGGTAGGATGCCCTGTGGGAATTGTTAATCAGCTAGTTTTTCTGGGGCAGAGCAGATGTGTCTCATCTCTTTGAGAGCACTACAGCAGCGGCAGCAGGAACTGACAGTGAAGACTGACAACTGGCCAGGGAAATGGAGATTGTTGTCCATTCCAACTGAGGCCTAAGATAATATAATAATAATAATAATATGTTTAATTTACATAGCATTTTTCTCGCACTCAAAGCGCTTTACATAAGATAGGCCATGGTTGCTGCCTTATTTGGTCGTTAAGAGTTTGAGGGTGCAGTCAGTGTGTAAAGGGAATTGGATTTTTTTTTCTTTTTTCAGAACAGACTTGGTAGAAATGGAATATAATACTCATAAGTATGTTAAAATAAGTGTTTAATCGATTGAAAATAAGACTTTTTTCTTTGATTACCTTATAGTGTGCCTTTTATATCTAGATGGGCGCGCGCCGCCATGTGGCACTGTCATGTTTCTACAGTAGCAATGAACGGACAACTTAACAACCTTACACGTTTTCATATATTGTGGCCGTCCTGGGGAAATGCTAAATATAAATAAATAACTAAATACATCTTCACCTCATCACTTAATATTGTGGAAAGACTTGAGGCAGTGGGGGATGATCCCGTCTTTAGTAGCTTGTGCTTGAAGGCAAGGCAAGGCAAGTTTATTTATATAGCACAATTCAAACACAAGGCCACTCAAAGTGCTTTACAGGGGCAAGATTAAAATACATAAAACACATTAGAAGGCTACATTATCTTCTGTAAATTATCCCAAAGGGAGGGGTAAGCAAGGAAGCATTGCAATACTAGAATCTCACTACTACATGATACTAAAAAACACCTTTATTACACACTGCACCTTTAGGTAAACAGTACTGACCTTTGTAACATATTGAATTGTTGTTAAATAAAGCACATGACACATGATGCTCTTTTGCCAAAGGCTGCTTGGGAAACCCTGTACATCATCAAAGAGATAACTCACACCATAGCTAACGGTCATGTGTTGCTCATATACTATTTATTTTCTTAGTGGAATACCCCCCTGAGGCAGTGATTCATGCAATCTTGTTAAACTGTGTTAGAATGTAGTTTATTTCATTGGCTGGAGTCACTATAATATCACCAGGCCACACAGCCAGGTTCTGAGTAGTATTGCATGTGTTCAAGTTACAAAAATAGTTTGTGATCATATTTCTTATTCAAATTCAAACATTGAAATATGCATGTCACATCTGCTTGTTTTGTTAGTGAGCTGCTTATACATACTGCATAAATACAGCAGGTCTGTTTTTATTGCTCATTGGTAGTGAGGCACGTGGTAAAAAAGGAAATATTTTGAAAGGAAATTACTGCTTAGAATAAGGGTAAATAGGGCTGGGCAGTGTAAACAAAAACCCCTCCTACCAAAGCCAGCGAATGCCGGGAGATTATACAATTGGAGCATACTGTTTTAGGTTCCGCTCTGTGCATCTGAAAAGGGGATTACCAGAACGGGAGGGTAGTACAGAAGACCACTCGACCACACGAGGAATGGCACACCTTAAAGGAATAGTTCAACTTTTTTCATTTATGCCTCACATTTTTTTTTTCATATAGAAATGGCAAAAGTTGCTCATCCAGGTTAGTTTTAGCTCAATCACTGGTAGTCAAAGGGGAGCAGGTCACAAGTGCCGGTGACGGTCACATGTGTATTTGGTGGTAAAATGACAAACTGTATAAATAGTGTAAAAAAATATAGTTATTATAAATATATATTATATAATATATATATATATAAATATATATTTATATATATATACAATATATATATATATTAATATATATATATATATATATATATATATATATATATATACAATAATAATATACAAATTATATAATAATATTATAAAGTTTATATTTTGACCTGCTCCCCTTGACTACCAGTGTTTGAGCTGAAATAACCTGGATTAGCGATCTTTGCCCATTGCTATATCAAAAATGCACGCACAGTTACAGGATCGGCTTCTGTTGAATTTTCTTGAGCCGGAGAGTGAGGCAAAAAGCAAAACAATTCTAAAATAGTGAGATAAGGCTGGGCGGATGGAGAGGCTGCTTCATGGTTCAGAGAAGAAACGGGGAGCACACTGTGACTACAAGGTGCCCGATAAGAGACAGCCTTTAAGCTCCACACTATCTCACTGTTGCATATTGCATATTATAAATATGTTTGATCACATACCACATTTCATTTTAACTTACCTATTTTTTACTTGCTATTCTTTTTTATTATATACTGTTTTATATTGCACAGAAAATTCCTTTGCACTACATAGTATTTAAAATTCATCTTACGTTAATATTGTTTATCTTTATCTTATCTAACTCTATAATTTTAATTTTATCGTTCTAACTGCACTGTGGGCCAGAGATAAACCCCATTTCGATTCTGATGTATGTCTTGCATATCAGAACTGACAATACAAGACTTTGACTTGACTGTAGGAACTAACTTTAACTGCCACAGAGACACTTTTATTCTTAAGATTTTGAGTTACTATTGGAAAGATATATTGTTACATAGACCTATGAGAGGTAGCTAGAGGGGAGGGGTTGGCTGTAATTGGAGCACCAGTCAACTCAAGCTTGACATTTTAAATTTGAGTAAAAATAATACCTTGGGGCCGTGTCTTAACACAGCGATTATATTTCACGGTTCAGTAGTTCAGTGGGGGTTTAAACACTGATTTGATGATTTGATTGATTTTCTTTTGGCAAAGTGTGTGTGTGTGTGTGTGTGTGGTGTGGGCGGGGGGAATCCTGTTGCCTGAAAAGCAAGTGGAACAGATTGACAATGTGCTCCTGGCACTTCTACACACTCTACACAAGCAGCATTATAGAGCTGACAGTTTCTTTGAAGCCAGAATCTTTGTGACATATTTATGGATCTCGTGCTTTTTTCAGCAAAGCATCAACTCTCAAAAATGTCCGGGTCACTCTGGCTCGTCTGCTGCCATGCGTGAAATTGTCTCACTCTCTCAAAAAGAATTGGAGTAAAAAGATATGTGTTCAATGAAGCGTTCAATAATAAAAACAAAGTGTTATCGTTGTTCCCTTAAAAGGGAGAACAAATTCAAAGTGCTGGTGAAGTGGAGATGATATGAGTGCTTTTCATTATTTAAAAGTCTTTTGATTCAAACCTTTTTTTCATATACAGTAGATCCATTGGTGAAGTAATACAAGTGACTCGCTCTATTTACCTGTGGTCTCTTGTACCATTTAGATGGCAAGCAGAACTAATATTGGATGCAATGAATGAAACATTACACAAGTTATAATAGGAAACAGACATGACCGAAGAGGAGAGAGCAGTCGGAACAACGCAGCCTCATTTAAGATGCTCCGAGAATAGAAACCCACTCAAACATTCATTTATTACGGCCGGCTGGAGCTGTGGCTGTGCATCTGTGCCGCTATCACAAATTCCATATAGGAGGGAAGCAGACAGGAGGAGACACAATGTGGGCTATTTTTAGGAAGTTGTCAAACCACCCTCCGCAAACGCTTGGAGGCTAGTGTGGGAACAAGGATTTGGGATTTGGTCGATGTCAGAGAACCAAGAAACAGTTCACCACCTGTTTCTGCCACAAAGCTGTTAAATTGAGCGTCACACTCCCACCATGTGAATAATCAGGCTCTGTTCCCCTCACTGTCAGCGATCCCAGTGAGAGAAAAACTCAGCAAAGAGAGGAGGGCTGACAGCTTCTAACTGAAAGTCCTGTTACTTTAGAAGGTTATGCAAAATGCACGTTTCCATGTACTGTAGGTCCCCTGTGTGACTGTTGAGCGCCAGAGTATGAGAAAGAACAACCCTCTCTCTTTTTTTCCAACCACCTCCTTTCTGGAAACATGTGTTCAAAAACTTGTATGATGTAATAAGGGGAAGAAGCCACGCCCCCCATTACCAACCTGTGGTGAGAACACCACCAGATCCCCCTGAATCCAACTGGCAGTTAGAATCAGAGCAGACTGGGCATTTTGGAAGGCGGGCCTAAAGAAACAGACTCTAATACTCAGGGTCACATCCACTAAAGGATTGCGCCGCTTTTGTGGCCGCTAAACCAGTGCAAATGAGAGAAGAAAATAGCGTCCTATCCAAAGAGGACGCGCAAAGAGGGGAATGAGCGCAGACTGCACTAAAACTGCCCCTGTGGAGCACCTGGCCCATTTGAATGTATTTAAATGAGGTAATATTCAAAATCCAGTGCAAAACTGCGCCATTCTTATGCAAATAAGCCTCGTTGCAAATAGCACCTTATCCTCAAAGGCCAGCGCTAATTGCAGCAGGCCTATGAAACTCTTGGTACAAATGTTGCGCAAACTTTCTATACTCGCCTTCTTTCTGTCTCCCTGTCTCTCTTCAACAATCATGAGCTTCAAATTATATTGAATTGATATAATAATCATATCATGGGGGAAATCTACAGGAAGTGGGTTGTGTACTTATATAGGAAAAAACAGTTATAGAGCTCAGGTTTATTTAATAGGGCTGCTTTATTAAAAACAATGTCACAGTATAAACCTGTGATCTGTGTGTAACAGCCGACCTGTGTGTATGTGAAGCAGATTATAGAACATTCTTCACCATCAAATCCTAGCAGATCGTCTTGGCCCCGTGGGTAAAGCGTAAAAGTGCACGGTGCTGCCTGAAACAGTCCCGTCTGGAAAGAGACCCGTTACTGCCTGCTGTGTGTGTCTTCACCGTGCCCGGGACAACATTATATTCATAGTGCAATTGACCACAGCGCATGAAGTACATGGTTGATGTGTCCTAGGGCAAGACACTTCCCCCGACTTGCCTCGTGTGAATGTGTTTGACTGTTGTATGTCTGTGGTGATCGGAGGGGCCGTATAGGCGCTGAATGGCAGCCACGCGTCCACCACCGGTATGACTGTGTGTGAATAAATGGAACCTGGAACCCTGTAAGGCGCTTTGAGTGCCTAAAAAAGCGCTATTTAAATCATTAATTATTCATTAATCATTAATAAATTATTATTATTTGTTTTTTTTCTCTGAGTGTCTCCCTGTGCCACCCACCCCTCATGGGCCTGGGACTCACGTAAACGCTAATCGAGGGCAAACTGCACCCAGCTGCCAAACCTTGTGGGCGTGTTAGCGATGGTATATACTTAGCGCTATTTTGCAGCAATGCATGGAGCTATTAGCGCGTGCAATACATTCTTAGTGGATGTGTTCCTAAGTGTTTCAGACAGAGCACTGTGAGAAATATATTAAAAAATAAATGTTTGACACGACACCATTAAAATAGTTCCTGGTAGAAACCCAAATAACAATTTTGAACCTGAAAATGATCATGGTATGTGACCTTTAACAGGCCAGAGGAAGAGCCAAGTGTTTGAACACAGTCATATGTTCTCGACACGTATACAGCAGCTGACAGGAAATAAAACAGTGAGTCGAAAAAACAAACAGACTCACAGTTCACCAGCTGACCAAATGCTGTTCTAACCCGTGTAAGACAGTGTACTGCTTAGTGTGCATGAAACAATGTTATATTGCTCCCGTAAGGAACATTCTCTTTCCCTGCTGCTCCTCCACACACAGGTCAGTGTGGGGGCGGGTTATAGAACAAGCCTGTAGGGCTTCACTGTGTTGCTGACTCTCAACCCATCACATGACCCTGATGACCAACAATTGAACTTTTCTGGATATCAACCAAAGGCTCTACTCATAATTATCTTTAGACCATGTAGGCCTACTACAAAAACTAAAATTATATATTTTTTTAAATGCCACCTCAAGCGTTTTATGAGCAGGATAAGGAGGTTGGGCAGTTGAAAAGAGACGTAGTGAAACAGATGGCAGGAGGAATCTTCGTTTTGAACTTGTTAACCACTATATTGCTTTACAAGAACGGAGTGTATTTTAAAGATCACATATATAGAATCATCATAAGTTACTAATACTTCCATGGTCTGTTAACAATGCGATTATGCTCAGACGCGGCTCAAGAACACTGGCTGTGTTCGAAAAGCCATACTAACCACCTCCCTCCTTCATACTCAACATGTACATACTTAACGATCGATTGTGTATGCGAGGTTCGTCGGACCGTTTACGCAGAAGCAATAAAGAATTTAAAAGAAACGTCTTTGTCGTTTGAAAAGAGGCAATGCATTGTGGGGCAGTTGAGTTGGGAAAAGGAACCTATCGATCCATACACAAAATCTTCCCGGAAGTAAGTACTCATCCGAGCATTTCTCGCCTACACAAACTCGCATACACAACCACAACATACTCAAATTGATGTCAAAATTAGTATGAGTAGGACGAAAGTAGGGTTTTTCGAACACAGCCATAGACTGTTCCCGAACAAGAATATTTCAACATCCGGTACAAGCACGAAATGTGCACGCGAGTCCGCTCATGTGTGGACTCACGTGCGCTCGCTGCCACTGTGTATGTCCGGTAGGGCTCCTTGACAAGGAAGAAAACATTCAGAAATCTATCCGTGATGTTGCCCTGCGCCAATGAGCAGCTTTCATAGAAATGAATGGGCGCCATGTTTTACTCCGGGGCTGCTACATATAATAGGTCCATGTCACATACACAGACAGCGGGAAGCACAGACAGGGACCGAGGTTGTTTGAGAGCCTCTGAAAGAAACGGCTCTACTCACATCCATTTCATAACGTTATGTTAGCAAATCTCAAACTAAGTTTAAGTAACGTTGATTACTGCGGTGAAGTAAGTTCCAAATGGGATATTCGACAGACATTCATCAGCGACGTCTTACTGGTTTAACCCACAGTAGGCAGCAGGAGAACGGTTAACACTGACCACTGACTACCGTCAATAAAATACTATCATGTTTACACAAAACCATTTCAAAACCTCCATGCTGCTGATTTGTTCATGAAAATTAGGTTCAACAGAATTAAACTGATTTGAGATCATGTAATGTAGCACACTCATTTGGATTGATAATATGTAATACAAATATGTTAAACAATAACTTTTTCTTCAATAACTCCACATCATGTGACCCAATGTCTCTAAATTATTCCAGAAAATAGTACTAAACAGCTCACACAGAGTAGAATTAGCCTCTTATTAATTGTCCTCTCAAAGTGCACCAGATTGATGCATTTTACTTTGGAAGGTAAACCAATGTATTCCAGGAGGGCATGCCATATACACACTCATTTTGATGGATAATATGTTATTCATTTATTTTTGACCAATATTGGAATAAAAAATAATAACTTATTATTCAATAGCTTCCACGTTATGTGACCCAGCATTCTTGTTTAAATGGTACAAAATGTTTTTCCATGGGAGAGGGGCAGACACCCTATCTACATTAAAGAGTAGGCTTTAAAAAAGGCTTAGATAGAGCTTTCGTTGTGGTTGGCTCAGGCTAGCCTTGGACCAGGCCCCAGTAATATGCTGGGCCAAGACCTGGGGGTAACTTCCCATGACCGACTTGGCCAAAACTACTCAAAAGGGCCTATTACTACAAGAAAAAATAGTTTTTCCCATGAACTAGTTACTATTGCCTCGTCATTAGCATTAGCTAACAGATTTATATAACAGGATTAACCGACAGCTGTGAAGGCTCAATGAATGTCCCGTTAGGTCAGAAATAACTGGTTTTACTCGTAGTTCAGGGGATAAACAAAGTCAGCGGGATTTTATCCTCTGGGGGAATGAAGGTCACTGCCAATGACATGACAATCCATTCAGTACTTTATTGAGATGTTTCACTTGGGACCAAAATGTAAGGCAAACCGACTGAACAACCGACTCTAACGAACGGGGGTAAAAAACAAATACACATTCAGCTGTTTCCCTCTATTTAAACAAATGATTTTCTATTCAAAGGGTATACGTCCACAATGGGGGGGGGGGGGGGGGGGGCCGGGACAGAGTGCAGCAGAGGAAGTGGAGGACTGTGTTAATCCTCTTTTATTTTCCAATCTGGAAAGTCTGCTCCCCTGTTTAGCACAACCTCTGTGCATTTACATGCAGACTCATAATCGGGTAACTAAACGAATAAGACTTGAACAGGACTTTTAAACTGCATGTAAACACCTTTATCCGATCTACTTCGCACACAAATCGGCACAATAACGGACAAGAGAAGTCAGATAAGAACACCTAGATAACTCGTTCATAGTCGGCATTCTCTCTGCATGTATACAGTACAGGATCGGACATCGCATATCGGAGTTTGCTTCTGCGCCTGCTCGAGAATCCCTGCAGAGGATTTCACAAGGAAGTGGAAGGAGACAACGTAAAAAAATAGTAGGGTTATTGCATAGATAGTATATAAAAATATAAATACATATTTAGAGGTGGAAAGAGTACAAAAATATTCTACTCAAGTAAAAGTATGATTACTTGGATGAAATTTTACTTAAGTAAAAGTAAAAGTACTGGTCTAAAAATCTACTGAAGTAAAAGTAAAAAAGTAGCTGATTTAAAATGTACTTAAAGTACAAGTTACTAGTTACTCTTTAACAGCGGGAGGGGACAGGGGTCTCTTCAGTGTAGGGCATTATATATATATAGACAAGGGGATATAAATCTCAAACTAGTTTTGTTTAATTAATACAACACTTACAAATTAAAGTGCACAAATTAAACAAATCATGTCACCACACATGTATGGATGTATACTGTGTCATTATACTTTAGATAAGCAAATATGGAGCAAATAGTCTGTTAATGTGGGAATGGGAATGTAACCGGTCTACAGACCTAAACAGACTGCAGCTGCAGTTCTAATAATGTAATTGTGTATAATTGATCAAAACCATGGATATTGCAAGGTTAGGCTGCTCGATTTTGACAAAAATCATAACCATGATTATTTTGATTGACATTGTGTAATCACAATTATTAGACAATTATTAATTGATTTAAGAACTGCAACATGCACTTATTTAACATTTGAAACCATGACTTTTGACTTTAAACATATCCTAATTGAACTGAAAACAAGGAAAATGCAAATAGCCTAAGTAAAACATATTTTTTATAATTAAATAAAATAAGTGTCAAAATCAAAATAAACCGTTGCAAATGTTGTCGATAGGGCACATCTTTTGCTAGCAGGAATGTGAGGGCATATTTTATTTATATCTCATGGAGCTGTCAGGATAAGCAAGTTGCATTGTAGGCTACAGTGTTCTTAATTGATGACTCTTGTGGTGGCAAGAGTCAAGGAGCTTTAAACTTCCTGTGTTTTTTTATTCCTTTATTGCTTGGTCATAGACCACTTGGATTCGACTTAAAGTGAGTAAACTAATTGGTCGTGATATTTTGAGGTGCGGCTGGGTCGCATATTACTTTTTTTCTCTCTCTCTCACGGTCGCGCATGCCATCTGACTCGCTTGGCCGCGCATAACATATCTTGCACATTATTTTAGTCTATTACTTTTACCTTTCTTCTCGAGCAAAGCCTGACTTTCTGCCGTCTTCTGGAAGTGTTTCAAAGCTCCCGGCAACACGCACCGTCTCCATCCTACTCTGCACTGTTAAACTGAAAGCTAAACTATCAGGTGAGGGAGGGGCCGATCGCACGGCTGGATGAAAGGTTTGCTGCATTTAAAAGCCTTCACGTCTTCACATGCGGTACAATGACAGTTTAACTAGGATTATTTTGTTTTAATGATAGAGGGAAGCAATGTTTGTTGTTATCATTCAGGGTTTTTCCTGGCTCAGAATGGGCCTTTGGGGGGTCAGTATGCGGACCAACTTTTTTTGGGGTTCGCGACTATGGGCAACAGTAAAGGCAAAACGTTATTGTATTTTAAGAGGGGTGTGGGGTTGGGAGAGGGCAGTTTCTGTCCAGCTACAGAGCATTTAGGTTAGCCTGTCAATCGCTGTGTTACCATGGAGCTTACTGACTGATAACATCACAATAAAGAACCTGTAGATATGAAGTCAAAATACTAATAATGACTGTTTCTAATTGATCTTAAACCATGGAAATTGCAAGAAGGTAGGGCTGCTCGATTATGAAAAATCATAATCATGATTATTTTGATTGACATTGTGTAATCACGATTATTAAAGACAGTTAATCATTGATTTAAGAACATCATGCATTTATTTAATTTTTTCTTTTCTTTTTTTTTTGGTTTTACCCCCCTCCCTCACATAAACAGGCAAGAAAGACACACAACAAAAATAAAGAACAAACAAACAAGACAAAATAATCAAGAAAACAAGCTACAAATACATACAAAACAAAACAAAAAGCAAAAACAAAACTGGGGCAAATCTCACATGGCACCGGGCAGGTAAGTGGCATCAAGGGGGCAGACACCTCAGTCCATTTATTTAACTTTTAACAAGGTTGTTTCTATTTACACCATGACTTTGGACTTTAAACATAGGCCTAATTGAACTGAAAACAATGAACATAGAAATAAGTGAAACATATTTTTAATAATTGAATAATATAAATATGAATAAATATGTCAAATTAAAAATAACCCGTTGCAAATGGTGTTGATAGGGCACGTATTTTGCTAACAGGGATGTGAGGCATGGGCGTAAAATTGCGTATGGACGGTGTGGACGTGTCCATACCAATATTCAAATGTGCTGAAATTGTCCACACCAATATGAGAACGAGATGACAACGACGAGAAAGGGTTAATGCGTTGCCTCTTTATAGTCCCGCCTTATGTATTTTGTGATTGGCTTTGCCTCCTGTTGGTTGTCGTGGGTTGTGTTTCGGTTAGCGGTGATTGGTTGCTTAATTTGAGAGCGGTAAAACCGGGTAAAACAGCTTCTGCTGTCATTTCGGGACAGAATCAATCAGCTCAGCTGCTGCGCTGTGAATGCAGCTGAAGGAAAAATGTCAGGGAAGAAAAGGAAAGGAGAAGACATTCGGAACTATTTTTGCCAAACAACGGTAATTTAAGTTAGTAATCAAACATCTCATTGTAACACTGACAATGACATACTGTAGTGTAGCCTATGTAGGCCTAGTCTAATCAAGTGTCGTTGGAAAATAAGATCTGACAGGCTACATTATAATAAAAGAGAAAATAAGAGCAAAACTGCTCTGCTATGTGCTGTAGTAAAGCTAGGTCGCCTTGGAAACAATTAAGCCCCCGTAGACCCGAGCATCTTGTCTTTTTTACTTGCGCAAATCACCATTCTCTGCAGCCGTCACCGGCTCTGTGTTGTTTCTCTCTCACCGGCTCGCCGAGGCTCAGGCACGCTCGCGCTTCAGCTGCGCTCCAACTCCCCGGTTCACTCGTAAACTGAAATTCCGAGTCGGGGACAGCCCTACTGTGAAACATAAGCAGCCAAGGATGTATGAATATAATACGTTTTTTAGTGCAAAACGATTGATAGCCACTCAACTCTTGACTAAACTGTACATAGATACATGATAAAACTGGTTTGGTTAATAAACTAGTGAGCGGTTGGATGCTGGGTCTGGGGCGAGGGCGTTTCGCCACATTGTGTGACGTTTCGCCAAAATGTGTCCCCACCAATATGAACATCAAAGTTACGCCACTGATGTGAGGGCATCATTTATTTATGTCTCAAGGAGCTGGCTGGATATTGTACAGTGTTGACTGTTGTGGTCAGGGCCGCCCATAAGGGGTAGAAAGTGGGAAAGCTTTCTAGGGCCCAACCCTTGGGTGGCCCATGGTCTTCAGAGGCCAAGAACCTAACTGAGCCTAACATTATTTTTAACGAAATATTCACTATAACCATTTAAAACTTGCACAACCATAACGACAAAACAAACATTTAAAATATTGTAACTTGGGTAAAATGCCAATATCTACTCCTCTGCTACCCTCCGCTTTATGTCCGTCCTGTGTGCACGGCACGCTGAAAAAAAGTCACTAACACCAATTTTAAAAAGCCTGTCTCAGAGCCATTAGCTGTTTATATTTACCATTTTGACGTTTCGGGGAACGGGCTAGGCGGGGCACTGGCTCTGAGAGACAAATATTAACGTGGTTAGTATAAACATAAACAAACATTCGCCAAGTGTTCGCTAGAGATTAGCTATGCCTTTTAAACATCATAACATGATGTACGGGGAGTACCCTTACCCAGGGCAGGTGGACTGGTACCACAAAACTGAGCTGAGGGGGAATGGAGGCTGGCCAGGGAACTTCTATAACTTATAATTTGACCCCTTATACAGTATGCCTTGTTGGCTTCCCACCTAGTTGTAGTAATGTGTTAATCACAAAATAAATATCAATTTGTTCTCCCAGGAATTGTAGAATCTTTCAGCGCAGCATCCATTTAATTTGAACTCTCAAAAAATAATCTAGTCTTGAAGAGCTTTTTTACAGTAAAATTATTTCTTTGATGAATTCAGGTGTCTCCATATCAGATAAATGGAGTTCTTTAATACAATTATGCATTAATTTCCTTTACTTTTTGTGCCATATGGTCACAAAATTTGTTTTGATATATTGTTGTACAGTTTTGTCTGGATTATTTTACCTGAGTCGTCCTGCTACTTGTGTCTGGGTGTTATTCTATGAATTGTGAAAAGTATTTGGACCTCTCAGGTAAAACAGAAAACATTCTTATAAAGTTGACAAGGTAATTACTTTGTTGTTTTCCTGAGTCTACATGTTTAACAGTCTTAACGTACATTTTTGAGATAAAGAATTTCCCTTAGGGGACAATAAGGTCCAAAGTCTTTGATCTATGTCTTCAGGTTGACGCCAGCAGCCAGGTACAATTTGAAAAATGTTCCATGAGTTTCATGTCACATACTGAACATACTGCATAGACCAGACCCAGGTGTCACACCATAAGGATGTCTGACCAGTTCTTTACTGCACCTCAGGGGCGGCCCGCAGCATAGGCAATATCTGTAATAGTGTCCTTTGTTGTTGCCTGCTCCTGTGATAAACCTAGTGAATACTCAAGAAAACCAATGTTATTTTGTAAAAATCTGTTGAATATTAAGCAATTGCGTGAGTTTTAGGGTATTAAAATAAATTGGTAAGTAAGTCAGAAATGTGCTACTATTTTTAAAAACATATACAGTATAATAATCACGAAAGAGTCCTTTTTCTCACTTGAGCTCCTGCTCCCCAAACTCTCGCTGCACGTCCCTAGTTGATAAGATAGTTAGTCTATCTACAAATACATGTGTTTATTTAGGGATGAGCGCACACACACACATTGATACAAGTAAAGTATGAGTTAGGGGGGCCCATTGACAGGAGGTTTTCAGGGGCCCAGGCATTTGTGTCGGCGGGCCTGGTTGTGTTGGCAGGAGTCAAGCAGCTTTAAACTCCTGTGTTTTTTTGTTCCTTTATTGCTTGGTCATAGACCACTTTGATTCGACTAAAAGTGAATGAACAAATTGGTCTGGATGTTTTGAGGCGCAGACATGGTCGCATATGCATTTTTTTTTCTTTCTCTCGCGGTCGCATAGGCCTATATGTCATGTGACTCGAGTGTCCGCGTGTGACATATCTTGCACATTATTTTAGTCTGTTGTGAGTCTGAACTAGGGCTGGGCGATATGGACCAAATCTTATATCACGATATAGGTAATTTTATATCACGATATGGATATATATCACGATATAGTATTTTTCCTTAAAATTCAATGGATTACAATAACCGTACTGAACTTTAATCACATTAGATTATTATTATATTTCCATACAAAAGAAAAACTGGTGCAAAATACCACACCAGTCTGGCTTTAGTCAGTCAGTGCAAAATAAAAATGACAGCATTAACCAAAGAGCCTACATTTTCCAATTGATAGTAGCCTATATCAAAATAATGAAAGACTTGAATTTTCCTGCAGTATTTGCTCATCTTCATTTAAAAAAGCTGTCAAAATTAACTAATGAGCAAATGTCTGGTAATACTTTAACTCCAGCTTCAACACAGATAATATTTTCAAGTTTGACATGTTTTAAAGTTACATAAAACCAGCCTTGCTGGCTGTCTTCAACAATAACAGCACGGGGGTGAAGCCCCGAGTAGGCTAAAGATGTCATTATTAGCCAGCTAGCTCACGAGAGCTAACCATGTAGTTTGCGGCTTAAAACAAGCCAACTCTGCGTCACGGCAACAGCACGCTGAAGCAGCAAGCAAGTTTCCTTTGCCCGATGACATTTTTCACCGTTAAAACCATAGACATTATAAAGGATAGACGCCGCATTGGGCGTTGAGCGCGAGAAATGCGGGCGCCATCTTGGACCGGTCACACGTTCCACACTTAGGCCTTTCACACCAAAATGAACCAAGAGTCAGTTCCAGGCTGGTGTTGGGGTCAGTTCAAAACTGGTTACAGCCTTATCCCAGTTATGAACCTGTTGGTTTCACATCGACCGGAGACAGCCATGGAGCCGGCAAGAGAGCAACGTCATGACGTCACTGTAAACGTGTGTGTACGTCGCCCGACGCCGCTGCTCTTGTGGCTAACGCTAAAGCTACCGCTAGCTTTAAGCACAACAACAGCGGCGAATACGTCTTATTTTTACACGTGTTAGCTCTCACTTTGCTTTCTTAACCAAACCGGACCCATACAGCGTATTCTCGCCGGTCAATTTGATCGCTACGTTCGGTAATTATGTTATGTTTACGTCTCGTAGTAGCGGTGTTTTTAAACATGGCGGGCATGAGGTTTTAGTTGGTCTGGTTGGTCAGGATAATCCCTCCCCCGGTCGCTGGCGCAAGCAGTTCTTACCTCTAGCCCAGCTCAATCCTGGGGTTTGAGTAGAACCGGTTTTTACGGCCCGGAGCCTGCTCGGAGCAGGCTTTCTGGCGGTGTGAAACCAAAACACTGGCTCTAACTCCGAACTAGCGCCGATTTTGCGGCGGTGTGAAAGGCCTATCAGTGTAGTCTGTTTGGCAGGTGCAATGAACTGTCAGCGCATGTAATTAATCATATCTCATTAAATACCAAACTGAGTTTCACGCGGTTTTCTTTGCTGCAAAGATCATTCATGTAGCTAAGATACAGGGCACAAGTTTCGACGTGTTTTGATATTCATAGTGGGCTTAACAAACAGTCATAGAAGATTCTGATATGATATAAGTAACCAGACGTCCGAGTCACACACTTCGTCCGGGAGGAGATTGAAACGGAGGATGTGTTTCTGCTTGGGGAACATATTGAGGAGACACAGTTTGGCATCGACAACCACCATTCCGACTTGTTGTCATTGGTTGTGTCTGTCTTTCACAAATTAAGGCTGCACCACATTGCCAAACTCGCCTCGCTTGAATTTCTCTTCGGAGTAAAATGCGATTGTAAGGATGGTTAACTTTATTTTATGCATTTGAGTATTATTGCTTGCTGTTGTTGTTTGATTTTCCCTTAATTTAATACTTTTGATTGCTGTGGTTTTGTATTGAATGTGTTTTTAAATGTACCGCGCTGCAAGGCACGCATTGATTTCCTGTCTGTGTCTGAGGAACCAACTCGAGACTAGACTGAACTTGGTATTCCCCCCCTAGTATAGAACATTGGACAACCAAGAAGACTTTGCTTTTAAATAATCCCGTCCTCTTTTAAGAGGCAATTGCCTAACAAGCTTGTGTTTTAAATTAGAGAAATAAAACATATTTTTACATGAACACTCATGTTGTCCTTCTCTTTTAATGAGATATTATACACTGGTTTTTTATTATATTTAATGCCTTCATGGGAAACATCCACCCTTCATATGTACCATGCTCGACTACTCCTCCTAAATTGCCCCGAACTAACTCCAGTTTAGGAATAACTGCCTTTTCATGTAGGCTATAGTGCCCCTAATTCATGGAATGCTCTGCAGAGCAACGACTGCTCTTCCTACTCTTGGTTTATTTGAATCTATGATTTCTGAATTTTACACATCTGACTGTAACTGTTTTAGCTGAATTCATTGTTCATTTAGTATTTTATTTTTGCTCTTGTTTTGTATTTTGTATAGGCCTACTTTATTTAAATTAATATATTTTATCCTATTTTATTTCTGTTCTCTGTTTATGTTATCCCTGTGATTGTCTTTATTGTGTATGCTCGTCACTGTAAATGAATAAATATATTTATATATAGCCTAATCATATATTGTTAACTTATTAAAATAGCTGACTTTACTGCCCCTATCTGTTTCTGCTTCTCTATCATATTTAGTCTAAAGTGTGTGATTTGCAAAATACCTATCATAGCCTACATCACATAGGCTATCATAAAGGTGACCAGACGTCCCCATTGTTGGTTGCCTGTCCCTGGCTAAACAGAAACAACTACCTGTTCCCGTTTTGTTGACACATCATTAGGTTTTTCAATCAGATTGCTAGTCAAACTGGAAATGTCTCCGTTTTCCCCCTTTTCGGGGGATGTTCCTCGTTTTGATCTCGGAAGTCTGGTTACTTATATCATATCAGAATCTTCTATGATTGTTAAGCCCACTATGAATATTAAAACACGTCGAAACTTGTGCCCTGTATCTTAGCTACATGTATGATCTTTGCAGCAAAGAAAACCGCGTGAAAATCAGTTTGGTATTTAATGAGATATGATTAATTACATGCGCTGACAGTTCATTGCACCTGCCAAACAGACTACACTGAGTGGAACGTGTGACCGGTCCAAGATGGCGCCCGCATTTCTCGTCAGCGCCAATAGGCAGTAGCGGCCAACGTGGCGTCTATCCTTTATAATGTCTATGGTTAAAACCAGCTGCTTGTTTTTTTAACTCTAGTCAGTCATGGCGCACCAGAGCTAGACAGATAGAGCAACAGATGAGGCTTCTTCTGTTGCGGGTAGAGAAGCTGTATTGCAGCCCAGAACTCTGCTGGAGAGCCTCTGTCTGGCGCGGCGGTGTAACTGCAGTGTAACTGTAGGGACTCGGAGGGACAGCTGCCTCCCGCTCCATCTATGCTCCCGCCACATGAACTTTTTTTCTCCGTGATATAAACGGTATGGCCAAATCTCTCCCGGTAGACACTTTCATATCGTCCACGATATGATATCGTCATATCGCCCAGCCCTAGTCTGAACTATTTTCCGAAAACACAATTAGTTTTACCTTTCTTCTCGACTTACTGCCGTCCTTCGAATTTTTCCAAAAGACGACAGTAAGTTTTTCCAGACCCGACGCCAAGGGCGAGCCAGACCGGGCCCGCCCATTTGATGTATTTGCCCTTGTAAAAATAAAATGTATTTTACTTTTTTATTTAATTTTTTATGCTAAGATATAGGGGAAGGTGGGGTGATTTGTGCGTTTTGGAAGTTGCAAAACCCCTTGTTTCTAGAAAACCGTGGAAGAAATTGGAAATGTGACCACATATTTAAGAAGAGCCATCCATTTGACTCATCCTGTAAAGAAGGGAGACACAAGGAATAAGATATAAGCACATTTAAGCTCAAAAAACTGTGTTTTGCCTTTCAAAGTAAAATTTCCATGATCAAGGTTTTTTGATTATTGTGTCTGAACAATTATAGACACGTTTGAAAACATTTGACACATGTTTTAGTGCTTTGGTATGCTACACTTTGAGTCTATATAGTTAGCACAATGTCAACCCTAAATTGCTGCATCATGCCTATTATCCAAAATTCTGGGGATGGGGTGATTTGTGCGCAAGGGCCTGGGTGAGTTATAAGTAAGTAAGTAGGTAAAATGTATTTATAAAAGCACATTTATGACAGTTTGCACTGTCCAAAGTGCTGTACATAGTGCATTCAGTAGGTAAACAATGAAGGTACAATAACAATAACCAAAATAAAAGACGTAAAGCCCATACAACCACATAAACACAGATAGTAGTGCAGAGGTAAGATAGTTAATGGGGAGGAAACACCAGGGTGTACATATGGGTTTTGAGCCTTGATTTAAAGGCAGAAATGTAGGGGGAATCACATTTGTCAGGTGGCAGTTGGTTCCACAAGCACGGAGCAACTAGTGCAAAGTACATTTCTGAGAGTTGTGCCAGTGGCATGGCTGTATACGCTGGTCACCAAAAGAAAGTGATTGTCTACAGTAGCTCAGAAGAGAGTGACATCTCAATTCCACTTAACGACACCACTGATGAGAGTTCAGATGGCCAGAAAGATGATGATGGTGACTTTGTCATTGTGACACAATGACAAAGTCACCAAGACAACTTTTTTTCCGAAAGCTATATTTCTTAAACAGTTTATTCCATATCCAAAGTTTTTATTGCCAGGGATGCACAACATCCTGAAATATATGTACATATTTGAGTTGGAGACATAACTGTCAAGGCCTCACTTTAAAATCACTTTGAGTAAAAAGTTGAACAACTCACCCCACCTTCCCCTATATGATGTCAGATACTAATAAAATCTCAAAAAATTATTGTTAAACTGAATAAAAAATGTGTAGAAAATAGAGACTATGTGATTGCCATATGTGTAAACCTATCACTATTCAGAATGCGTCACATGGAACGACAGCGTTAACCGGCAAATTCAAATCAGTAGCCTAGCCTGCTCTGGTGTTTTGAAAATCGATATCAGACGCTGGTTAAAAACTAATGGGCCTACTTATCCGGAAAAAAAACCTGCAGTTACAGTAAGGGCGCACTCACACTAGTGCCGTTGGCCTGTTCCGTGCTGCAGGAAGATTCAGCACGATTCCCCCCCTCCCCACTCCCCCCCGCAGGCCCGTGCTCACACTGCTCGTGGCCTGGGCACATTTGCACCTGGCCTACGTCACCGTGCGCGTTTAGGATTTGGAGCGTATAGTCTACTTGTAGGCTATACGACTGTTTGTGAATATTTTCATCCGGCCAAATTTGAATCATATATTCCACTTCCACATTAGAGCAACGAGAATCCTTAAGCTATTGTTTTTTTTAAATGTAGCCTTGACGTAATAGGTCGCGGTGGACAGTCTCATATTTGTGCAGGACGCTGTTTATTATTAATATAATGGCCCGTCATCAGACCATACGTACCGGATGGTTTTTTACACATCGATCGCTCTATCAAGTAATCCAAGTCAGAACTTTTTGTATGGGCAGAAAAAATCGTTATTTTAAGTGTCTTTATAAAGTAGCTACTGTTTCCTTATCACCGGGCCGCGGAGTCCCGCTGTGTGTTGTGTTGGGTTCGTCTCAACCGCCATGCGTAAAGGCATTATTATGACAGCTGCGGGAGGAAAAAGAAAAAAATCATCTGACGAACGTGAGTAAACACGAAAACCTTTTTTCTTTGCTTTCTGCGCTCACCTATTTAGCTCTCTCCCTCTTTTATTAGCCCACACCTAGGCCTACACACACGTTAATTCTCACACATTTTATGTACAAGTCCAAGTGGTGGGCAATTCTGGTGCCGACTAGTAAGGCAGCGGACGTTAACGGACTAGGCATCCTTAATAAATTCACGTCAGGAACGTCGCCTGTGCGCTTGCTTGTGCGCGTGTCATCTCATTAGCATCTGTACTTTGGCCACGGCACACCTCTCCCAGGTGTGCCGTGGCCAAGGGGCTGTTCCGTGCTGGAATACGGTTGGCGTGGTCACACTAGGCCAAACGTTCTAGACTTTAGTATGCTAATGAGCTTTGGCACGGGGCCGCGGCCCTAGTGTGAGTGGCCCCTAAGTAAAGTTAGCTTAATCCCTGACCGGGCTGAGCCCCTTGCTGGAGCTGGATTTGAGTGTGTTATTTGTCCGGTTTCACAGACATGAATTAAGCCTAGTTCTGGACTAAATTCTACTTTCGATGGACAATCTCCATTCAAATCCTCATTTAGTCCTGGACTAGGCTTAATCCGTGTCTGTGAAACTGGCCCAATGTGTATTATTTGCCAGCTGCGTGCGTCTTAAGGCAATGCTGTTGGCCATGCTGATGTGTTTGCGCTGCTGTGGACTGTCGTAATTGAGTTTTTTTGTAGGCTACACCTGTCTGTCATAATATTGATGCGGGCCCTCTTGTGGGAGCAGATAGGCAAACACTTTATTCGCTTTATTTTTTATCTCATTTCATGCGCGTCAGCCTACTACTTGCTCCGTGTGTGTTTGCAGGAGCCGCGATAACTCTTCATCCAAACAGAGGATTGGTGGAAAGTACCGGTATTCTCCGTTTCATAAGACTACTCCTATTAAAATGAAACATTTTTAAAAAGAGAACAGTCAGTCTAAACAGTTAACCGGTGTTTAACATAGGCAGTGGACAAGATGACGATCATCTTTTTTTCTCCCCTGCTCACAGCGTTCTCTCTCCCAGCGCATAAAAATTAATTTTTGCCTCATCAACTTATTTTTGATTTTTTTCCTTTACAGGACCACTTTCAGAACTGAACGGGGTTTCCTGTGTCTCCTTTTTTCTCTCCACACAAAGCGTTCTCTCTCCCATTGCACACACGCATGCCCCGGCCGCTCCCGAGAGCACAGACAGTGAACCGACAAAAAAATAAAATAAACACAACTTGGACACAGGCCCCTGAAGCTATGAAAAGCGAAAATCACTGTGTTATGGTAATTGTTTTGGTAGTCTTTGTTGCTAATTTCCTACAAATTCTGGTGAAAAGAGACGAAGTCTGTTCACATGCCGACGTCATGGCTCCCGACCGGCGCTTTCATTGGATTATGCGACAATGTTTTTGCCGAGCACATGATTCAATGTTGGGAATGTTTTGTATGTTTATGTTTATTTGCGCACACAATGCAAATGTGATTTGTATTTGGCTGTTTGTGTGTGTTAATGTGTATTATTTGCTAGCTGCGTGCGTCTTAAGGCAATGCTGTTGGCCATGCTGATGTGTTTGCGCTGCTGTGGACTGTTACAATTGAGTTTTTTGTAGGCTACACCTGTCTGTCATAATTGCCTCGTTTGAGATGTCGCCGTCTTGCTAAGACCTGTGCAATTATGACGCGCATCTTGCTGAGCGCACAACAAAAATGCTGTGCGCTCAGCAAGCCGCGCGTCATAATTGCGCAGGTCTGAGCAAGACGGCTCCTAGTCGAACGAGGTTAATATTGATGCGGGCCCTCCCACAAAATCGACGTGCCCCCTGTATAGATTTTCTCTGGCGCCGGGTCTGAGTGTTTCCCGGCAATGCGCCTCCTACTCTCTGAACCAGCTGAAAGTTAACTATCAGGTGAGGGCGGGGCCGAGCGGAGCTCACAGCTGAAAGGGTTCGCTGCATTTAAAAGCCTGCATGCCCGGCGTGCGGAACAATGACAGTTAAATTACGATTATTTTGTTTTCATGATTGAGGGAGGCCGTAAATGTAATCGAATTTGAAATTCAAGTTATTGACTAGTCCCTCAAAAGGATGACTTAAATTGGGCTGAATTTAGAGAGGTTTTAAATGGCTATATTTATTCTCAAATTTTATCATTTTGGCGCTGGTGATTTTCCTTTGGCGCTGGTTAAATCCTCTTTGGGGGGCGCCGAAAATGTCTCTATGCAGGAAAAACCCTGTCATTTAGTCGCAATGATCCTGTCGATCATTCTCTGTGTTAGTTTCCGGTATTGTGCCGTAAAAATAAAAGCCCCCGCGGTATTTCTTTTCTTTTCTCTCATTTCCCTATCATTTTTTTTTTTACTCAGTAACGCAGGTGATATAAAATGTAGCGAAGTACAATACTTCAAAATAAACATACTCAAAGTAAAAGTGAAAGTATACACAGTAAATTCCCAGTGTTAAATATGCAGTGTCAAACTCCATTAACTCTATCTGAGTTAATATAACAACAGCTGGAGTAGAATGCCTCCTAGTGTTGGTGTCAATTTCGGGAGTTAAAAGACGGGGTGTAGAAAGTACTCTATAAAGCTCCGCCCACCCCTTTCTTCACGTTTGTTATGTTGCTATTTGCACCCTCAGTGAAGGGGATGTTTCATTCCATTAGGTGACTATGCATTTTGGTTAGATAAAACATCTCTGTGTGAACTAACCGTTGTTTCTTTGGTTATAACTAAACGGTTTGTGGACATCTTAAGCCAGATCCCTAGTTCAACTCAGGAGACAATTTACAATAGAAATTAATCATTCCATCGAACTTGATATATTGTGACAAGTGTCTTGAAGTAAAAACGAAAGCTGCTCTCTATGTTTAGAATTTTAACAAATAGGGGACATAGTAAACCTATATATGGAATGAAACACATCTACCCAATGAAATATAACATCCCCTTCGCTCACGGTGCAAACAACAACATAACAAACATTTAGTCCAGGTTCATCCCTTTTTTCACTGCAATAGAGTAACTTTTCAACACGTAGTGTGTAACATCAACACTAGCCAGAGTTATTTTACTGTGCAGTATTACCTTCAAATAACTCAATGCCGTGTCAATCAGCTTTCAAATTAACACCATCAGAGTTGATTTGTTATCACAGAAGAGTTATTTATTAACACTGCTGGGAATAATATTAACACTCTAGAGAGTTGTTTAACCTTTAGTGTTACATTTAAATAACACTATACAGTGTATACGAGTGTTAATTTTTAACTCTATTTTGAGTTAATTTAACTCTAAAATTTTAACACTTTGAAAAGAGTTAATTTAACTCCAATTCTGAGTGGGACCAAATACACTCGGAAATAGTGTTAAATTTAACTCTTTTAGTGTTATTTCAACACTTCAAAATTTACTGTGTAGGTTTTAAAAATCACAAGTACACGAAAAAACTACTCAATTACTACTCAACAGGAACGCGAGTAAATGTAATTCGCTACTTTACACCCCTGATATTTATATATATATATATATATAATTTATTATATATATATAAACATATATATATAAAAAGTATTGCCGGAGAAGGGAACCGGACGTGGCTCTTAACCACTTGTTGAAAGGGCTACAGTGCCACCTAGCATAGTGGAGACATCCATGCATCGGACATTTATCCGATTACTGAAGGGCCATTTATACTACTCAGACAAGTAACACGGTCCGTTCGAGTGTCTAGTTCGGTATATGTCTTAATCCAATCTAGTTGTGCCATGGAAACGCACTGACTGTTTTTTTTTTTTTTTAAATGAATGGAAATTAATAAATCCCACCCACTCCATGTGTCTGTTTGGATCAGTCTTCCGGTGTTTCTGGGTGTGTGCATATACTCATGTCAGCGTTTGTGTGTGTGTTATTAAGTTAACCCCCCTTCCGCCCCCCCAAAAAAGTGTTGGAGGTCTGGGTACAATGTAGGCCTTGGGGGAGATGGATGACTCACGGGATCTCAGGAGACGGAGCAGACGCACACAGATCTAAACCTCCGACCGAGGCCAATGTATGGATGTCACTGCAGGATGCTTATTGGGTTGACATCGGTTTCCTGTTTGGACAAGAACACAGTGGGGGAAAAAGACTCATCTTATGGGCTTAGGCTGAAACAGATGCAAGAGACAAAAGGACAATATGCACCGAATGTAAAGTACTATAAGCTCTAACTAACATGCAACGTCACGCTTTTTCTTTAATCTCAGGGGTGGGCAGTAATCTTGAGCGTAGACGTGCCAATCGCAGGCCTTGAAACGAGCATCCACAAGAGCAGACACACACACAGCCATGTCAGTGCAAAAAATAGAAGGCTGCATGCTTAGCGGGGGGGAGGGATACATGTTTTCCTACAATAACACCATGGGAAATTAAGAAAATAAATAAAGAAATCCACAGGGTTTGAGAGTTAAGGGAGCGAGACAGAAGAACAAAAATGGTGAAGGAGAGAGGGAGGGACAACTAAGGTGTGATTCAGGCTGTGTACATTGGAACAAATGAAAAATAATAATAATAATAGTATTAACAAAAGGAATATTGAAGTGGACTGTTCTCATATGTGATAACTCCTTTCCATGGTTGCAATTGGTGCCCCAGATATTTATATATAATAAAGAAAGGAAAGAACCCCAGAGAAAGCCTTCAGTGTTCTAACCTCAAAGCCAAAGCTGTTAGGTGTGTCTTATTTATCTTTAAATAGGTCATGTGGTTAGGGTGACCTGATTGAGGAAAAGGTCCCTTGAACCAGCTGAAAGAACAAAACAATAAACAGAAACTGCAAGAGATGGGATCCCTTTGAGCGCAGTGTGTGTGTGGTGTGTGTGTGTGTGTGCGTGCGTGCGTGCGTGCGTCCGTGCGTGTAGATCTGGTTCCTCCCAGAAAGGAATCTGTCAACTTGTTAGTGTATCTAAGCCTGGCACCATAGTTTGTGCTAGTCTCTCTTTTGCCATCATCATCAGCACTTAAATTTACTCAAGATGAGAAACACCAGGCAAAATAATAATTTAAGCACTGGTAAATTTTGAGATTTGTCTATTTTGTCTTCCTTTATAATAGCATAAAGAAAAGGTTCAAAATGTACATTTAGTTGTTATTTGACTAAACCTTGTCTGTTTGAGTCTATATAATTCTACAATATAATCATCTTCAATGGACATTATCTCAACATTCGTTGTTTATTTTCAATAGTCTGAACTAAAGATCTCGGCTTTTAAAGCACCTACATCAACCAAACTTTACATAATTATTCCAAGCACTATTCTGAAGTTTACTACAGAAAAATTTGATTATATGCGGTTAATTGTCTGATTTACGATAAATTATGCTCTTTGAAAAAAAACGCTGAAAATGCATTTCTGTATTTCTAAAATGAAAAAAGTTTTTTTTCCAAAATCTGTTCTGTCAAATCGACACTAATATAATGCAAAAACGGAAATATAGATTTCAAATCTGGCTTCATCCAGCATCTAGATTATTTGGTTTTAAAGTGATGCAAATTTATTCATTGCAAAATTATACAATCGTTGACCTCTCATGAGGCATGAAATATGAAGAGTCGAGATAAAATTGCCGAAAGTCAGAGCAAAAAAGTGAAAAAAATTAAAAAATTGTTCAAAGATGCAGAACCGGAAAATCCACAACAAAAGATGGGAGGATAGAGCGGGGATTGTTCAGGGAGAACACTGTACACCTGCTCCTTTGAAGACCAGATGAAAGCATGGCCTCTAATTACAGCACTTCCAACACAACACATGTCAATGTTTGTTCACTCCTCCTGCCTCCGAGGTACGTGGAGTAAAGAACAAAAAATGATCTCCCTCTTCCCCACCCCTCTTTTATTTGTTCTCTCTCTCAATACTTTCACACAGGCCTGTGCACACATAAGGCCCAAGGAGGACGTGAGCCCCTGCCCTTGAGCCCCCCAGAGTCCAAAAGTGCCCTTAATAATAAATAACTTATAAAAAATAATGACAGAAATGTATAGTAGTAACCAGGAAAAAATATGCCTTATAAATGAAGGGAGTACTTTGCATGCCTTGCCCTCTTAGATTTACATTGCAACTTGTCCTGACTTTTCATGAAAAGCAAACAACCCTCCAGCCCTTATTATCACTCATGTGGGGTAGGCACTGTTAAATATGATACTTTTTATGTTATATAAAACACGTCGGTAGGAATTGGTTGTAATTCCCTCATTATAAACCTTTTTAGTCCATACTTGCTAGCATTCAAGCTAGTCTAATTCTACATTAAAATGTTGTCCTTGTCATGCAGGGCAAATTATAAATATGCAATTCATTTCTGAGGCAGATACGTCGGAAGAAACTTTGGTTTATTCTTGAAATAATATGTTAAGATAATACAAACAGGTCTTGTGTTATGAACAAAGTGAGTGATTATTGATGGCAGTGGGATTATTGCCTCTTTTTTTTTTTGCTCGAGCCCCGGCCTCCCGAAATGTCTGTGCACGGCCCTTGGTGAAACGTGATGTTCGGTACTCAAAATGTGTGTGTTATCCTGCAGTACAATGAAGCGCTGGCTGTATCTCACACTTTGCTCCTGTGTGCAGTTTTAGATAGTAAAATGTTCAGACAGGCTGGGACATGGGGGGGGGGGGGGGGGGGGGGGGGGGGGAGGGCCAGCGAGAAATCCCCGAAACACAATGGCTCCGACTGCTTTGTGTGGCCTGGGACACGTTTGAACAAGAACAAATGGATTCAGACTACCAACTCACCATGTGCAGTCATGTCTACTGAAATGTCAGGGTAGAGTAGAAGCAATCAAGACAGAAGCATATTATCGTGTAATATGACGAATATTAACTAACTAACTAACTAACTAACTAACTAATATCTGCAACTAAAGGGGGGGCGGGGTGTATTTATATTAATGGTTGATTTGTTTGTTTTAAGAATAAATCCCTACAACACTGAGCTCTAGAAATTCCACAGTCCCCAAACTCGTGCCATTCACCACCGGCACAATGGGACAAGGCATACAGAGTTTCATCTTTTATTTACCAAGTGTCCTCATAAGGAATTAAATAGACATTATCTAAGAGCCTGTAAGTTAGATAACACGTAAATCTCTATAAATCTAAGGGTGTATTCACACTGGGAAAGTCCGCTAGTTCACTTGCTTTGGTCCAGACCAAATTGAGTTTTGATTTTTTTTGTTTGGTGTGGTCCACTTTCACATTGCCCCTTTTGCAAGTGAACCAGCATTACGAAGCAAAACCACACGTGAGCTGAGGTCATTCATTCATTGGACAGACATTCTGGGGTGGAGAGAAGCAGGAAGCACGGAGTTAAAACTGCGAAATATACCATTGATATAATATGGGGTTAAAAATAATAAAAAGGCCTGCATCTAACCTATAAATAAAGAGGAAAAACATCAAATTATTGTTGTTTCATATGGTTATAATATGTAGCCCTATGTCAATGCCACGTTATGTGGCTTGTAGCCTGCGATATGAAACATCATTTTTACTGTATCTTTGGTGCTGGACGCGCTGCTCGCGAGAAGAATAGGCTCAAGCTGACACTCAGCTGATTAAGCTGTGTATCAGCTGGGTCGGCGCAGTTCAGCTCCAAACTGACACGGGGATAGTATTGACGGTCCCGTACATAGGAAGCAAAATAAACACACACTTCTTGCGCAGCGTGAACCTGTTGGCACTGTGCGGGAGACACTCCCTCTTCTTCATCTGATCGCTGAACACATTCAGCATATTTACGCGTCCTCTCGATCAAATGTAATAGGCTATATTGTTCTGGGCTCCCCAAACCACAACTTATCGTCCTAACAATGGCGACAACAACACTTTCCCATAATGTGAAGCTGACTGCAATTTATTAAAAAAGAAAAGAAAGAAAAGGCACAGTGCGTCCTGCATTTGGGTCGGATCGAGTTCGGACAAATTCACACCACAAACGAACTGCAGCAGAGTGCGTTTGGAAACGGACCGAGACTACCTCTTCAGCTGGGTCTCGGAGCGTTTGTTTGGTCCGCCCCCGAGTGCGATTGCTGTATTCACACCTGCCTGAAAGATGCGCACCGAAGGCAGAAGTGCATCTGAGTTCGTTTCAACCGAACTAAACACGGCATGTGTGAATACACCCTAAGATGATATGCAGTTTCCTCAAGTGTTCTGAAATGTCTTTTGAAATGCCAAGAATATGTCTTCAATATGAGAGTAGTCTATTCAGGACAGTATGAAAGACGTGAGCTGCAAACAGACAGGGCACTATTATACCTAGTGGGTTCATGACACAACTGCAAGTTCCTTTAGGTTTGGATCAAAGCGGGTGAACTGACATGCTGATTATGTATCTTTCAAATCAATTTACAAGCTTGTGAATGGAACATGTGAGATTTCTTAATGACAGAGAGCAGATTGGTAACAATGAAGTTCTTTCAACTACATAATCGTAAAAATCAATTGAAAACGTAAGGCCTTTTAAATACAGGACATGTAAATGCCGACATTTACATTAAAAGGGTTGTTAGTGATCCTCCAGTCCATTAATACTCGGCCGGAAGAGTTCATCTCCTAAATACGATAACAATGTAAGAATAGGATAGATAATCGATAAATTGCAAGACATTTCATCTACGATACATCATGATATCTGTGTAACTGAAGAAGATAAGTACCCATAAAAAGCAGGAATTATGTATTTATTCACAGGACTGACGTGAAAAGCTGATCAGATGTGTTAGTTTGCAATCTAGGAATCACAAACTGGCCAATCGTACATAAAAAAATTCACAAAAAATGGCATAATGCACCTTTAAATAGTGACTTTGAAAATAGCAAAAGAAGAAAGGTGTTCACCTTCATGTTGTAATAAAATATTGATATTTAAAAAAAAAGAAAAGAAATGCTAGCGTATCGATATCATGACACAAGAGACATTACGATGATATATGGCAATATGGATTTGTTGTCCCACCCCTAAGTAAAGCGTGTCGATTATGATCGCTAGTATTCATTGTCAAAATAGCATGTCTTTTTTTGTGGCAAATTTCATTTAATATGTTTCTATATTTGTGTAGGCCAGTTTACAATTATAAGACTCGACCAATTGTTTTCCTAGAATAAGTTTAGCTGCTCCACTTTCAGCTGCGATCGTATCTTCAGCTAAGGTTTCACGTTGAAAACATCTGAAACTTGAGGCCTGGACTATTGGGCAATCAAAAAACCATCAGCTTAATGCTAGGTTGATTTAAAAATGGAGGGGCGCAAATGAACTGTTAAATATGTGCTAATGGTATATATGAGAGCGAGAGAGAGAGAGAGCGAGAGCGAGAGAGAGAGCGAGAGCGCAAGAGAGAGAGAGAGAGAGAGAGAGAGAGAAGAGAGAGAGACCATATGATGCCTGCCTTGTGCAGGCATCATATGGTCTCATCATATGGTCATTTCACAGAGCTTTGGAGTCACAATTTAGGGACAAGGACAATTAAACCGTGGACTGCATAAGGACTGGCTGGAATAACGCAGCTATAAAAGTGCACAGAGAGGAACCGAGTTCATGTAAAGTATACAGGTTAAAAACACAGCTCAAATCAAACGAACAAATCTCTAAAAAAAAAACATAATTTCACATCTTTGGAGGGAATGTGGCTGGATAAACATTCCTTAAAGAGTGCAACACCTCCTCACCCGCGCCACCCAGTTAAACACACCCATACAATACATAGAGTGGATCCTCCATATATGTGAGCAGCCAAACGGCCATACAGTATTACACCACACTCTACGTTTCCAGTGGCTAGGCTAAGGTAGCTAGATTAATGATTGCAGCTAGTCAACATATGGTTTTAGAAGGACAACAAGACCTCAAGGGGAACCCAGATGAAACTTTGTTTGAGCTTCAATGTGTAGGTGGTTTAACCTCAAACACAAGTATGTTTAAATCAATCCAAGACCAAAGCTACCTTCAATTCAGCTCAAGAGCATTAAGATGGCAACACAGTAGAAAGGCCATAATAGGGGTTAACTGATATTATAGCATGGACGACTAATCATCTTACATAATGCGTAGGATAATGAGTAGGATTCAAAAGCACTCTATGGAACGTTTGGCTTTCTCCTTTCACTTTCTTATGCCTCGTTTCCACCGAGTAGAGCGGGTCGGATCGGAGCGGCTCAGAGCGGGACAGCTCACTTTTAAGAATCTCGGTGTTGTTTCCACCGCCGACCCTACCCTTACTGGTAGGGCGGGGTTTAGGCTGGACTGCGATAGCCGCCGCCAGAATGTGGGTCAAACTATCGGGCTGTGGGAACAACTGTGGTCAAGCCAGCGGTCTCTTGTTTTTGCTTGGTCAAACCAGCCGCTTCTTTATTTATTCCCCCCGTGTTGTGAGCACAGAGACGGCTCGGTGCAAATGATAGAGACAGTGAGCGAACAGCACTGGCTGCGGCAGCTACGTGACATCGTAGCAGTGGGACACAGTGTAGCCAACTGATTCATTTAATGACGAGGAAAAACACCACACAATAAACAGTGCCGCGCTCACATTTTCGCCAAAACTCTCTTCACTCTAGCCGAGGTGACTACAAACGGCGGAAATGATTCAAACCAGCCGCTTCTTTATTTATTCCCCCGTGTTGTTGTGAGCGTGTATTTTACTAGGCTACTATCTATGGCGTAAACACACGGAGACCGCTCGGCGCAACTCATAGAGACAGTGAGCGAACAAACAGTGCTGGCTGCGGCAGCTACGTGACTATGTAACCAACTGATTAATTTATTGACGAGGAAAAACACCACACAATAAACAGAGCTGTGCTCACATTTTCGCCAAAACACAAGACTCTCTTCACTCTTGCCGAGATCTACACATGGCGGAAATGATTCTTTCGACCAATCAAATGACGGCAGTGTGTAGCTCCGCCTTCTCATGCATTTTCGGCCCGCTTTCAGGCCGCTAGTACCCTACGGAGGAAGTACTGAGATCGGGAGCGGCTCAGAGCGGTTAGGTGCGCTTAAACCGTACCCTACCCAACTTTTGGCAAATGAAAAGCCAAACTACCCGGACCGAACCGCTCCGATCCGACCCGCTCTACTCGGTGGAAACGAGGCATTACAAGCACTCATCAAATTGAGAGTAGAAGAGGCAGAAGACAAGTCTGCAGAACAATGAGCAGAGCAGTTACTTCTGTCCAGTTACTTTCTGAAAAGTTAAAAGTCCTACTGTCAATAATTAATGGATGAATAGAACAGAACCATTACTAATCTAATTAGCAAAACAGGAGATTTTTTTCAATATTTAACTAGTCAAAATGTCTGCTGGGAAAACATAAGTGATGTTGCATGTGGCTGCATTTCTAAAAATGTGATCCATAACATATAATGACGAGAAAAATCAATCTGGTGGAGCTAACAGTTATTGTCAGAGGGAAGAGGGAAATCCTTGGAATACCCGCTAATTTGATTGCTGCTACAATACATGCCAACAATGTCTGTTTGCCACAGATGATCCTGGTTTCATCAGTATATAATGACTTGTACTGTTTGAGGACAGAATTTCTTTTTTTCTCCATGAATCAGAGAGCATCTTGATGGATGGGCAGCAGGCTAGGGGGTAAACTCAACGGGTAAATGAAGGGGTTAACCACCAGGTCTGTTTGTCACAGCAAAAGAGATTGTTAACTAAAAACTTTAATTTAATGTGAAAGACAAAATATTAACATTTAAAAATGGAGATATGCATCACGATATAAATAAATCTAAGGGCTAGTATAAATAAATATGTAATTTTGGAATGCTTTGGTTTTAAAGCAAGCATGTTCTTCACCAGACCATTCTCCAATTAGTATTATAGAAGTAGTATAATATATAATATCACTGCATATAGGCTTACAAGTGAAAAATAATTCCCCCAAATGCAGCAATCCGCCTCTTATACAGGAAGAGTAGAAAAAAAGAATCAAAAAGGTGATAAAAAAGCAATCTGTTGTTCCGATCAATAATGAGCTCCACATGGCCTGATCAATAGTCCATTCATTATCATAACCCTGCTGAATCGGCAGGATGTGGGAGATTGTCCCTCCATAGAATCTCTGGTGAAAAAGATGTTTCTTGTAGCTCAGAGACCAATGAAGGTCATGAATCTTTAATGGTCTTTTTTTCCCCCCTTATTTTTTCTATTTTAACACAAATCCCGACAGACGCCCGTTGTCTGTATAAATGCTGCTTCCTTCTCAGGACAAGTGGAAGAGGCTGGGTCCGACCTGTGAGGCTTAAAGGGCCAGGTGTGCAGCAGGGAGAATGGGGCCGTATGAGCAGCCCAGTTCGTAGAGAGATGATGATGCTGGTATAGGTTTCAAAGTGAGGGGAAAACCCAAGGAGGACCAGTCTGGCTCTGTCACCGCATTGGGCCCCAGATTGAGTGTCTCCCCCCGGGCCTACTGCTGCAGCATCTTGGCCTTAGCCCGCCGGTTCTGGAACCAGATCTTGACCTGTGTCTCGGACAGGGCCAGGGCAGAGGAGAAGTGGGCCTGCTCAGCCACGGACAGGTATCGCCTGTGGTAGAACTTGGTCTCCAAGGCCAGCAGCTGTGTGGGGCTGAAGGGAGTGCGGGCTTTACGGTTGGGTTTGTGCTTCCTCGAGGAGCACAGCGACAGATAGATCTCTAGAGAGGACATGAGAAGACAAGAGGATTGTGACACAATTAGATAGAGTTAGATGGTACAGTTAAAGGTGGAGTCAGCGATTCTGGAGAATGCTGGCAACATGCCCGTTTACAGAGCCTATAGGCTGTGCATTAACACTGGATTTATTTTCAGCGCGCACACACACACAGTACGGACAGGTAGCGGATCGATGAATTTGACAACAAGCTGTCTCCAGAAACGCTGACTTCACCTTTATTTTGTTATTTACATTTTTATTGGTATGACATCCAAAAACTGATGAGCTGAATCAATATATCGAGTGACCCGTATATTAGTTACAACTCTTTTAATCATTTATCATAGAAAAATGTTATGTATTTATTAAAAACTCAAGTACAGGCAAATAAGAGGAACATGTTTCACCATTTAGATGACTATTTGATCAAACTTTCATGTGTAGCCTATTCCTTTACTTTAAAGATTGACTCAACCTTTATATTCATTTATATACTAAGACATACAGTATATAACCTTGATAGATGTATCTGTCCTTACATTTATCAGTTGACACTTCATTTTTATTTTATTAACCTCAGTTTCACATCCATAACACATTAAATTGGATTCCACTTTGGGCCATTAATGCATACGAAGACATTAAATGCTTCCATTAACCATTTAATCTCTACTCTATAACCAATATTTAGAGACATAACTCGTGATAACTTACGGGGCTTTGTTGACAACAGGGCTGGATATCCAGGACGCTCCTCGTTCCGATGGCTCTGATTTGATAGAAGCTGACTTTGGGGAGAATTGCCACGTGTGCATGTTGTCCTGAGAGTAATCTTTTCTGTGAGACGTAAGTGCGTCCACACCAAGGGGCAGGCCTGACACCTTCACATCCAAGTCTGTTGAAAACCTGTCCCTCCAGTCTCTCGCTGAAGACATGCTTTCTTTTTTATGGAGGTGTTGGATCTCAAGATCTAATTCCAATCCAGAAATCACTTTCTTTGGCACGGAGTGAGAACATGCATCCACAGCACAAGTCGTTGTGTTACAAAGTGGTACAAAAATTGGTGCTGGGAAAAAAAAAAAAACTTTGGGAGGTATTCACGTCGGGACTTTCAGCCAATGATCCACGGTGGTGCCACACCCCCACTTTGTCGGCTGCCTCATTCAGCAGTAATCAGGCAAGGAAAAGGTTGTTCCTCAGATATATGCTCAAGTTGTTTAATGCACATACAGTAACTGACAGAAACAGACCATGTTTTATTCACTTTGCGAACCTTTAGTTGACAGTGGAAGTACTGTATAGCCCTGCTGGATGTCCAGAATTAACGTAAACGCTATTTCGTAAACTGTAAAAAAGTAAACAGTTAGAAAACCCTAAAATGTTAAGGCAACTGTTTTCAATTCTGTTTTGAGGCAAACTAACTGGAAAACTAATTAACAAAATATGTTGGCAGAACGTTTACTTTTTTAGAAGTCTTATTATCTGTTATCTGCTAAACTGTAATCCATCCTGTACTGATGAAAAGCATCAGTGTGAGATCTGAAGAGCTGAGAGCTTAAGGCCAGGACACACCAGTCCGACTTGTTTCTACTTGTTCCGACTACGCAAAAAATGGTGTCGGCCGTTTCAGGAAGCTCCAGGCTTCCCGTCGCGGCCAGAGAACACACCAAACTGACTGCTGACTTTCCGTGCGCTCTGTTGCTTGCGCGGGACGTAATGTCTCCATAACAGCAGGCGGCGCTAATCTGTATTGTGGCCCGAAAAAAATACGAAAGCCGGAAATGATGGGACAACTCTCTAGAGCATAAACATAGATAGAAATACGTATTTATATTTATGGACCATAAGAGCACAATTTTTAGCAGAGAGTGTCGAGCATGGTGTCGAGCAGTCAACAAGGGTTGATGCATGTGAGTACTCTCAAAACGAAACGAACAAACACATTAAAACGATGGCTAGCTGTTGTTAGCTGTTTGTGCTACTCGCCTCACTTCCGGGCTTCACTGATTCGCTAGCCCTCCACCAATCAAATTGCTCCAAATGAAAGACGGTCGGCCAGCCTGTCGCCGCCGATTGAACATGTTCAATCGGCGGCGACAGGCTCAAAACAAGCCCGACGACCTCTACGTCGGCCGACGTCACGGCACACACCAAACAGATTCGTCTCCCGACCCCCTATCGACTCTACGACGGCGATTTTCGGGCTGGTGTGTCCTGGCCTTTAGAGGAAAGCTACCAGATCTCCTAATTCAACCTTCACTTGCAGGATCTGACTCGCCAACGGTGGGAATAATCACATTCAGGGACGTTGGAACAACTTTCTTGGGGGGGTGCTGTACATTGGCCGAGGTGCAGCGCTATCAGACAAAGCAGTAGGCTACTGGTAAAATTAGCAATCTACTATAACCATGGTAAAATAGCCTACTTATATTTAAAATAATTTGATTAGAATTAAGCTATTAAAACTAACTATAAAAGCAAATAACATTTAAAGCTATACAGTACGATCTGAGAGAGCTAGCATGATTTGAAATTAGCTTGTCCTCGGAGTTCCGTTTAACTCCTCCCTCTCCCCTCGGGACTCCCTCCCCACCCCTCGACACACAGCCGTGCACGAGCGCTGCTGGCTGCACTTCCCAATTGCACTGTTTACCAGTGATTGTTAACATTTAACTCACACACACAGACACTCACACATAGGCTACATGCAGAAAAGGCCCCAAACTTTATAGGTTAGTGTTGTTATTTCTTATAGTGTGTTAAGATGTGTTTTGTTCAGTGTGGATGACAGTATAGCTGTCAGTTAGTGGCCGTGACGTCAGTCGGCCGGAGGGTCTGTTTAGTAAGTTTCCTTTTCTTCTCTCTCTCTCGGTCAGGTGTGTGAGCGCGCATGTTGCCGCAGTAGTCGACACAGTTGAAACGTGTTTATGTGAATCACCCGTGTGTAAGTAAGTACATGCAGTCCCGATCGCTGTTATAAGTTACAGTTTATGGATGTTATTGACGGCCGCGATTCGCAGGTCGCAACAGCTGTTCTAACGTCTCCTCACGAGCGGAATGTAAGCCTGTGTCTCTTTTCCTGCGATTTATGTTGCTGTGCCTGTGAAAGAAGGAAAATAAAGAGCGGAAAAACCATACTCCTCTTCTCATGCTTATAGTCTGACGTTTTTGGCCTTAAGTGGTGTTCTGGCCGACACCTCTGAAGTGAAACCAGTGATAAGCAGATCAGCGCGGTACCGGTAGGCGACATCCACCAGTTTCCTCCGCTACACTAGGCTACATGATGAAAGATACAGAGCAGTAGCCTACTTAAAAATATAGCCTACTTTTTAATCTTTGGGTTTTGGGGAAAGTAGCAAGTCTTGTCAAGTCAAAAGGCTCAAGTCCAAGTCAAGTCACGAGTCATTGATGTTAAAGTCCAAGTCAAGTTGCAAGTCTCTTTACATTTTGTCAAGTCGAGTCTCAAGTCATCAAATTCATGACTCGAGTCTGACTCGAGTCCAAGTCATGTGACTCGAGTCCACACCTCTGGTAACTTCTGTGTAGGTTCCATTGTGTAAGCTTGTTATGCTACTTCCACTAGGTCTAGTCCACTGCTAGGTACTACGATATGGCACGAACGCTTTCTCTGCCCTCCGTGAACGCGCTCAGGCTCGTACACAGAGGGGAGGGAACGCGCAGGATTGTGATTGGTTCTTTAGATAAGGGTCCATCGTCTCCGATTGGTCAGCATTTTAACAGGTTTATAGAAGGTACAGAATTTGGGGGGTTTTCGTTTCTTTTTCATTGCCCATAAGTCATTTATTGCTGTTGGGGTGTAAAAAGCACTTTTCACAACATATTAAAAAGTGCATATTGCAGATAATCTCCTATGATGCCTTTAAGAAGATTGCAAAGTATCCTTATAGCCTTTAAAAAAAATCATGAATTTAAAGGACGTAGGTTTTGATTAAACATTGTGTTGAGACAATTTATAAGTGGGAGTCTGGGGGTACTCCCCCAGAATTTTTTGAGCATTACATGCTTAATTTCCTGCATTCTGGTGAATTTTTATTCACCAATTTGTTCCTTTTCTGCATACATTTGTATTCTTGAGCCCCAGCGCTGTGATCGGTGAATGATAACCGGGGCAGTGCACGTCACGTTGTCGAGGGGAAAGCTTCCGCGATCTCCGTTAAGGCCAGGACACACCGGCCCGATAATCGCCGTCGTAGAGTTTCGAGGGGACGGAGAGACGAATCTGTTTGGTGTGTGCCGTGAAAGCGGTCGTAGTTGATGTCGTCGGGCTTCTTTTGAGCCGATTGGCGGCGGACAGTCTTTCAGTTTGAGCAATTTGATTTGTGGAGGGCTAGCGAATCAGTGAAGCCGAAAGTGAGGCGGGTAGCACGAACAGCTAACAACAATTAGCCATCGTTTTGATGTGTTTGTTTGTTTCGTTCAGCGAGTACTCACATGCATTAACCCTTGTTGACTGCCCGACACCATGCTCGACACTCTCTGCTAAAAATGGTGCTCTTTATGGTCCATAAATATAAATACGTATTTATATCTATGTTTATCGTCTAGAGAGCCGTTCCATCATTTCCGGCTTCCGTATTTTTTCGGGCCACAATACAGATTAGCGCCGCCTGCTGTTATGGAGACATTACGGCGGCCCTGCTGGTGCATAAAAGGACAGCGCAGTTGGCAATCTGATCTCTCCTCAGCAGTGCAAGCTACAGTAAAAGTCCATCGCACAGCCGATTCCTGCCTCTGATACGTTGACTCGCAACATAATGACTCAAGGCTTTGCATTGGCTTTGGCGATTTCCCGTGTCTCTTTTTTCTCTCCACACAAAGCGTTCTCTCTCCCATTGCACACACGCATGCCCCGGCCGCTTCTGAGAGCACAGCCAGTGTTGGTTCCACCCGAAAAAATAAAATAAACACAACTTGGACACAGGCCCTGAAGATGAATGACCGCTCTGGTAACGGGCATTACTGGACGCCGAATACTAGACCCCGAATACAAGACGACCCGACTTTTTTACGACCTTATGAAGTGTTAATATGTTCGCCTTGATGCATGCGCGCTCACCGGCCGGCGGGGACACAATTCTTATCAGCGGTAACTTGGCAAGATACCGGCACACAGCTTGGAGGAGCAGGTGCGCAGGTGAACGTTGCATCCTGTCAGCGCGTCTCTCTCTCTCTCTCCACCCTGTGGTAGGGCGCTTAGCAGACTGGATTTTTAATGATAACCTAATGCTCATTAGTGCGCACCCCTCAGCACTCCGAGAGTGTAAGGGGTGATGATCACCTACCGAAGTGCGCATGGAAGGAGGGCACAACCGTATCTCGTCCTGGCACGTGAAGAAATCAACGGCATATAAATAATCTATAGCCTATATTATATAGCTAGCCTATAGCTATATATATTATAGTGTATTTGTGCTCTGTCAAGTTGATGCGAGGGATCAGGAGATGGGAAAGAGAATAGCTATGCGATTGTTTACAGAGCAATCACGGAGACAGGGCAAAGTGTAGGGGTGCAGCGGTGGTGAGGGGGGGGGTGCGCCGCACCCGCACCTACTTCAACGCCTGATCACATGGTAATCAATAAAAATCCCGTTTTAAAAGTCCGATAAGCGCAGCAAACGAACCACACACTTCAGATGTGAGTGGGTTGGGAGATGGTGGATTACAGTGTTATTCAGGTCTTTTAAAATGACATTGTTATTACAAACTAATTATAAACTAATTGTAATTAGGTCTGTGGAATCCGGTCTCTTTTAAGCAGGATTTGAGGCTAGGGTAGACAAAGCGTGCTCTCTGTAATCAGCAGGATTACTGTGGCATCGGGGGGGCTCCACATCATTAGGCTCTGTATGATGCAAAGTCCTGACACAGCATGAGCTCACTCTACTGTAAACACATGCAAATCAATCAAGGGGCCTATCTGTCATGTCAGAATGCTTCCTTCCTACTACAATTGGGATTAGGGAGCTTCTCATGTCAGTTCTGTGAATAAATACACAATTCCTGCCTTTTGGCTTTTTATGGGTGTCTTTTTTTCAATCACAGATTTCATGACGTATATAGTAGATGAAATTTCTTGCAATATAGCGACCATCCCAAAAATATCGTGATATTATCGTTATGGAGGGCCAAAGACAGTGTTACAACAGCGTTTAGGTTCCTTTTCCTTTTTGATGTTATTTTTTGTACTGGAGCTGATTGTTGACATGCTGTAGCTATGTGTATGAGTGCTGTGTTAGCGATTACACTGTCCAGGACATTGGCGCCAGGAGGTTACTTCACGCAAAGTGTGACGGACTGTTTAATTGGACACCGGCTATGCAGTTAAGAGGGCACATTCTTTGGACACACAGACCTGCTGACAAACGAAGAGGAGCGGCGCTTGTGAAGCTAGCTCGCCTCAATGAACAGTCTCTTTGTTTTAAGCTTTTCACAACTTCAGGAGGATCTTTTTTCCCCATCATACTACTGAACTCAGTGACGACGCTACACCAGGGCTAACCGGGGCTAAAGCCCTGTTAGAAATCTGGTTAGCCCCGGTTCAGCCCCCCCAGGATTCTAGTCCCTTATAGGGGAAAGTGGGGTGAGTTGTGCAACTTTTTACTCAAAGTGATTTTAAAGTGAGGCCTTGACAGTTATGTCTCCAACTCAAATATGTACATATATTTCAGGATGTTGTGCATCCCTGGCAATAAAAACTTTGGATCTGGAATAAACTGTTTAAGAAATATAGCTTTCGGAAAAAAAGTTGTCTTGTCGCACAAATCACCCCACTACATGGGGTGATTTGTGCGTCATTGTGTCACAATGACAAAGTCACCATCATCATCTTTCTGGCCATCTGAACTCTCATCAGTGGTGTCGTTAAGTGGAATTGAGATGTCACTCTCTTCTGAGCTACTGTAGACAATCACTTTCTTTTGGTGACCAGCGTATACAGCCATGCCACTGGCACAACTCTCAGAAATGTACTTTGCACTAGTTGCTCCGTGCTTGTGGAACCAACTGCCACCTGACAAATGTGATTCCCCCTACATTTCTGCCTTTAAATCAAGGCTCAAAACCCATATGTACACCCTGGTGTTTCCTCCCCATTAACTATCTTACCTCTGCACTACTATCTGTGTTTATGTGGATGTATGGGCTTTACGTCTTTTATTTTGGTTATTGTTATTGTACCTTCATTGTTTACCTACTGAATGCACTATGTACAGCACTTTGGACAGTGCAAACTGTCATAAATGTGCTTTTATAAATACATTTTACTTACTTACTTACTTACTTATAACTCACCCAGGCCCTTGCGTACAAATCACCCCATCCCCAGAATTTTGGATAATAGGCATGATGCAGCAATTTAGGGTTGACATTGTGCTAACTATATAGACTCAAAGTGTAGCATACCAAAGCACTAAAACATGTGTCAAATGTTTTCAAACGTGTCTATAATTGTTCAGACACAATAATCAAAAAACCTTGATCATGGAAATTTTACTTTGAAAGACAAAACACAGTTTTTTTAGCTTAAATGTGCTTATATCTTATTCCTTGTGTCTCCCTTCTTTACAGGATGAGTCAAATGGATGGCTCTTCTTAAATATGTGGTCACATTTCCAATTTCTTCCACGGTTTTCTAGAAACAAGGGGTTTTGCAACTTCCAAAATGCACAACTCACCCCACCTTCCCCTACTGTATTGCAATAAACAGCTGTTAATATTTTCTTTAAACGCTCCTAACAATTAAATCGTCCTTGTAGCCTACTGCTATTCTTATTCTTAGGGTAAGCCTACATCTTAAAAGTTAATGAATATCAAAGTCAGAATAATTTCGGAATCCTAAATTCAAATTCAGGATTTTTGATGAGCACCTGAATGTAGCATTCCTCGTCGCACACTTGTCTCATCCCGGTCTATGCGCGTGACCAGTAGGCTACCGCGGGAAGTAGGGGTGCTGCACACACACATCACACATTCAGGCTATTCAAAATATAAGGCAAAACGTTGAAGCACTCGTCTAGACCGGGATGTTAAATCACTTAAAGAAAACTCAAAGCCTATGTCCGAGCAAAGCAGCGCATCACCCGGTGAAACCTGTGGCAATGAGTTCACAGTGAGACCTCCCCTGGAGACGGGGCTTGTCTCATCATGGGACCAAACGGTTAGCATAGCTACATTTAGCCTCTGTCACGGTTAGCTCAGTGGCCTTTTCGTTTGGTGCTTGACGTCTTAATGCAGTAGCTTATACCGCCAAGCAGCGGGTGTAGCTCCGGCTTAGGACAATAGTCACAGAATCACGAGTTTCTAGTATTTTATAGAATAGGGGAGAACGGGGTAAGTAGGCACACATTTTACTCCAGTGAGAATTGCTCATCACCTAAACATCTTTCAATAATCATTCCTACATTAAATTGAAGCTTAAGGTGTTGGTTTGAAATGTGTACCCCTCACTTTTTCTATCTTATTGTAATAAAGACGAAATTAATCATCAAAGACACCCTTACACATTGTGACAACCAACCCCATCAAGGGTCGGTTGTCAAACACTATGGGGTTGTTTGTCACAATGTTATCTTAATGGGAATAATATTAAAAAGAAGGCAAGAAAGTAAAACTAAATTTGAAAGTTTAATTGCATTGTCAAGTTGACAAATAGGCCTACATAACTTAATGTAGCCTTGGCAGCTGGTCTAGTTTGGGATGCACTGGGTTTGTTTTGATTTTGTTGCCCTTTTTTCTTTTGCTAGCTGCCTTTTCCTGCTCTATTCTTTCCTTCTCTGGGGTGTCAGTGAGGATACAGCTTGACAATTTATTTCGTTATTGGGTTCCTTTTCTGGCTGCAGCCTTTGGATAACATGTGACAACCAACCCCCTAAAAAATGTGACGACCAACCCCAACTTGAATTTCTTGCTAGCATCAAGGCCAACAACCATCTGAAAACTAATTAACTTGCTAACCACAATCTAAACTATAGTTTACCCGTCACACTTTGTATGGGTAACAAGTGTTTTGTTATAAACCCATTGTGTAAAAGCCTTGAAGAAAAATACTGAGGAGCTAAATATTTTCAATTTGACATGAAAAACACAAACAGTCGTCTCTCCTCAAATTCAGCAGTCTAACTCCAAGGAAGACTATGTAGGTGACCTCTGATCCCAATTATGGATATTTACATACCAAAATTTCACAGACAGCGCCTTCTGGTTCCGAGATATAACGATTGTGACAACCAACCCGTGTGACAAATTACCCCGTTCTCCCCTACTGCATAACGATACTTAACGCTTTTGTTTATTATGACGGAGTTTCGCTATTGATCCTGGCACACAATCATGCTAGACCTCTCTATGTCTGTGCAGGGGGCGGGCACTCACTGCCTGGCTGTCTGTCACTCCCTCACACTCACTGAGATGGTGATAGTTGCAGGACAGCATCCACCTCAAGAAGGCTAATGCTAGCGCTATGTTAAGATAGCGGGAGACCACGCTGTTAATTAAATTATACAAACATATGACACGGGAGTGTTGTGACCATAAATTGTGACTGGGAGCGTACCATGGACCTATTATAAAGTTGAGCGTAGCCTACACTACTCGTTTCATTCTTTACCGACAGTTGGCATTCTTACATCCGGTTTAGCGATATCAAAATAAGAGTCCGGATTTCAGAGAAATTAAGATTGAACCTTTTACCGTTTAACCTTTAATATTAACCGGTTAAAGATCTTCTTAACGGTTAATCGACTAATATGGAGTGATACAACACATATATTAACACAAATAAACCGCTCACTTCACCTTTAAGGAACTTCTAGATTTCTGTCCAGCCCTCTGTTACTAAATCAAATCAGTTTTATTTGTATAGCCCAAAATCACAAATACATTTGTCTCAGTGGGCTTTACATTCATACAATATGATACAATATGACACCCTGCCCTTACACCCTTAGCTCGGCTGAGAAAAAACTCCCAGTAAAAACCCTTTACCGGGATAAAAAAAAAATCTCAGGGAGAGTCGACAAAGTAAGGGATCCCTCTCCCAGGACGGACATACTGTAATAGATGTCATAAGTAGAGAAAATCACGAAGGAATTTGATCATTGACCAGGTGATTACATTGTAATACTAAAGTAAAGTGTGAATAGTGTGGATGCAGGAAGACTTCAGATGCTGCCAGAGGATCCACACCGTCTCGTCTCCACCAGGGAAAACTAAGGTTTCCAGCGCCGGGATTACATCCCACGTCTCCAGGTGGCGTCCTTACTATTAAATAAGCAGAACAGCAGCCACACTGACAAGACTGCCAGTGCATACAGACATTATTTTTTATATCGACCTCGTGAGCGCAGATATCATCAATGGTGATTATCTCAAAATGCCGATAATCGGCCGACCGCTTAATAAGATGCCCTCTATTAACCTCCAGTCATCTGTATTGGTAGCCCTTCCTCCTGTAAGCAGGCCCAAATAGCTGGCTGCTGGCTCGTGTTTGTGTGTATGTGTGTTTATTCACTGACAGCGCTGGTGCAACCTGACTATCCAAGGCCAGGGAGTGAAACTCTATCCATATGGGCCAAAGCATAGCTAACCTCCTCAGCTCCTGATCGACCCAAACACCAATTAACAGTGTTCTCTCTTCCGCCCGCTTCACCTGCATAATTTCTGCTAGCAACAGTGTGGAGCTCACAAACACACAATCACAACACACAAACACACACACACACCTCGAATGTCTGCAGTTTATAACTGAAACATCTTTGTTATTGCGAACAACACGGGATCTTATTTTTTTTCCAGAGGATCCACAATTCCACACTCACTATGGAGGCCAAATCAAAATGAGGGGGGAAAATACTGTTCTTTAGATAGCTTTGGTCCATTCACTGTTATCTTAACAGGATGCAGCCAATTAAAACTGAGGGAATCATGAGCTGAATATTCATGAATAGTCCTGGCCCTTGGTCCACAATTTTGTGTCTTGCATATGAAATATAGTCGTGTATTTCCAAAAAGTGAGTTTTGCCTCTACTTTAGCCATGAGTTGTTTCAAGGACAATCAACGTCATGCTCTAAGTTAATGCACACTTAAAGGTGAAGTAAGCGATTTATTTATATTAATATAAGTGTTAAATCGCTCTTTATTCGTACAGTGATCACTTATATAGTGTGCACGTTTCATAAAGCCGATCTCTCAGTCACCCACTCTGCATGTAATCTGCAAATAAACTTTTCGGGGATCCCACAACTGATATCCAATCAGAAGGCAGGGTTTTACCTGCATAGAGAAATTTTCGGCGCCCCCCAAAGAGGATTTAACCAGCGCCAAAGGAAAATGACCAGCGCCAAAATGATAAAATTTGAGAATAAATATAGCCATTTAAAACCTCTCTAAATTCATTTTGAGGGACTAAGCAATAACTTGAATTTCAATTTCGATTACTATTACGGCTTCCCTCAATCATGAAAACAAAATAATTGTAATTAAACTATCATTGTTCCGCACACCGGGGCATGCAGGCTTTTAAATGCAGCGAACCCTTTCAGCCGTGAGCTCCGCTCGGCCCCGCCCTCACCTGATAGTTAACTTTCAGCTGGTTCAGAGAGTAGGAGGCGCATTGCCGGGTATTTTGAAAAACTTCGGAGGACGGCAGTAAGTCAGCCTTTGGTCGAGAAGAAAGGTAAAACTAATTGTGTTTTCTGAAAATACTTCAGACTCACAACAGACTAAAATAATGTGCAAGATATGTCACACGCGACCGTGAGAGAAAAAAAAAAGGCATATGCGACCATGTCTGCACCTCAAAACATCCAGACCAATTTGTTAATTCACTTTAAGTCGAATCATAGTGGTCTATGACCAAGCAATAAAGGAACAAAAAAACACAGGAGTTTAAAGCTCCTTGACTCTTGCCACCACAACAAAGCCCGCCGACACAAATGGCTGGGCCCCTGAAAACCTCCAGTCAATGGGCCCCGCTTACTCATACTTTACTTCTATTAAAGCGGCTACGAGTAACATTTAAATATCTTTTAAACAGCCTCATGTTTCCTCTGATAATCATAAATTACCTTTAACCCTTATGCCCCGTTGGTGGAGATTTGTGTATCTGGGGTTGCATTTTTGAGATAATTTTGGCTGTGATTGTCCCCTAGCCATAAAATTTGGTAAGGAGGTGTGTTTTACAATGAAGTTTTGATATTCTGAGTTTCATCCATTTCCACTTCATTTTGACTGTGTGAGATGTTTTTGTTACACTGGGACCGCTAACTACACGATTTGTACCATTGACTTCCATTATAACGACATTTTTTGACACCCCCCTTAAAATTAAAGTGAAAAATATTTTTGACTGTAATTTCCCATTTCTCTGTAGTAAACTTGATAAGGTTATGTAAAAATAAGGTCAATAAAAAAAATGCCCCGTTTTAGCCCCCCCCTGACCTCTATGGTGACCCTTTACAACAAATTGGCATCCTTGTGTAATTCATGGCTGCAAACCAGTTAAAAAAATGAAAAAATACAATAAAATAGTTTTGATGTGTAGTTAGTGAACACATCTTTTAGTCAGAATGGTTGAAGTTAAAAAAAAAAATCCAGGAGTGTGTCTGTGTGTACTCAAATCAAATACACTGAAATCCTTGTCTAAAAAGATGCCATTTCGTAAACTCATAGAAAGCCATAAAACCAGTATTTTTGATTCCTTGGCCATGCCAAGATAAAATCAGAATATATATAATGTTTTGCATTCATTTTGAAGGTAAGGCATCACATTTTAGGTTTTAACTATTATCTAGTTGATTTATGAATTTCATATGGTGTATTACTGGGGGAAAACTTGCCTCATGACACAAACCTGAAAAAAAATAGGATTTTTCATAATTTTAAAAAATTTCAGGAATACTGGCCACTGCGACAACAAATCTAAAGAAAAATGTCAAATGTGTTTGGATATGGATGGGGGGGACTGTTGTCTGCATGTCCATGACAAAATAAGATTGTGTGTGTATGTGTGTGTGTGTGGGGGGGTGTGTGTGTTTGCATGTGTCATACGATATTAGGGCTGCAAATCTGTACCCCTTGTAATTTCTCTCCTCTCATACACACACACAAGCACACTTTCACACACACACATGCACTTACACATGCACACACACACACACACACACACACACAGACACATACACACACACTCACACACTAAAAAAAAAAAAAAAAGCTGTTATTTTGTAGTTTTAGTGAGTGGTTTTCATCATAAAAATTTATATTTTGATGATAAAAGAGGTGATAAAATGGGTAAATTTTACTATTCTCTTTCATTTTACCCAATTGCATTGTGTTTTCTGCAGTAATATGGGAAATCAGAGGCAAAAAAAAATGTTTCACTTTAATTCAAAGGCGGGTTGCCAAAAAGTTTTCTTATAATGCAAGTCAATTTTTTTTTTTTTTATTCAATTTGACATTATTCAAAAAGTAATAATGCCCCAAATTCAATTTTCTCACCTATTGTTCAGATGGGTGAGCCGGTGATACTAATAATAATCAAAGTTAAAAAAAATATTTGAATATTGAATTTTAGTGTATTTTTCAAAAAAGCGGTTGGTGGTATATGATCGAAACTGGCATCTAAAGGGTTAATTTTTAATTGTGATTAATTAAATCACAACATGAATTGAATAACAACCCCTTCATGCAAAAAATGGAAAAAAAATTGTGAAAAAATATTGATCTTTCATCATTTTAATGCAGTTTAAAGGTCAAAATACACAAAATGTACGAAGCGGTCCCAGTGTAACTTTTTTATTCAATCTGACATTAAACAAAAAGTAATAATGCACCAAATATAATTTTCTCACCTATCATTCAGAGGGGTGAGCCGGTGATACTAATAATAATCAAAGTTAAAAAAAATATTTGAATATTGAATTTTAGTGTATTTTTCAAAAAAGCGGTTGGTGGTATATGATCGAAACTGGCATCTAAACTTAAGGGTTAATTTTTAATTGTGATTAATTAAATCACAACATGAATTGAATAACAACCCCTTCATGAAAAAAATGGAAAAAAAAAATGTGAAAAAATATTGATCTTTCATCATTTTAATGCAGTTTAAAGGTCAAAATACACAAAATGTACGAAGCGGTCCCAGTGTAACTTTTTTTTAACGGGGCATAAGGGTTAACAGCAAACGAGACCATCAGTGCAAAGAAAGACGTTTTTATATAGTTTTTATTACTGCTTTTGGTCTGGTCGCACACCCAGTCCGATTTTCGGTTCGCTCGTGCAGGCTCCATGGTCACATATCCGTATTGGTTGCAGATTTCAGTGTGGCGCTGCAACGCGATTTGAGAAGCCTATCCCTCCAGGTGAGGGAAGGGGAGCGGGAGCCTTGTTTGAGACAGTTATTTGTCGTCATAATGACTGATAACGGGGCTGAACCATCAAAGAAAAAAAAGAGAAGAAAAGCGAAAAGGGAGTGATAGGCGGGCGGGAGGGTGTTGCCAAGCAACGTGTATACAATTTCACGAGAGCGAAACTAGACAGTGTTTACTCCTAAATGAATGAGCGGTTGGTACTAACACAAAGTTTGCTTTGCTTCACCATCATCAGATAACCATTATCTGAAATAGTCATTATTTACATCAACAACACAAACACATTACCTCATCGTGATCCATAGGCTACTAACTGCCGTCTCTCGTTCATTGGCTTTCTGTGAGGACACAGCTCCGTGAGAGAGAGTAGTAGTTAGGTGACGCTGCTACATCAACTCATTGCAATCAGGTGTGTGTACTGACTGGCATTAGTTGATGCAGTGTCAAAACCACTCTCACGGAGCCAAAAAGAGTCCTCACACTTTCAACACACAGACATGCACTATATTGCGCCCTTCTCAATCCACACTCACGCGCCTGGCACGAGCATTTGCGACAGCGGGCGTCGTAAAAATACTACCGCTTTTGTCCAAAGGGGACGCGAACGTGCCATCTTACTCGTAGTGGCTTTAATGTGTGTGTGTGCGCTCATCCCTAAATAAACACATACATGTATTTGTAGATGGACTAACTATCTTATCAACCAGGGATGTGCAGCAAGAGTTTGGGGAGCAGTAGCTCAAGTGAGAAAAAGGACTCTTTTGTGATTATTATACTCTATATGTGTTAATAGTAGCACATTTCTGACTTACTTACCAATTTATTGTAATACCCTAATACTCACGCAATTGTGGGGCTGTGTCAAAAAAATCGAAATATTGATATATCGCGATAGGGGAGAACGGGGTAATTTGTCACATGGGTTGGATGTCACATTCGTTATATCTCGCCACCAGAGCGCGCTAGCTCTGAAATGTTGATATAAAAAAGGTCCAGAATTGGGATCAGAGGTCACATACATAGACTTCCTTGGAGGAAGACAGCTGCATTTCAGGTGAGAGGATGTTTTGTGTTTTTCATGTCAAATTCAAAATATTTTGCTTCTCAGTATTTTTCTTCTAGGCTTTTACACAATGGGTTTGTAACAAAACACTTGTTACCCTCAGAAAGTGTGAAGGGTAAGCTATAGTTTAGATTGTTGTTAGCAAGCTAATTAGTTGTCAGATGGTTGTTGGCCTTGATGCTAGCAAGAAATTCAGGTTGGGGTTGGTCGTCAAATTTTTTGGGGGGTTGGTTGTCACATGTTATCTCAAGGCTGCAGCCAGAAATGGAACCCAATAACGAAATAAATTGTCAAGCTGTATCCTCACTGACACCCAAGAGAAGGAAAGAATAGAGCAGGAAAAGGCAGCTAGCAAGCAAAAGAAAAAAGGGCAACAAAATCAAAACAACCCAGTGCATCCCAAAACTAGACCAACTGCCAAGGCTACAGTAAGTTATGTAGGCCTATTTGTCAACTTGACAATGCAATTAAACTTTCAAATTTGGTTCTGCCTCATTGCCTTCTTTTTAAGATTTTTCCCATTAAGATAACATTGTGACAAACAACCCCATAGTGTGTGACAACCGACCCTTGATGGGGTTGCTTGTCACCATGTGTCAGAGTGTCTTTGATGGTAAATTACTTCTTCATTACAATACGTTGGAAAAAAAGAGAGACACACATTTCAAGCCAACACCTTAAGCTTCAATTTAATGTAGGAATGGCTATTGACAGATGTTTTGGTGATGAGCAATTCTCACTAGAGTAAAATGTGTGCCTACTTACCCCGTTCTCCCCTACTTAGTTTCACGATATATATATTTTTTTTTATTTTTTTGCTTTTCAAGGCTTTATTGACAGTGCAGAGATACAGATATAAAATGGGGCAGAGAGGGAATGAAATGCAGAGAACAACTATGGGTCAGATTCAAACCCATGTCTGCTGTCAGGCCTGAGCCTCTAGGATACTGACTATTGAAGTTAAATCAGTTTTGTTTATAAGAACACTTAAGATTCACTGTCACAAAAGCACACTGATGTGTTTTCATTTTCATTGTGTCCTGTACAGTTAGTACAAGAGTGAATTGGATTTGTTATTTTGATGTTATGGCAGCTGCAGCAGTGTTTGATCATTTGCCAAAACCAAAAAAAAAGGAAGAAAATAGTAAAGGAAGTTGTGAATGAAATAGTTTTGACTTCATTTGTCTGTGCAATTATCAATATATTGTGCTGTTATGTTTGACAAGGCAACTTGTTTATGGAATATCGCAATATATCGTGATATATCAAGATACGCAATATATCGTGATATATCGTATCGTGACCAGTGTATCGTGATACGTATCGTATCGTGAAGTCCTTGACGATACCCAGCCCTACGCAATTGCTTAATATTCCACAGATTTTTACAAAATAACATTGGTTTTCTTGAGTATTCACTAGGTTTATCACAGGAGCAGGCAACAACAAAGGACACTATTACAGACATTGCCTATGCTGCGGGCCGCCCCTGAGGTGCAGTAAAGAACTGGTCAGACATCCTTTTTGTGTGACACCTGGGTCTGGTCTATGCAGTATGTTCAGTATGTGACATGAAACTCATGGAACATTTTACAAATTGTACCTGGCTGCTGGTGTCAACCTGAAGACATAGGTCAAAGACTTTGGACCTTATTGTCACCAAAGGGAAATTCATTATCACAAAAATGTACGTTAAGAAATTTAAACCTGTTTGCAGACTGAGGAAAACAACAGAGTAATTACCTTGTCAACTTTATAAGAATGACGAAGAACAAGAAAAGGTAGACCTGTTTTCAGTTTTACCTGAGGGGTCCAAATACTTTTCACAATTCATAGAATAACACCCAGACACAAGTAGCAGGACGGCTCAGGTAAAATAATCCATATGCCAAAACTGTACAACAATATATCAAAACCAAATTTTGTAACCATATGGCACACAAAAAAGCAAAGTAAATGAAAGCATAACTGTATTAAAGAACTACATTTATCTGATATGGAGACACCTGAATTCATCAAGGAAATCCTTTTACTGTAAAACAAACTTAAAAAAAGACTAGATTATTTCTTGAGAGATCAAATTAAATGGATGCTGTGTATAGATGCTGGGAGAACAATTTTTATTTTGTGATTAACACATTACTACAACTAGGTGGGAAGCCAACAAGGCATACTGTATAAGGGGTCAAATTATAAGTTATACAAGTTCCCTGGCCAGCCTCCATTCCCCCTCAGCTCAGTTTTGTGGTACCCAGTCCACCTGCCCTGGGTAAGGGTGGGGGAGTACATCATGTTATGATGTTTAAAAGGCATAGCTAATCTCTAGCGAACACTTGGCGAATGTTTGTTTATGTTTATACTAACCACGCTAATATTTGTCTCTCAGAGCCAGTGCCCCGCCTAGCCCGTTCCCCGAAACGTCAACATCATAAATATAAACAGCTAATGGCTCTGAGACAGGCTTTTTAAAATTGGTGTTAGCGACTTTTTTTCAGCGTGCCGTGCACACAAGACGGACATAAAGTGGAGGGTAGCGGAGGAGTAGACTATGGAGCGTAGTGTTAGTACAGGCAGGGTACGGAGTCAAGCCGGCTGTCAAGCTCTGCACTAGGGATGAGCCCGAATCCGAATATGTATTCGGATAGGCACGGATAATGAGTTAGATACGGATACAGATAATTTCCGAATAGTCCCGTTATTATTCGGGGATTTTTTTTTTTTTAATATTATGCGATTAATTGACGCAGCGCGTTCCGCCTCAATGACACAACAGGTAGAATGACACTAACAGCTGTTCTGCGGTGTACACGAGAGGACCGGGCGCGTCCCGTGACCCGCGGTCTCTCTCTTTTTATCCACTGATAAACGCAGCGTGTTCACCCTTTCCCTCGAATAGAGGGTTCTACCGATCGCATTCGCTGCCGTTTTTATGTGAGTTTCCTCGTTACCCGCTGCCGTGGCGGAGAAGAGACGAACCGATGGAATATGCTGCACCCCGAGTCAGCCCTTCCCCGATGTATTTACATTCACTAGGCCTACTGGTTAAACTCTTTCAAACACCACAACGTTTCCATCAAACTGATGCTTAGGACCTGTACTTTTTCAGCTGTCAATCAGTGCGTAGACGCCTAGGCCTACTTCAGGACCTATACAATAAAATCGGAAACTGCAAACTTGACACATTGAAATCACATATGGCTTTGTGGAAAGGCAGATATTATTTAGGGTTTATGAGATTGGCACGTTGATACAGATTGTTCCTAAACCTTAGTTTAGTAAAACAAATGTAAAAAAAGAGCGATAGGGAGAGATAAAAAATCATGAAATACAGCTGTATTTTCCCCAGTTAAAGGGAGACCTTAATTAAGTTAAAAGTAAAACACTGGCCTTCATTTACTAACAGTGAGTAGCCTATGCACAGATTTGGACTGTTATTTATCAATATTTTCGTTCCCTGAATTTCTTCGTATTCTGAGAACAAAGAAGAGAGAGATGAAAAGGTAGAAATATATCTGACTTTTTGACTTCTATTTCAACATTATATCAATTTGATGCTTTGAAGGGACAACAATTGCATTGACAATGAATATTAGTTTAGAAAATCAATTTAGGTGTGACTTCCTTTAATGTAGACTAATGTAAAAGAAACTTCCGGTATACGCCACGCCCACTTCTGGTTGTGTATCCGGATACAGATACAGATACAGATAATTGTGTTGGTTGAACAGATACAGATATACAGATACAGATAATGACGTCTCCGCACACCCCTACTCTGCACGTCAGTTTACAGCCAGTTTCCGCTTTAACATCCCATTGGCCATCAACTCAAAGTGGCGCCTTATTTAAGCTGCTCTAGCCTGCCTATTGGTGCTGCTTCCTCTGCAAGCTCTTGCAACCCACCTCCACCCCACCACCTCCTTGTTTACTGTATTTGTCTATCAATGTCATTTCTGTTGTCACTGAAGCTTGTTCTGTTCTGAACCTTAGGGGTCCTTGCTGCAGATCTCCACACCTTTCGGAATTCCATGTAGCTCATGGAGGTCAGAGGGATGGCTCTCTGCCTTAAAGCTTTCCACGTGTGCGTGTGGAGGGTGTGGAAATCCCAGATCAGAACCATACCGCCAAATATAATTACTGCAAAGTATTCTGCTAATTGAAATAAACTTCTATTTTGACTAAAATATTCCTGACTGAATTAACAAAGACAGTGAACCTGGTAGACATTATTACTGCTCAACACAGCGTCCTGTTAGAATGATCTTTGTGAACATGCTGATTAAGGGCTGCAACTAACGATTATTTTGATAAATCGATTAATCCGTCAATTATTTTCTCGATTAATCGATATTAATCGGTAGTGTTTGGTCGTAAAATGTCAGAAAATGGTGAAAAATGTTGATCAATTTCCCAAAGCCCATGTTGACGTCCTCAAATGTATTTTTATGTCCAAAACACAAAGATATTTCAGTTTACTGTCATAATAGGATTAAAGAAACCAGAAAATATTCACATTTGAGAAGCTGAAATCAGAGAATTTGGACATTTTTTATTAAAAAATGACTTGAAACGATTATCGATTATCAAAATAGTTGTCGATTATTTTAATAATCGATTAATAATCGATTCATCGATTAATCGTTGCAGCTCTAATGCTGATATTAGCATTGAGCTAAAAGGAAAATTGTCATCTGTCTACAACCATAGCGCTACTAAGGTGGCTGTTCTCAAAAACGGAAGTTAAAAGGTTTGACTAAATGGGACACAGCACTTTAAATTGAACTGGTGATAGGAGTGAGTCGGCTAACACATGGTTGGTGCTCTGTAGTGTTGTTAATACCTCGGCCTTTATTCAGAGAAACGGTGTTGGTGGCAGGTTTGATGAAGAAGAGAGCTTGAGGCAGTTGAAGAGGTTCCCAGGAACACTTCTTTTATTTAAACAACAAGACTCATACTGCAGTCAAACGAAGCCAACAAAAAGTTACAAGTATTGTGCCAAATCAAATAGAGGAAGATGGATAGGACTAACTAATGAGAACGTTCCTGTCAACTAAAAAACCTGTCTCTCTGCTGCTGCGTGGCTGTCTTTAACCTAAGAATCTAAGTGAGCTGATTGGTCATTAAGATCAGGCCTCCTTGTCTCTAATTGGTGGATTCTGGCTATTGCAAAATTACTCCTAAAGGACATCTGCAGAAAACATCACCTAGGAGGAATGTCCAGCCTGGCGCCTGTGGGTCTTCTTTTGAGCTTTAGACCAGTGGTTCTCAATTATTTTCTGTCATGCAAATAATATTTTCAGTTTGACTTTTTTAAAGTTACATAAAACCAGCCTTGCTGGCCGTCCTCCAACAATAACAGCTACGGGGGTGAAGCCCCGCAGAGGGCTAAATATGTCATTATTAGCCAGCTAGCTCACGAGAGCTAACCATGTAGTTTGTGCTAAACAAGCCAATCTGCGTCACGGCAACAGCAGCTGAAGCAGCAAGCAAGTTTCCTTTGCTCGATGACTTTTGGACCGTTAAAACTGCTCTGCCACCGTGACACGGAGTTGGTTTGTTAACTTTAATGACGGCACCGAAGCTACACATGAGCTAGACAGCTAGAGCAACAGATGAGGCTTCTTTTGTTGCGGGTAGAAAAGCTAGTATAGAAGCCAGATATGCTTGCAGAGCCCCGTGTGGCGCGGCGTGTAACTGCAGTGTAACTAAGGGACTCGGAGGGACAGCTGCTCCGCTCCATATATGCTCCGCACATTAACTTTTTCTCCTCGATATAAACGGTATGGCAAATCTCTCCCGGTAGACACTTTCATATCGTCCACGATATGTATCGTCATATCGCCAGCCCTATAAGGCAGTATTATAAAACAGTATCAAAAATGTGTTAGTAACATAATACACCACAGTAGGAAAAAGGGTTTTTCCCGCCACAGTCAGCAGCTCACTCACTCACACCATTAGGTTTGTCACACTGAGCCATTTCAGTCAGGATGTGGGTAACGTAGGTGTTAAAACAGAAAGAATCACTCCGTCAACTGCAGAAGCATAAAGCACCGCCATGCTGCCACCAAGTTAGGCAAGCATTTGTACAAATCCAAAACTCACTCTGACCATCCAAACAGAATAGATATACAGACATTATGTAAAAACTTGAATTCACACCTTAGCACAAACTATACTGACATACTTAGTAGCTTTTACATTACATTTTACAGCATACTGTCTTTTGGCAGCTCTCCTGTCTGTCGCACACTCTTTCTGCTTACTCTTAGGCCTTTCACACCAAAATGAACCAAGAGTCAGTTCCAGGCTGGTGTTGGGGTCAGTTCAAAACTGGTTACAGCCTTATCCCAGTTATGAACCTGTTGGTTTCACATCGACCGGAGACAGCCATGGAGCCGGCAAGAGAGCAACGTCATGACGTCACTGTAAACGTGTGTGTACGTCGCCCGACGCCGCTGCTCTTGTGGCTAACGCTAAAGCTACCGCTAGCTTTAAGCACAACAACAGCGGCGAATACGTCTTATTTTTACACTTGTTAGCTCTCGCTTTGCTTTCTTAACCAAACCAGACCCATACAGCGTATTCTCGCCGGTCAATTTGATCGCTACGTTCGGTAATTATGTTATGTTTACGTCTCGTAGTAGCGGTGTTTTTAAACATGGCGGGCATGAGGTTTTAGTTGGTCTGGTTGGTCAGGATAATCCCTCCCCCGGCCGCTGGCGCAAGCAGTTCACTTCAAACCCTGCTCAATCCTGGGGTATGAGTTGAACCGGTTTTTACGGCCCGGGGCCTGCCCGGAGCAGGCTTTCTGGCGGTGTGAAACCAAAACACTGGCTCTAACTCCGAACTAGCGCCGATTTTGCGGCGGTGTGAAAGGCCTATCTATGGCTGTGTTCGAAAAGCCCTCCCTCCTATATACTCAACATGTATATACTACATACTGTCTACTTAACGATCGATTGTGTATGCAAGGTTCGTCGGATGTTTACACCGAAGTATACAGAGGCAATAAAAAATGTATTTAAAAAACTTCTGGGACGTTTGAAAAGACGCTATGCATTGTGGGGCGGTTGAGTAGGAAAAGTAACCTCCATCGATCCATACACAAAATCTTCCCTGAAGTTAGTGCTCATCCAGGCATTTCTCACCTACGCAAACTCGCATACAAGGGGGCGCCCTTAGCTCAGTTGGTAGGGCGTCCCCCCCCCGGGCCGGGCCCAGCAGCAGACCCGGGTTCGATTCCCGCCCGCGGTCGTTCTCTGCATGTCACACCCCTCTCTGCCCCATTTCACCTCTGTATCTTCAAACTATCAATAAAGCATGAAAAATGCCAAAAAATATCTTACACAACCACAACATACTCAAATGGACGTCAGAAATGAGTATGAGTAGGACGTTAGTAGGGCTTTTCGAACACAGCCTATGATCAGGTCCTGCACAAACAAAACTAGCCTAGACCGCAGCAACTCTGATGATAAGGCCAGTTGAACTGCTAATCACCACCATCTCTCAGCTATCTACCCTCAATGCTTCAAAAACACTCTATAAACCGCATGTGTACTGATTCCATGTGTACTGATTTGAGGGTTCCCCCACAATTGATCTCTCGAGTTAACATTGATGACTATGGCAATCTAGGATGCATGTCCTTAATGCCTGAGGGTTTTCTGAAAAAATAGTACGAATTGTCAAGTCTACCAAAACCTTAATATCTAAGCCTGTGTAGCACATAGAAACATGAAATAAAATACATTTAAAAGTTAAGGTTCACAGGATTTATTTAAACATGCTCCCTTAGCGCTTACAAACCAACAAATATTTCTAAAAATCGTCAAAATTAGATGAATTAGAAAATTATTAAATATTGTTAATAAATAGATGCAATGTGTTGTGTGATTTTCGTCAGTAGTCTATAGTAGACCTTGATTCTGCGCACCAAACGCCACTAACTGTTCCGTCGCCGACATAGCCGGCGTATTTTTTTTATTATTTTGTTTTATTTTTATTTTTTTTATTATTTTGATTGACGTGATTTTCGGCAAACCACACAACTTTTGGGTGGTCACGTGGTCTTAAAAAAATCAACAAAACCCACCTCATGTGTATTTGAACCAATGACGGTGCATTTTATGCTGGGAATGCCATGAAAATTAGATAAAGTAATAATGCTGCGCGATGCAGCATCAGGCAGGAGAGCCAATGTGGCATCGCGCAGCAGCCGTCATCAATGGGTTAAGGTTAAATGAAAATGAAAAAATTCAAAACCAGCAGTACGTCAGCCTCTGAAGTAAAAGATTGGTTCCTGGAACATTAAGTTAAAGCATCTTCAATTGAGTTGAAATCTAGCACGGCACGCTTTCATTTACTCAGTACATCCAAGCTGCTTTTATAATCAAATTACCTAACACAGCCATCAGGCAAGGCAAAAGTCTATGTGACGTACTGTAGTTTGAGTGCCAGTTATCTTTTAATAAGCTTACAAACTGGCTACAACCATTTCATTTGTGAAAATGTGTGAAATATTCAGAGTTTTTGTAAATAGGTGTCTCTCCCTGGTGCCAAACTGCTTCTAAGAGTTTACTCTGTATGTTACAACACATCCTGTATTTGTAACACTTCCCTGAACTTTTGTCAAAACTCTCCCTGCGTTCCGAATCGCATACTTTCTACTATTTAGTATGGTAGAAAAAAGATTTAGGATGTCCCTATTCTTGTGGCCAGATTTAGGATGGTTAGAAAGACCCGGATGTCTACTACATCCGGCCGAGATTTTTAGTGTTGAAAAGAGCATCCTATTTGGGCGATTCTGACCCATAATCCAGCGCGAACCTGAAGTGACGTCCAGATGAAAGCACACGGGGATGCGACGGATATAAAAGCAAGAGGCAAGATCAAGGCGCAATGTTATGATGAAATAAATAAGTAAAAGTATGTCCCAATTGTAGCATACTGCATCATAACTAGATTATTTTTATCGTCAGATATAGTATGTAGAATAGAAAAAAGAAAGAGTATGCGATTCGGAACGCGGGGTATGATAAGGCTGGCAGGTTGTGTTTAGGCAGAAAACTGAAAGAACGAAAGAAAGAAAAATGGCCTTAAAACACAGAGGCAATGAGGCTCATCAAAACCCAAAACAAAAAAACTCCAGAACAATTTAAAGTTAATTGTCCGAGGACTTATAGTTTAACTAATCACAGCCACACGCTGCCCTCATGTTGATTTACTAATATGAATCCTGAGTAACAGAGTTAACTTGAACACTTCAGTTGTTGCTATTTTACACAGAAACAAGTAGGAGGGTGGTATAAAGAGTTGCAGTACAAAATGTTGCCTGACTAAGAACAGAAAACTACCACAGCAGACAGTTGGTATTTGAGGAGGTGGTGCCCTCTAGTGGATACTCAGGAGAGTGTCAGCTGAGAAAGTCTTAGCAAGAGTGTATGCAACATGCCATGCTGTACTAAGGGGTTGGTGTGGACTCACTAGCACCAGTAACTATTTAATCTGGAGCAACAAATCTTTGAGATAGTTGTAATACTGCGAATGTGTAAGGAATAGTACAACTACAATGTTATGACCAAGAGACTGGATTAGAGAAGTATGTTATTTTTCATATGCACTCAACCCTTACAGCAGCAGTCGTTGGGAATTCAATTCTTGAATTTGTGATTCACTAATTCAACAAAAAATATTATTAAATAAGTATTTTTATAATATTTCCGCTTATTTTGCCCATACCATACAACTGTAAAATACCGGACTAATTTGAATAAAAACGTTAGCACTTTGATTTCTTATATTGACTTTTAATAAAATAACACTGTCCACTGAACATTGAGTAAACACTATTCTCTTTTGACAAACAAATTCGTATTCAGACCTCTTTTCACATTACCAGTAGACACACATGAACCAAATTGTGCCATGTTTTAACACTGGGTTTGAACGTACAATGCATAAGGTGGGTGATGACTTTGAGATAAAGTAGCGCTTAGTGACCTGCTATGACTGTGGGTCATCTCAGCCTCAGTGCGTCTGGCTGAGGGAGGCCAGTCTCTGTCTGGTCTGCTGGTTCTCCTCCAGCATCTTGGAGATGGTCCGAAGAACTGTCAGCTTGGCCTATCCAGGACAGAGGGAGAGGAGGACACACATGAATACAATTTTACACAGCAAACCAAAAGATACCATTTTAAACCTAATCCAGTGGACCCTTGATTTCAAAAGACGGAGAACAATAATAAGTGTCAGTTGTGAGGGAATTCAGTTCCAACGATTTACTCGTATAATGTTTAAATTGTCAAGATTTGAACAAACAAAATGTCGTGAAAATCAGCTCCGAAGTTAAGCGAGTTGCAATGTTCTGTGTAGAGACTAGACGTTTGCTCCATACTAGCGAATTGTGTACTCTCCATGCAGACGTATGACGGTTATGTACAGCAGTGGCCAATAAGGTATCTGATGTTCTATATATGTTGCAGATAACCCCTTCCTTTGGGAGAATTTACAGAAACTACGGTGGCCTTGTTACTGAAAAAAGATAGTTACTAAAGATGGCATCATCCACCATTGCCTCAAGTCTTTCCACAATATCAAGTGATGAGGAGAAGATGTATTTACTAGCCATTTATTCTATAGTATTTCTTCTTGGTCTTCCAACAGATGCATTTCCCCAGGATGCCCACTATATATGAAAAAAAACATTTGAAGTTGTTTAGTTTGTCCGTTCTGTGCCACTGTAGAAACATGGCGGTGCAACATGGTGGCGCGCCTCGCTCCTATGAAGATATACTCGACATCATGGAAAAAGGTTCACCCCTTAATGTCCATGATATAAAATGCTCATTCAAAAGTAATAAAAAAATATATTTTCAAGCTAGTATACACTTATTAAAACATACTTGTGTATATTATTTTCCATTTTTACCTAGTCTGTTCTTAAAAAATTCTAAAATGTACTTTTAACCACACATGGTTAGTGTTTGCCTCCAAAAAGGCAACATTATACAGTGTAGCTGAAGTCAAGATATACCTGGAGCGCACGCTCCAGGTATATTCATACTTCTTAATGAATGGAAGTAGGCACAGCCAACTATCTTCTCGCTGTCAACCATGCACTCTTTAATCTCCATGTTGTATTGTGTGTTCGTCATTAGGTTGAATCCACAAACACAACAACATATTTTGGGTAATTTTTTTTATTGATGTTCTCCTGTTTCTCTCTGTCATTGCACAGTGTAGACTCTGTATTGGCCCTACCTGCTCCTTCTCTGTGACAGGTTTGCTGGGGATTCTTTGGGAGAAAGAGAAAACATCTCCACGGACAGGGTCAGAATCAGGGCCTGCAACATGACAACAACGAAAATGAGATGTGATTAATATTAGGAGTGTGCTAACAGTTTAGTCCACCCAAAACATACACCTCAGTTCATTGCTAAATTAGGCTTAGTTTTGCCAATGTGAATAAAGTCTACTTTAGTTTAACTACATGCTTGAGCATGACAAAACTACTGCATTAGATTGCTGCCCCCCCCCCCCCCCCCCACACACACACACACACACACACAAATGCTAGCCAAGTAACTAGCATCACAGCTAAGCTAACATAACCAAACTAGCTTACTTATGAACAACAGCGGCAACTTACACCGCGTTTCTCCTCCATGGCCCACACTTGTCTTGTTTTTTTCCCCTGCGGCCTTACACATCAATCTCCTCGGCGTGTCTTCCTCCTCCGCCGCCTCTGTCACATTGTAGGATAAAGTATTGTTGTTGAGCTTTGGTTTCTTGTCATTTAAAAGGTATTTTTCGCAGACACCTTTATGTTTAGCCCGCTTGTTCCCGCGCTTAATCCCGGGCTTGTTCCTCTGGCATTGAGATTGGGGGTCGGCCTGATGTTTTTGCGTGGAGCTAAACTGAGGCACAAACACAGCTGGCGACATATTTCCGGCATTAAAACTAAACTTTACAGACGGAGCGGCTTTCAAGTTTTTGAACTTCATGACTTTAACCTGGTGGGACCTTTAGACCAACAGCCGTTTGGTGAGACCATAGATAGTATAATAAATGGATAAAGCATCATGGCCGACCTCAGTTCACCGAGGAGCATCCCTTCTTTTTTGGCGTGAGCGCGCCGCCATTTTGCCTAAATTTGACTCCGCCTCACTTCCTCGTACCAAAAAAGGGCATGTAGTGACGTTGGGGGGAGGGAGATACTCCCATGTAGCTGAACTACCGTGACGTACACCGAGTTAGCAACATTAGCACGAGCCAGGAGCTAAGCTAACAGCACTCGCTCTACTAGTTAGCCTACCGGTAGACGAGCTCAGCCTCAATCACGTAATTCCCTGCCTACAGTTTGGTCCAACAACTCCAACAGAGCTGAACATATTCTCAATATCACCTCCGAGCTCATTAAAAAGCTCATAGCTGAAACAAATGTCTTCTAGTGTTGACTAAGGGCTGAACAAGCTGATCTCAATGTATTTGTAATAATATTGATTTTATTTTGGTCTTCAGACTGAAAATGTTATTAACAGTAGGCCTAATACATGACAAGGGAGGACACATTCGATCTATAAATAGATGAGAACACTAATTTAATAGCCTATGATTTTGAATATACATATATTATATAAAATATTTAGAGCAGGTTTTTATGTTAAGGTGCAACAGTTGAATTAAATGATTAAATACACTTTCTATCGCTTCTATACAGCCACTGTTGAAAGCATCCTCACCTCATCCATCAGTCTGATTTGGTAGCCTTGACTCACTCTCCCGGAAGAAATTACAGTGCATCAACAGAGCATACAAAATTATTGGCACCCCCCTCCCTTGAATTACTATCCCCCAAACTGACACTACACAGAGCCCAAGATCATCTCTGATCCCACTCACCCTGCACACTATGCCTTCCAGCTACTTCTGTGAGGTGTTACAGGACAATTGCCTCCAAAACAACCCGGTTCAAAAACAGTTTTATTCCCACTGCAATTAACATTCTAAAATCTGAACGCTGAGAATTAATCACGGCCCTTTTGTATTTTGTAATGTGCCTGTCTGTATCTATGTCTAATGTTCAATGTTAAATTGGAACCTGTACCAAGGAGCTGTACTGAAAACAAATTCCACTGGCTGTGTGGTCATTAAAAGTATCATCATCATCATATCAGAGAATCCACTCTTTTACAAGTCACCAATTAAAATATCACTTGAGTAAAAGTAGAACATTATGTTATATTAAAAGTACTTGTGAAAATGATTTTGCTTGTATAAGGAAGACTCAAAGATGACCCAGGTAAGGATTAAACAGTGAAGAAGGAAATATTCACATCCTTTACTGAAGTAAAAGTACAAAAACCAAACTGTTAAATTACTCTGTTACAAGTAAAAGTTTTGCATTGAAATTTTAACAGGAGAAGCTATATGAAACATTCTTGGCATATTTTCATTAAAAATTACACTAAAATAGTCAAAAGATAATACATTTGGGTCTGTTAAGTTATCAATTAATAATATTATGTTTTTTTTATATATAATCAGGGCTATGTAATGTTGTAAAACACTTTACTTAAGTTAGGAACAAATACCACAAAAAAAAACTTTAAAGATTTTCTACAGAGCAGGAATACTTCTACAAGGACGGACAGTGCAGAACAAGATATATCACAAAATATCACAATCAATGACAATTATCACAAGCAGATAAGATGAGGTTAGTGTGAATGTAGGTTGACTTCAGCAGCTTGCTGCCAGATGAAGGGCCACACCGTTGCTCTTTCACCGTGGAGATCAGGGAGAACAGAGGCACACATTCATCCCTCCATGTTAACCTGGAAGAGGACAGAGAGACAACCACTGAGTCAAACAATACAGAAAGAGTCAGATAAAAGTAATGCACTAGGCAATCAATAATTTTTCCAAAAATAACGTTTGGAATAAAGGAAGAAACAGCAAAAATTGTATATTTATTTTTGAGTTAATGCAGATGTAAATATGCATATATATTTACATCTGCATTAACTCACACAGTATGATAACCGTCATAATATCCACGGATAACACAGCTGCGGAAACACAGCCACAATTGTATATTTAATTTGAGTTTATACGACTGTTATAAAAAAAAATAACCATCGTTTTATCCGCGGAACGGAGCCACATAGCCCCTTCATCTATAAACATTATTGAGCGCAAACTTGTGAGCATATATTTTGTCACAAAAGTGTTCCTACGCCATAACACATAGATAGTAAAAGGTTTAACTGGACCGATCAGCCCAACTTTTGTTTCTGAACCGATAACATTACGTGCCCAGGTCTGACCATAGACTGTCGTTAGCAGCATGGAGCCTTCAACAAACCTCGGGCAGAGACACACCGGCTCCACAAGCATGCAGCCAACATGATTTATGATATGATTTAAACAGATATTCAACACGTATTCAACACAGTACCATGCCCATAAACTGTAAAACAGCGACCCTCACGGTCCAAACACCGCCCGAACCCTCCCGGTGCTCAAGTCATGGTAGTGGCTACTGGCTATTTATTTAGCTGGCATAACAAAGCTAACACTGTCACTGTGACACTCGCGAAACTAACATCTTTTAATTTGTTCTATAGGCTACAGTGTACGGTTGTAACATAACAATAATAATTGTAAATACAGTGTTACTCACCGAAAAAAACTGGCAACCACAGTCCTTAATCCATCGTTGGTACAGTTTACCAAAGAACAAGACGGCTTGGCCCCAAGCAGCACACGAATGGAGGAATGAACGCACTGCTGTCTACTGAGTTAGCATGCTAACCCTTACAACTAGCCTTCGAGGTTGAGTGAGGGACAGAGGCTAGCTGTCAATCAAGAGGCCGCGCCCCTAAAATTCATATATTTTAACCTCCAATAGAATAAAAACTAGCCTGCTAGAAGGAAATTCACCCCCCTCAGAGTTGTCATGGAGATATGAACTAAACATACAGACTAGAATGGTTTTTCAATCCAGGCCTGAAATAGGTTTAATAATGCTGTGAAAACGGCATGTTTAACATTGGAGTCAATGAGAGATGGCTCTCTTCTGCATACAGCTCCCAGTGGCACTTCCGGGTTACTACAGTTGTGGTCACTTCCTTATTGGATGCTGGTAAAAATCGCTGAGGTTGGGGCTTGGGTGAGACCTGCCTGAAGCGAGCTAGTCCTTTAACATTGGTTTCTCTCGCGCCGCTCAATTCAATCTGAATGGGGAGGGGCCAGTAAAAAAAAAATGACCGGGCTACTCCATGCATGGTGCCCCTGGGCCATGGGCTTACTCCGCTAATCAGGGGCAGGGCTTTCATACATGCTTTCATACCATGTTTCATACTATAGGCTTGTAGCCTAGCCATGGCTTGTAGGTTTCGATGTAAACATAGATTGATAAATGTGAAGCTGGCCAGAATACAACGTTGTATTTTCTTGTGCCTTAACAGGCAAGGTACATTTAAAGTGAATGATCAAAATCAATACATTTTAAAAACATGTAGCCTAATATTTAGCCTATAAAAATAAAATACAGAGTTAAAATGTATTTTATAGTAGGATAGGCATAGGCTGGTATGATATTCTGACGGTATCATAACCTAAGCAAAAGTACCACGGTTTCACGTACTACGGTGTTGTGAAATCACAACAAAATAACACAAAATAACAAATTAAATTTGATAGAGTAATCTTACTCTATCAAATCTAATGTGTTATATAGAAATGTGGTGTTAATTAAAATAATAATGGTTTTACCAGCTGAAGACAATCAAACAATGATCTTAAAATGATTAGGTAATTCATTCATAAAATATTGGGCTTCCTAACAAAAGTTCCAAATGTCTGTAAACTTAATTATTTACTTGTGTAAATCGAACTCAATCAATCTGAAGAAAATAAAATTAAAATAGTATTAATAATTTTGAGTAAACAAGCACCCTGAAATAAAGTGAGCCAGTGTCAAGTGATATTGTGTTTACGCATTATGGTTGTATAATTGTCTTAATAACCTCATTCATTATATTTTGGTCAACAGTGTTTGTACACTGTTCACTCTGTAATACGGCTTTTACTAGACTAGAAAAGGTTTTGTTGGGATTAAAGGGGAGGTTTAGGTTTAGCGTTAAATAGCACTCACCAAGGCATGAAATAAGCCTGGGCCTATAAATACCTCTGACCTTATTCAACTTTACTCGCCAGATGTGCCATTAAAGTGTTGTCATAACAATGGCATCAGGTGTGAGATTTCCAGTTTCCAAGGTGGCTAGCGCGCCTTTGAAAATACTGAACTAAAAAAGTTTTTTTTTAAAAACACCTATACCCTGCGTTCCAAATCACATACTCTTTCTTTTTACTATACTACAAACTAAAGTACAGAGGAGTTTTAGAGCCACAGGAGAGAAAATAAAGAAGATGATTTTTTTTTTTTTTTTTTTCATTATGTCGAGAAATGTCAAGAATAAAGATGAATACTCCAAAATGTATTTGGAGTTAGTGGGACATCTAGGTGTTTTCAGCATACTACGATTGACATGCATGTATTGGGACATCCTAAATCTTTTTCTGGCTTACTTAATAGTATGGATATTGGAACGCAGGGATAGTTTCTCGTGAATCAATTAGGCATATGGTTCTTCCTCACAGCTGTTTTATTCGTTCAACATCTCACATTACAAATACTTCAAATGTATGCATACAGTTACAAACAGTTGGCAGCAAATGAATATATGACATTAGATCTTTTGTTTTTACTTCGATACTACAAACCAACTATAAAAACTGACTTCTGTATTGTAGCGTAAATTAATCAGGAAGAAAATATAAAAAAAAATTGGAACTTACGTATAAATGTGAAAGGACTTAATAAAAATAAAAATGATATCAGGTAAAAAAAAAAGGAAAAAAAATAGTCAATAAATATAACCTTCCCAGCATACAATTAAAAACTATTGAATTTTTTTTGCAATCAAGTAATACTAAACAGACATGATCATTCTTTTTCATCTGAAAATGTGGAGCACAATACAGCAATTAGAAAAAACTAGACACATCAACGAGTTTTAACACATCACCCCAAAAATATAACAAAATCTGATCAAAAATGATAGTTATACATTTCAAATTGAAAATATAGCAAATGCTAAATACATTACCGACCTAGTATATACAATGTTTTCAATCACAGTAGCATGGTAGTAGCAAAATAAGTAAATAAGCACAAAACTAATGTTTAAAAATAAATTCAGGTATAAATTAGTTTTTTTTCTTCTTCTTGCAAACATCAGCATGAACAATAGGAAACAAACATTGTGTAAATGACTGCATGGTTAATATGGGTTAAATGATTTTTATACTGCGGAGACTTGTTTTTCTGGAAAGAATAAGTATTGCACATAATGGCTCAAAAAGTTAACTTGCAACATTAAATCACATTCAGGTTTATGTCCCAAAGCATGCCACATCACAAAGGGGGGTCAAGTGATCAAGTCTCCTCATCTACGTCCTACTTGAGTGTTCCTCTACATTACAAAAACGCATCCAAAGTGTTGTCACCGTGTAGATTTTGCATAAACATCATGTCTGTGTAAGGAAGGCAGACTCCATCATGTAAAGAGAGGCTACAAGAGATAGCGGATCTCAACGAGATTAAGAAAAAGAAAAGTGAAAAAAGGAGAAAGTAAGATCTAGTGCATTACATTAGGTCCTGCATTGACACTAGTCATGTTATTTCTGTATTACATTATGCATGCCAAGAATAAGTAGGACTTACAGGCAGTCCCAGGAAGAGGATCTTAAATATTCAAACAGCTGTTATCCACTCCAGTGACAGAAGGGAAAGATTTTCACATTGACCAAAGCCAAAAAACATTTACCCTATTGATAATCTTATTGTCTACACCTAGGAGAGAAATGTCAGAATATATTTTTTCCAAGACTATCAAAATCAGCTTAGAAAGGTCTTGTCATGCCTTAGGATCCTGTAATTATGTTTATCAGGACAATAGAGAATCCATATATGACTGGCTATAAGGATAGCCTACATTTTTTAATTTTTGTTTTTAATCTACAGAATCACACCAATGCACCAGACAATTTTCAGATTTTACCAGCACTTAAATATATAAAAGCTAATTGAAAATTATATTAATATCATTCATTTTCTTTTTTAAATTAAGTTTACCATAAATGCAGATCTCTTAGTAACAAAGGTACAAAATTATTTTTCACCAAGTGAAAAAAATGAGGTATTGCAAAAGGAGTTCTCCCATCTGTGAAAAATGTGCCTAAAATGACTATTGAAAAAAATATTTAGAAAAGTAGTGCATAATAAATGTATATATGTTCATGACAAAATAATCAGCTATAAAACACTGTACAAAAATCAGCAGGCCATGTATAAAATAATATCTTTATCTCTGTGACAGCAAATTTCTAGCTACTACCATATCCAACCACAAGACTTGTGATAGAAGCTCCAGTCATGGTAGAGCGTGCAGTGGTACACCATGAGGACAGCTCAGGGAGACTGGACTGTGCATTCCCATTAGTTTGTACTACATTAGCATGTTAGCTTCCAGTGCTAATATCCCTGACAATATAAAGTGAGCAAATACTACTGCCAATACCTGAGCCCTGAGGGGCTGTGTCATTATTAAGCCGACACCCACAAACCGAAACTCCAGACAACTCTAGCCTTCTCCTCTGCCGTAAGACAAGAGGACATTATCCTGAACACCCTCAGATCAACATTATCTGCTTTTTGATGACGTGTTGTAGGCCAATCTTTGGTTTGCCCTTTTCTGGTTACAAAGTGTTGACTTTTGAAACCAAGACCTAAAAACTCATGCCAGCAATCTAAACGTGTGCCAGACTGAGGGGGAGATTTTGTATTTGTGACGTGGCCAGATGCTGCTATACACCGAGCTTCTTGGAGAAAAAAAAAACTCAATGGTCCGACCATCTGAAACGGTGTTCCTCCTCTGTTCAACCCAAACATTTGAACTCAACCTTTGGTAAAAATGGTACTGTTGTTCTCTAATCCTGCAAGCGAAAAGTAAGAAAATGCACCCTTCTTAAAACTCAACTTCCATAGTTAGTATACAGATTTAGGTATGATGAACCTCACTTAAATTTTATGTTACTCTTGACAACAAATGTAAGCAGCTTTGCCAGCTAACACGAAAAGAAAGTACAGTCAAGTCAGAAAACATCTAAATCCAAATCTAATGCATCCATATGCTCATGCACACTTAAAGTCAAAACATAAATGGGATTTCACTCTCTTATTAGCATTTACTTATTTTAGAAAGGCCGAATTTAAAAAATAAAAAATAAATTAAGTTCTTTTTTTTTGTTTAACTTAAAAAGAAAAGTGCATTTATTTTTCATATGGTAGCCCATAGCCCTTCCCTAACTACCCCTTTTCTCTCAATCCCTCCCCCCGTTCCCCTTGCCCTCTCTGGCCTCAGTTCCAGCGGAAGGAGATGTGTCGTGGTCGGTCCCCTCCCTCCTTCACCAGCGGCTTGTGGAACTCTCGGCCGGCCCGGGAGTGGATGGCTGCCCAGCAATACTCACAGTAGTACTGCAGGCAGGTCACGTTGGCGCAGAAGAAAGGGGCAAACTTTCCCCCACAGCGGGTGCCCTGGCACTCATCACACAGCTGGTCGTCCAGGACATATGGCTTCACTTCCACCTGAGCAAGAGCCATGAAATGGAGGACAGAGTCAAAATGGAGGTCGAGAACATTTGGAATGCACAGCAGCACGTTAAGGTAGGTTGGAATGAATATTTCATGAACATCCACTCTTCCATTTTGAAGACCTGAAGAGGGCCGCTGCTAACATCAGATGGGACTCACCCGTTTATCAATCTCCCCGTGCTGCAGTTGAACAAACCGGGCACTGATGGCTGCAATGTAGCTTTGCTGATTGGAGAAGGCTACTCGCCCTGCCCCTTTGGGATACTTCAGTTCAGGGTCTGTGTCGATCCCAGCGTAACACACTCCCCCATACAGACGGTCCATGATCATGGCAAGCTCCACTAGGATACACAATGCAGGGTCAACACTAGTCCAGTTATGAGACTTCATTACATCTAGGGGTCATCACACACACACACACTCACACACACACACACACACACACACCCACTTACCTGCACGGAGGGGGCGTGGGACGCCTCCTACAAAGATAGTTTTCCTGGGATCCAGCGGCTGAGAGCCGTCCATCACAAAGTCACTGTCATTTAGGTTCCAGGGCCTGATCTGAACCTATAAAATGATTAAAACATTTACAAAATGAGTTTCCTCTCAGTAACGGTTATATACACACCCCTTTGCATGCAAAATACATTCTGGATTAGAAAATGAAAAGGGCTTGCTACTTATGTAATATGGATTAACACGTGTATTTGGTTCAATATGGTCGCTGTTGCAGGATGTCATTGGAAGTGTGAAAGGGCGTTTTCCCAAGAAACCCCTGGAATGACGGTGAAATCCTGTGAATGCATTTTTTTTTAAGATTTGGAGGGACATAGATGAAATGGGGCCGAGAGGGGAATGACTACCGGTGGGACTCGAATCAGGTCACTGCTAAGAGGACTGAGCTCTAACCACTAGGCCTCTAAACCACCCAACATTTTACATTTTGTGAGGCAGGACACAGAAACATCTGCATGATATAAAGGGATGAGTAAACAAACCCATCATAGACTACAGCTAAAATGAGGCTTCAATGGCTCAGGATTAGTTTATGGACAATTTTTCATGTTGCACTGAAAATATAAAGTGAGTGCACAAAACCTTATCATCTGACGCATTATTGCAGCAGAGCATTCATTATACAGTTTCTGGGATATTATCACCAGACACACAAAGAGCAGTTGTTTTGTGGGTCTATGCTTTTGCCATTTGTGTTGGCAAGGCGCATAACAAGCAAGTAGCAGCTAAAAAGAAGGTAAAACTCACAGGCTTGTCTTTGATGGTGGGACTGGAGACACACAGGTAAAGCTTGCCGTCCTCCTGGATGCAGGCATCGATCAGGGCCTGGACAGAGCTCTCGTCTTGGAACAGCAGGAAAGCATATCCTGGAAAAAGGTTGGACATGCAGAAAAATGAAGCGCACACACACAAACATACACACAACAAGCAAATGACTTGGCATTACCATTTGCTGTAGTCGACATGCTGGCGCAGAAATATACGCGTTACAAACTGGGTTGACTTACCTTTTGGTGGGAAATAGGACTTGCTCTCTGCCTTGTGAGGCCAGTCAACAAACAAGTGACCAAATCTGCGGAAACTGGCAGTGATTTCATCTGAAGAAGGGAACGAGTTTGGCACATCAATCAGTATATTTAGTGCTGCTCTGAGTTTCATAAATACACAGCAAAGGAAAGGTGTGTTTTGTGAATTATTTCTTTGTTGTAACAAAGCTTCTTGGCAATTAATATCATACTGTGGGAAAACCTGCTTATTTCCCTTTAACAATGGTGCTCGACCAAACACAAAAGTCCTTACTTTTATGTGCTAAGTTTATATGACAGTAAAATCACATACCAATCTAATGCTCAGTAGTGTAGGTTTCTTATGGCTTTTGATAAAACAATGTAGACAAGCATTCTCTGTAGTAGTAACACATCTTTACCTTCGTCTATGTCCGGGGGCAGTCCTCCAACAAAGACTTTGCGAGAGTATCTCTCCACACGTTCCCCGTTGAGGTGGGGGAAACAGTGGGCTGAGCCCAGGCCAACCAGCCCCTGCTCACCTGACTCGTCCTCCCCAAAACGCTCATCCTCCATGGGGAACAGATTGGAATGGCCTGGTGGAGACAATCATCTGGATTACACATATTGGTTCACCACTAGTCAAGGATGAACCACAATTATGTTCAAGAAGTAAAAGTGTATGTAATATTACAATGAGACTTGATTAGACCTAAATAAATGGAGGCGAGACACTGCAGGGCAATAGGGGGAATGTTTTAACGATATCATCATTACACTTTACCAGTTGATTTCTTACTTTAAATTAGTTTTTGCAATAACCTTCAGAATGGTGTTAACAATGATCATGGAAGGTTTAGTTGATGTGCGTTCTTTTGAAGTTGAGATTCTTGAAAATAACTAATGTTGAGATAATAGCAGTTAAAGATGTTTGTATAATGGCAGATAAACAGAAACGGTTTTAGTCTATTAAACACCTAAATACGGGGCGCCCTTAGCTCAGTTGGTAGGGCATCCCCCCCATGGGCCTCGGCCAGCAGCAGACCCGGGTTCGATTCCAGCCCACGATCGTTCTCTGCATGTCACTCCCCTCTCTGCCCCATTTCAACTCTGTCTATACACTATCAATAAAGCATAAAAATGCCCAAAAAAAATCTTTTAAAAAATAATTAAAAAACACCTAAATACACATTTCGGACATTTTATCAATACAAGTTTGAAAGACATGATATGGAAGCAAAATAGATAGAAAAAAAAAATCAACGTGTTCTTGAAAAATCGATGTTTTTGCCTGCTGTGTCTCGCCCTAAATAACATGAAGAAATATACATACAAAAAGCAGCCATGATCTCCAATGTTAATGACACAGTTAAAAGCGCGAGTATTATCACTACTACAGTATATCTTTGCAGGCAACCTTGGAAGGCTTTTTACACCCTACAGACAAAAGGGACTCGAAGCCTGACAAAGATCACAGCGGAATGTTCAATTAAACAGCCAAGCAGACAAACACACACGTATACCACATTGAGGGAGCCATTACTGCCATTCTAAATAACAAGGCAAGAAACAGACACATTCACAAGCTTTACCTCGTCTTCTGCCATAACTTCTCGCTGCATGTAAAACAACACAAGACACTCTTGAGATGGCTTGTTTGAGGAAAAAAGGCACACAGTAAAATAACAGGTGAAAACACTGCAAGGGCTTGAAATTCCGTTGATGATTCACCAGCAAAATAAAAAAAGGAGCTACTGTATCTTAAACTTTAAGTAAGAGTCACTTGCAAGATAGAGAGCCATATTGGTCGTGTTGCACAGTGACTATCATAGCAGTTTAGAAAAAGGAAAAGAAAAGTTATATGACTTTACCACTGCTTTTTGTGGTCATTTGATATCCAGAGGGTTTCTCTTTTGTCTGACCTGTTATGCATATTACTCACAACATTACACTTAAATAATAACCAAAGTACTGAATTGTGAATCTCAACTTGCATTTTTCTTTAAAATGTCCAGCATTTGGCCTACATTCATTTCAAGCCCCTGCATTGTGCTACAGCACTGCTGCATATTTGTATACATTTACATACCATTCATAGGCAGAGGCCCGTCTCCACCCTGGTGAGAGAAGCTGTAGCGACCTACATGACAGAAGCAGAACACCATGTTATGAAATGAGTTCCTCACTGGGGTTACAATTACATTTCATTATTTACGTAAAAAAAAAAACCTTCCTAACCCATTGACATTATGTTAAAATGGGTTTGAAATCAAATGGTGCCTGTAGTTCGATTGACACATTGTGTAAAAAAAGTGTATGAGTAATATCATATGTAAGAAAAATACTGGAATGAGTCAAAGAATGTGTGCCAATGATCAGCAGGTTGAGAGAAGCTGACTGACAAAAAAGTGTTGGAAAATACCCTCTTGACAAATGTGGAAGTGTGAGCTGGCCCAGATTAGCATCAGAAGAGCTGGCTCTTCCTTTTCAAGATTGATAATAACAGAACTCAAATGTTTTATTAATGAGAGAGTCCAGATCACAGAGTCTCCACAGCTAAAAATGTCGCAGGGGATTGAATACATGACTGACGGACAAGGACGACAAAACTAACTGATTTGAGTTGGCCTCCTTCATGATATATGATAGTAAACTTTGAGAAATACTCTTTTCACTGTAAAAGACATATTTTATTAAAATGGATTTTTTTTTGCACTTAAAGTACAATTTTGCCCACAATTTGTCTAAAATTGGAGATTTGAATGTTGATATCCAATCTGCTTACTGTAAACTGCTTTTCAAATCTCATTAAGAGGGGACATTATTTCACTTTGGTCCAATATTAAAGGTGAAGTATCAATATATTTATGTTAATATACATGTTAAATCGCTCTATATTCATACAGTGATCACTTATATAGTGTGCGTGCGCCTTTCATAACTCCGATCTCTCAGTCACCCGCTCTGCATGCAATCGGCAAATAAACTTATCTGGTATCCCGAAACTGATATCCAATCAGAAGAGAGAGAGCGCTGCAAACTGGTACACGCGCAGAGCAACAGATGGGTGAATGTTTATGTGCCTACAATGGCTGAGAAGTTAGCAAAGCTCATTAATGTTTCATTTAGGATGGTTACACTAAATCATTACAAGACATGCAGCTGTATTAAAAAAAAAAAAAAAACTCTGGTTAACACCCACTAAAAAAGACTAACTCAAAACGTACACTATTAGCATCACCAAGCTACTATTTCTGGGATCCGATAAGCAGCATGAAGGTTCAAACTGATGTCAGCATTGTGAAAAAAGAATACCCAATTTCTACTCGCTGTCGAGTACGTGCGACAGCTGTATTTATGTACAGCCAGCTAGTGAGAAAAGCTATATCCTCTCCTCGCTATTGTTAGCATGGGAACCAACCTTTCAAGGAGTCCTGCTCAGCCCTCATAATGTCAATCAGGGAGTTCTCCAGGGAGTGCATGCTGAAACCATCAAAGGGCCGTGTTCTCTCCTGCTGAAAGAGACCAAGACAAAACAATTAGAACTCCTCGCGTCACCACATCACCAGCTACAGCAGCACAGGCTCATTGCTAATAGAAAATATAACCTGCAAAGAATATCCCCCGTACAGCAGAGAGCCATGGAAAACAGAAAATGGAGGCCCAGAGTGTTACACAAATTCACCTCTGTGTAACTCTGCAGCAAACACTGTATCCCATAGCGTCACATAAGAAGGTAAGCTAGATATGTTAGGAGATACAACTAAATCATCCGTCTAACCTGCTGATGTACACTTTGTACAGAGAGAGATAGAGAGAGCAAAGAAGCTGCTCTGTATTTTACTTTGACCAATTATTTATAACCATTTGATCAAGATGGGTATGAAGATTGAATGGTTTGAATGGAATGTTCCTTCTTGTTTTGAATACAAATTCTAATTCTTAGGAAGAGTCTTAGGCAAAAAGATGTATGCATTTGGAACAATTCCAAATAGGCAGAGTGGCCACGATAAGTTATATATGTCATACGCGTAACACAAGTGGATGGTGCCTCCCTGTGTATCTAAACGCAAAGAAGAGCACAAGACTTCTCCAAATCAGGGCAAGAGGAAGGCCATGTGATGAGAGCAGATGATAACTCTCCTTCAACGAAATGCTCTAGATAAAACCTCACACACACACAATAAGTTTCAATTTATCCGTTTAGTCTGGCTAGTCGACTGTCACGTATCCTGTTTTTCCTCAATGGCTTATTTGTTGAATTTGGTACAGAGAAGTGTGTTTGATAGGATAAACAGCAATGGGCCCCAGGAGGACACACAAGACATGTTTTTTTTTACAATATATATTCCTATAGGGGTCAATGTCCAAGTCTGTCGCTGTTTATGATTGAATATCAACTGTGGTATACATTTTGATTACCTGTAAAAAAAAAAAAAAAGTGCGTCGCAATATCAAAAACACCAAGATGTCTGATAGCGAGAGCAACGTGTTAGCCCGGGCCGCAACACTACCTACAGTGTCGTCCACTAGTGCAAACAATGTCGAGCTGGGTGAAAATAATAGCCCGTGGTGTAGTGGTTAGAGCACTGCCCGTGGTCGTTACCCCGCATGTCATTCCCCTCTCTGTTTCTCCAAAGCTGTCATAAAAATAAAATCATAAAAAAAATTTAAAAATCTGCATCTCTGCGACAGACACAGGACGTCAGGAGATCAAGAGTAGCTGGAATTGCTTTAATGGCCATTGGCCGGCAAAACATCCTGTTACCTACCGTACTTTTCGGACTACAAGCCGCGACTTTTTCCCCGTTTTTCGACCCTGTTATTACACAGCACAGTATATGTTCTGTAGCTACTAGGGATGGGCGTTAGTAATCTACTCCTCGTTTCAAATGATCTCGATTGGTGGATGAGGAAAATCGTTTTTTGTTTTTTTTAGTGTCTGTAGCCTTTAGGCCGGCCGGCGGGCCGCCCCTATTTTAAAATGTTATATACGTGTACAAAACGGCACAAAACGGATAAAATAAAGTTTAACAAAATTAAATATTTTGATCCAAGTTAAATAAACTAAGCGTTGTGTCAAACAGCAACCGCAAATAACTGCCACCTCCGTGCAGCGCAGCCAGTGTGTGTGGTCTCCACAGCACCGCGGAGCTGAATGCGGTGCTGGAAAACTTGGATAGTCACGTAAAGAAGTCAGGCTGACTTCGGGCACATTCGAGCCAACGACAGTTAAGAAGCCTTTATTATGGAATATAGGATTGAGATTCAAAAGCCGACCGGTGTAACGGTCCGTTAATGAGGTATTAGTCGCGGTAATTAGTCACGGACACGGAGTGGGCATACGTGGTTGGATATAGCCTACTACTACTACTGCTTTGGTGAGTTATTTAGCCTATCTATGTGTTTAAATTGTAGGACAATAATGTTATTGTATTTGCTGCCCTTCTTATTTTAAATGGTGTCTATTTTGATTGTTAGCCAACTACAGCCCATGCTTTTTTTCTCTCTCTTTTTTTTCTCTCCACCGCAGACCTACTCGATCGGTTTAAATTGTGGCCCGCTTATTTAATTACTTTCAGTTAGGAAAATGTGTTTTAAACTTGTGGAAAATAAATCCTTACAATCATATGGTAACTGTGACTGTTTGACAAGAAGCATTAAGCGCAGGTTATTGGCTTTATTGCGATGCACCGTTCTGCTGACAGATGCGCTGCGTTCTAAAAATTGAAAAAAGTTTAACGAGGAATCGATTGATCCTCGAGGAATGCAAGCGATCACACGAGTAGTGAAAACACCCGTGCCCATCCTAGTAGCTATTGCACTAAATGGTAACACTTGAATACATTATTCAAATATGCAACTTGTTTGTTGAAATGTTAATAAATGGGAGCTTCCTCAAGCAGCCATCTCTTTCCCGACAATCCCCTCTGTGCACGAATTCTTACATATGGTAATTAAACATAACACCTGCGGCTTATAGTCCAGTGCGTCTTATAGTGCGGAAAGTACGGTAAGTTACTTTGTATTTACATTTTGACTTGTGCTGTGTCGCTGTATATAATGCCTTGTCTCTACTATTGCGCTATAATGTTGCTGCCGCTGCCACCATGTGACATTAGAAACAGTGAAATAGGTTATCCATCATCAATTAAGGTAAGCTAGCTAGTTGGAAATGAAGGATGGGAAAATGCTCTTCACTTTGCTTTGCTTCTGCCTGCAATCACCGATAATTTTTTTTTTTTTTTTTTTTTTTTTTTAATCTTCATGTCACATTACGTGAATGTCCTTCTATAAAATGGCGTCCCACCATCATTTTCTACATACCAGCCTGATTTCTACCTGCAGTAAGTATGCTCACCTGGAAGGGGTAGACACTGTCACTGCGGCTCATGCTGTCCTCCACCCAGCCCTTGTGATTGAAGCCAGAGCTGTTTCTGGGGAACTTCTGAGAGGGAACCTGCAGGACACATGGATTCAGTTTCATACCAGACCAGCGGTATTGTGTGACATATGTATGATGTCATATCAATGCATGCAAATAGCTCCTAAGCTTTTATTAAGCCTCCTTTCCACTGAGCGGTGCGGTTCAGTTCGGCATGCATTTGTGTTTCCATAGTCAAAAGTTGGGAAGGGAATCAACATAAGTGAACCGTGCCGCACCTATTTATTTATTTGTTTTAGATTACTTTTTTGGCATTTTCAAGCTTTATTAGATAGAGCAGAGTTGAAATGGGGAGACAGAGCGAGAGAAGGGGGATGACCTGCAGTAAAGGTCCACGGGTCGGACTTGAACCCGCGACCACTGCAGCGAAGGCCAGAGCCAATATGGTACGCGCTCTATCCACTACACCACCGGAGCACCCCGTGCCGCACCTATTTTCGTCACCCTTTCATTGGCATACCAAGCCGTCCCGAAAATGCTAGAGCTACAGACAGGGGTCTGTTGATTGGTCGACAGAATCATAATTTCTGTGTTTGAGATGAACCACTGTGTGTAGTCACCTCGGCAAGAGTGTAGAGTCTTGTGTTCAGAGTAAAATGTCGACCCACAGCTCTCTGTTTATAGTGGGCCGTTTTCCTCTTCTTTGAATTAAAATCAGTGGGCTATACTGTGTCCCACTGCTAAGATGTCACCATAGTAACGTAGCTGCCGCGCCCAGTGGCGTTCAACGCAGTGGAAACGCAAGCCAGATCTAAAGTTACGGTGCTGAACCGAACTGTGCTGCTCAGTGGAAATGAGGCCTTAATGGACTTAAATAATTACTAAAATTAAAATAGTGCTCACATGATTAACTTACAACTGGTTTATTGTTTGATCATGCTGCCTTTGCTCTAAAGTTCATGTATATATTTGACTCATATTTCAATATATTGCTTCTCTTTTATATTGCATAGTTTATTATTTCAGTAATTTCCTCTTTGTTATGTCTTCCCGTGTTATTGTTTCTATTTCTACCTTTAATTGTTTTATTTTAAATATTTCCCAATGGACAGGTGTTGAAACTAACACTTAAACAATGCATCTGGTTTGTCCAATGTCATTGTGATCCATTTCAAATCAAATCTAACTAGCTAGGGTTTGAGATGGTCAATCTCATCTACCTGGTTGTTGGGGAAGGACTTCTTCAGCGGGGAGATGGAGTTCAGCCCCGTCATCCCTCCGCCGACCCCCCTCCGGTACTCTCTGACGCCCTGTGTGCCCCCCCAGCCCCCGTAGCCACCGGGGCTCCAGGAGGTGGAGGTGGCGGTGGAGGGGCTCTGGTAGCTTCCCCAGGGTGAGGGGGGTTTGCTCTGGGCGGGGGCCAGGTGGGGTAGCTGGGTGAAGGGTCCAGAGCGGTGGGATGCGGGGGGAAGGAGGGCTGGGGCTGGTGAGGGCTGGCCGGGGAGCGCCGGTGCTGCTGGACGCCCTGCTGGCCGTGGGGATGGTAGTGCTGCTGGGGGTGAGGGGCACTGGGCGGAGGGTGATGCTGGGGCCCGATCTGCGGGGAGAAACTCCCTCCCGCTCCGAAGCCAGGCCCGGCATGGTGAGAGAAGTTCTGGAACAGCATGGGAGGAGGCCCGTTGGCGTTGGAGCCGGCCGGGCCAAAGAACCCGCCCACGTCCTCCCCGACCACAGCAGACTGGCTGGAGGGCACGGCCGGGGACCAGTTGTTAAAGCTGGTCAGCGAGGACGAGGAGGAGGTGGACTGGGCACAGCTCGTACCCATCCCCAGGCTGTCCTGGTAGTCGAAGCCGCTCAGCACCGGGGAATCCATCCTGAGCTTCTCCTTGCCGCCGCTGCTCTCCAAAGAACCCTTCTCCAGAGAGCCGTCTTCGGGCAGAGCTCCATCCAGATCTCCCAGGCCTCCGCCGCTCTCCTGTTGGCCCGGGGACAGGGCCTGAGGCTGGACCTTCTCCTCCAGGGCCTTGGACTTGTCCGATGATGAATCTAGGATCTCATCTTGCATGTTGCCGTGCTGGGCTACGGGGAACAGCCAGGCACTGCCGCCCCCATTGGTGGAGCAGACTGTGTTGTTGTTGATGAAGGAGGAGGGGGGCTGGGGGGGTCAGAGGAGGAGGGGTGGTGGTGTGGGTGCTGCTGGGGCTGGAGGTGAGGCGGGATCCGCACGGGGAACGCTGATTTGTTAACGCCACCGCTGTTCTTCACCAGAACTCCAAAGCCGTAGTCCCCCATTTAGGACGCCCAGTTTTATTCTTCAGGTCACTTTTTTTGTCTTTCTTGATCCTAAAATGTGGGTTAAGAAAGGGCAAGAGGGGGAGGAGGGGCATACAAAAAGCATGAAACGCTGTTACAAGCCAGAAAAGACTCCAGGACATACAGTAGGCAAAACTCTGTCTTTATTTACTCGGGGTGTTGCGGTTGATCGTACAAAAGACGATTACTGTCCAACCAAGGAGGGTGAGGGTAAAAAGTGTATTTGCTGGAAAGTGCAAACAGCCAAACTCCAACTCAGGACTGATGTTTTCATCGTTAAATGGACACCTGGAATACTACAACTACCTTACATTATTAAGAATACAAATTCTCCATAACCACAATGGATCTTCCGGTGAGCATGTGATGTGATGCAGTAAAAACAGGTGATTGCAAATGGATAAGAATGAAGTTAATGGAGTGCCCGTGTCTGTGATTTGAATTTGGATATGATGATAGGACAATACTGAGGTTACATGATTGTTGTAGATGTGTTCTCTTTTGTACGATTGCATGTGAAAATTAATTTGAAGTAGAAAAATATCAATCAAAAAAAGGCTGTCACACCTCAAGTTGATCAGGCCTCCTGAAAACCTGTATAAATAAATACATAATTAGAAACCAGGCTCGCCAAAACGCAGTGAATATGCTCGGGCTGCACCCTGCCTGCCTGCCTGCCTTGGTCTTGTGATGCAATCAATGAGATTAAATCATTGACTCGCTGGGGCCATGGGAGGCCTAGCGTGAAATATAACACTCGAATAAACAGGCAGGCAGGCAGGCAAACACCCCAGCCTAAGCCTATAACCAGCGTAGGCAGCTAAACACAGTCTGGGGGCTGGTGAAGCAAGCTGACGTCTCCAAAAAGGTCGTTAGGCAGCTAGCAGCGAGCTAACAGCTGCTCCATGTGCCTTCATATTAATCATGCAGATCACAGCAGTGGTCACTATTTCTTTAAGTGCGTGTATGCATTACAGTGCATCCGTAAAAACGCTCGAGAGACATGTTGGCATACAGTTTACATGGTCAGACACCTACCGAATAATGTTTTTTTTTTTCAGCAATGACCTCCTCATACGCGACCATTTAAACACCCAGGGAAATGTTGGTGACGTCTCCTGTCTGTTCTGGATCTAGGGTAGTTCCCTTCACCGAGCCGCTATGCTAGGATAATAGCCCCATATACCGCAGAGACGCTCGAGCATATTTGCAAAGCAGCTGGGAGGCACAAACCCAATTCGTTAACGTCAGACAACGACCCCTTTGAATTTTCAACTACAGCACACGACACCCCATCAACATTTCCACGACATGACAATTTGAAAATAGTGGAAGTCTCTTTAAACGACCTCGTCTGTGTCGTGTCCTGTAGCCTACGTTCAATGTCACACAGCCTACCAATCCTTGTCATAATTTTTTTTACACCTCGAGTTAACGTAACGCGACCTCGACCGCTTGCGCTAACGTGTCGACGGACGAGCGTATGTTTATGAATTGTGGGGCATAGCTACCTTCAGTTCGGCGTCATGACCTTATCGTTTTGATGTTGCCATTATTATTTTTTTCTAGCGTTTTCCCCTTTTCTGCATTTCACAGGCAGCCGGTGTAAATGGTCTCTCTTCTCTCTCTCTCGCTTAGAGATGACAGCTGGACCAGTCGGGAGACACTTCCGTCTACAAGCCCCGCCCCTGCCGTCAGCAACCAGCCAGTGGACGGCAGGATTTCCCTCTGAAGCCCCGCCCTGCCGTGCTGAAGTCTCGCATTCAGTTGGATGATTGACGCGAGGCCACGCCCACAGTACTCCTTGTCAATGAAGTGCACATGCACCACTAGATGTTCTCCCCCCTATACGGTTGCCTTCAATTCAATGGGAGGGGTTGCTCTGAGGGGAAAAAATACATTAGTAATCCAAAGGAAATGTATTTATCTAAGACTAAAGAAAGTAGACCAATTGGACACAAAGGATTAAAATCCAAGGTCTAATATTTGCAACCACTTATTCTAAATGCAGATGAGTTCATTTAGCTATGCAAATGCCCCCCCCCCCCCCCACACACACACACACACACACACACACACACACACACACACACACACACACACACACACACACACTACACACACACCACACACACACACACAACACACACCTTAGTTAATAGCAGATAGATAGATAGATAGATAGATAGATAGATAGATAGATAGATAGATAGATAGATAGATAGATAGATAGATAGATAGATAGATAGATAGATAGATAGATAGATAGATAGATAGATAGATAGATAGATAGATAGATAGATAGATAGATAGATAGATAGATAGATAGATAGATAGATAGATAGCAAAGTATTGCATAGCAATCTCGTCAAAATATTCCGCTGCTTTTTTTAAACAAGACATTTGATTTTATACTGGGAGTAAAGTGACTTGTGTGAAAAGCTACTCAAGCAAAATAAAAAAAGGCATACATGGGGTCTGGAGTGAATACCGATATGGGTTTGCTGTTCAATTACTGTAAATGCTGTAGCATCTGTTGATCTCTTTGTCTTAACAAAGTATAGCGTTACAGTAAGGTTAAGGTTAAGGATTTACTGGTTTTACAATGTACTCAAAAAAGCACCTGAAAGAGCATGTGAGTGGTTTGCATTGCTTGCTTGAGTTAATCTTGTTAACACAGTGTTCCAGTGTCCCCCCCCCCCACCCCCACCCCACCATAGGCGGACCCACCCTTCATTCGTATCCTACAGTATAGTATCACACACAAACATCACCCCACCCCGCTCCACATGTGTTGCAGGGCCTGTTGGGTTGGTTTAAACAACACAACACTGCAATCCTGATCTACTGGTTTTCTTCTTAAAAAATAACAGACTTTCTGGTCATGGGGGGTTACTGGTGTGATAGTGCCAATATATAAAGCAACCAAGTGAACCCCCTTTTCTATGGGGTTATGGCACTTAATAGCACACACACACACCTGTGTAGAGCTGTGTGTGTGTGTGTGTGTGTGTGTGTGTGTGTGTGTGTGTGTGTGTGTGTGTGTGTGTGTGTGTGTGTGTGTGTGTGTGTGTGTGTGTGTGTTGTGTGTGTGTGTGTGTGTGTGTGTGTGTGTGTGTGTGTGTGTGTGTGTGTTTGAACGTGAATGGCTGATCCACCATTTTATGCAGGCTGCTGTCTGCTAAAGGGTTTTTTGAAGCTGACAGTAACTCGAGCACAGTCGAGTTGTGTGTCAGCGTTTTCTCTTCCCCTCAGAGCAACGCACTCTGTATTCCCCAGTGAAACCTTTGGTTTGCTGCTGCAGGTTCCATTCATTTCATGCAGCTGAAAAGGTAGAGGTTATAACTCCCAGTGCACATAACAGTATATGACATCGTTTGCTGTTCTACCTTTAAGAGGATATTAATCTTTGGGAGGTCAAACAGGAGACAGAAGTGGGGTGCACCCATTCACCCCGGATCCTTCCTAAATGATTCATCCATGGAACTTATAGGCACATGGTCATTAATTCATTAGTTCACACAGGAGCGCGCGCGAGGGGGGGGGGGGGGGTAGATGTCCACAAAGCAAACCGAGACTGTCTGACCATCTCAGGTTTCTCTGCTCTCTCTCTCTCTCTCTGTCTCTATCTCTCTCTCTCAGCCTCCGTCTCAGATGGTGATCTCTGCTGTCTCCATATTGTTAGGGCTCGGTTGTTGCCATACCAACCAAGCAAGCTAGGAGATGTTTTGGTCCAGCCTGGTGGTAGCCCATTGTTTTCCGGCCTAGAAGGTCATTCATCTCCAAGGATCGTGTAATGGTGCAACGAGCGTAAGTGTGTGACAACGCATAATTTCCCTTTACACAGACACTATGATGGGTCACATTGCACACTATGGAGCTTGCTCATCAGCCCAGGCTATAGTGTGTGACAGTGTATGGTGTGCAGGCTACCATGTCAGTTTACAGAAGTGTTGGCTTGTAATGCTTGCAAAGGGCTGATTTATGGCAATAATGTAGGGGAGAACGGGGTAATCTGAGATTTATTTTACATTTACTCCCCTCTAAGCAAGCTAAAATGATTTATCATCAAATGTACACATTTCCCATTAATTCAGGATGTTTCCTAGAAATGGGCATTAGCAGAATTTATTCAAGACAAAGGGCAGTGGAATATGATTGTTTTAAAAAAAGTTGTCAGACCAGAAAAATCAAGGGGGTAAACTGATCCACTTACTTTTTCCACTCTGAAACCACCATAACAACACAATTGTAACAGTTAGAATCCTGAAGCTAGCTGAACCAATATTACGAACTAATGTCTTATAGTAACAGACATGGTGGTCAATAGCAACATTTTCTAACATAACTCTCAAACAATATATCAATTTAATATCAACATAAAAGACAGATATAACCAGTTAGATTAAAACACAGTCTGGGGTCAGAACACAAGACCCTTAGAGCCAGCTAGTGTCTGGGGTCAGAGCAAAGGACAATCAGAACCAGCTCGAACGCCTGGGACTCAGAACACAGGACTAGACCCAGCTGTCTTTTTCTTTATCTTTTGAGTCTTTTTTTCTGCATTTGTTTTATTGGATAATTCATTGAATAAAGACATATTTCTACAGAGTCTATTGATGTTAAATGTCACCCTCCTGTCCCCCACATACATACTTGCCAAACCATGCCCTTGCTGACACCCCTTCAACCATCAACCCCCATCATCTCCAGCCCACATTGTCTTTTGTCTTTTCAAACTAGTCTCCTTGCTACCTCAAATATAATGGATTCATTAAAAGAGGGCACAGACACTGTCTCACTTTACCCCACAGCATTTGTCTTACTTTACCCCACTGCCACAATTTGAGAAAAAAACTAACTCTCTCAGCAATTCAGGCTAATCTTCAGTTATCATTATCACATGGTTTCATATGTTGGTAGTTCATCAACATGTGTGATAGAAGTTGTTCTACCTGAATCAATTTGATTAGGCACAACAATCGATTAAGTTGACAGCAAGAAAATGTACTTTTACGTGCAAAAAAATATTTTTTGTGAAAAAAACATGCTTACAACATCACCATGAGGTCCTCTCTTTCATGGCCAAGGGGAAATGAGAGGGGCTTGAAAACATATACCTCACATGACCAAAAATGTGTCCCGTGTCCTAGATACAGGGGGTGTCTCACATTACCCGATGGCTCACATTCCCCCGTTCTCCCCTATATACGATGCCATCCTCCCAGCAGTATTTTACAGTCTAAACATACATTAGATGCAGTTATTGCTATACCTATCGTGTTTATAAAAGGAAAACGTCCATCCTGGGATTTTGTATTGAATATCCACAGAGATGTGTCACTCGCAGGAGATAGGTTTGTTAAAAATAATGGTAAAAAGTGTGAGCAGCAGAGGATGATATCCTGATTTGGTTTCTCAGACCCTAATCTGTGTCAAGCTCCAGAAATGCTGGACTTTCCATGATGCCACTTGTTGTGGCGTTTTTTTCAGTCTCTTAAATACTCACTTCTATCCACACACTACACCTCCAGACTGTAACACGGGCCTTCTATGTACCAAGCCTGAACTGAGATAAGCCTGATGACAACATCAGGGTAACTTATTTTTGTTGATTTGGATTTTATATTTCCCCAGAGCCACAGGCGACATTATACATCTCTTTTTATGGGCGGAGTTTCCTTTGTGATGACTGAACTTATGTTTGTACAGCCTAAAACATAGTATACATGCATCTGTTGTGCCCTTATTAGGCCGACATTGTTCGGAAACATACTGCTCGTGTGTGCTTCCTGTAACTCAAGGGGTAAAGGAGGATGACAAGAAGTAAAGATTTTACATTTAAAATTAATTTCAAAGTATTACAGACATGAAATACTACTTTGGCGTTAGAATAAGTTGTAGCTTCAATCAAGTATAGGCTTACTTATCCTTCAATTTGAAATACCTTCACCTGCTGCCACCGTTTGCATTTGTATGTTAATAAAAGAAAATATGTCACCACCCAGTGGTCATTTAATATCACTGCACACTCAGAGAGGACTGGTTAATAAAAGCTGCGACACTGTGGCTGATGGTGAAAGGCAAGATTCATAGGATTTGTGTGTGGAATTCCCATATATGGCCAGAGTGAATGCACCTCAGCATACTTAACCTGGCTCCAGAATGACTTAAAGCTCCAAAAAACACCAGCTCAAAGTAACTTTGTCTAAATGTTTAGTGAGGCGATGTACACTGCTGGGACAACTCAAAAAAACTGACACCCTGAACACAACCCGACTCATTGCATACAATCCAGAGGCGGTGACGTAAATGTTTAGGTCTCTCAATAGGGGAGGATATTTCCAGTCCGCCTTCAAACTTTAAACAGACGTATTTCACTGTCAGAAAAAGCAGGGCGGCAAGTCAAAGGAGAATAGGGTGTCTTTTAACGTGTGTGTGTATACCTGAGACGGTGAGGCCTTCTCTGCTAGCCTGCCCACAGCACGTGGAACATCTTACCACCACTGAGTAAATTCTTGCCCACAAGTACATGTTAGTCGTGACGTTTTTTTTGGCCACAATTTGATTCCATTTCAAAATGAGTGAAAACTATATTGATAGACACAACGTGTACAAAAAATACAGACAAGCATATTTTAATGATAACAAGATACATCTGACTCCCATGAGCCCAAAAATATTGATAGGATCATATGTCCAATAGTCTTACAGGTGTGTTACTAACTTCTAGGCCATGGTGTGTATTATTATTTTATTTTTTGTAAACTCTGAAAGCAGAGTCCTTGTGCTTAACAGAGGAAAAAAAAACACGTCATGTGGTGATGGAGCACTGACAATACAGGAAAATGTGGTTAGTTTTATTTCCCCCCTCTGAACACATAAAGAACAGCCATTCAAGCCACTACATTATTACAAAAAAGCCATATCAAACGTAATGACAGAGCTGAAACAAGATTGTCACTTTACACACATACAGTACATTCTCAATAGGATTAGCTTATGTCTTGCGCCGGGATGTCACAGGAATCCCAACTTCCACAACAGATAATAAAAAAAGGAAAAGCCCTCAAAGCCCTCACTGATGAATCAAACTATTGGAGCCCCAAATACCCTCCAAATGACTGGGAAGAAGAATAAAGAAATGACCTTACTGTAAGTACACCAGGGTATAGGTCATACAAAGGGTGGAAAACCCCTTTAAGGTGGAATCAGCCATTCTGGGGAACGCTTGTTGTCAAAATCCCTTTTTTGTCAAAATCAGAGAATATCCCCTCCTCCTACCTGTCTGTACTGTGTATGCGCTGTAAAGGAATCAATTGTCAATAAACATGCAGCCTAGGCTTTGTAAAGTGCTAAGTATACAAAGGGGGCCGCCATAGAAAGCAACATGCCCGTTTTAAGACGCTGTGTAATAACACTGGATTATTTTTATTTTAGCACACACACAGGAGGTACAGGTAGCAGATCGTAAGGAGATGACACTGATTTTGACAAAAAGTTATTTTGACAACAAGCCTTCCTCCAGAATCACTGACTCCTCCAGCTTTAACTGAGCCACAGAATGTGAGCATGTTGTCTATACCTTTTTGCACCAATGGCTCCCCACCACAGCATGCGGTGTTGTGTGTGCTCACAGACTGCACTTCCACAGCTAAAAGCATGGGACTGGCCTGAAATGGTCAAAAAAAGCTTGTGTCAAAAAGCTTGTGTCTGGGAAATAAAAAAGACGGAGTGAATCATCATACAAGAAAAAAAGAAAAAAAAAGTTGAGCATGTCTCTCTCTCCTTGCTCCACCACTCCTCCTCCTCTCTCTCTATCTTTGCCTGTCTGCGTTGCTGGCTTCTTGGCCGGGGTCCAGAGGAATTCTCTGGTGGCCTCAGTAAATATAACATTTAGAATAACAGCGCCAGAGCCCCCGTGTGTGGACTTAACCCAGTTTCCTGGGTCCTTGCTGCGTTTTTGCCTGCGGGTTGGAACGGGGGGAGAATAACAGCAGGCCTTCATGTCTCTCTCTCTCCTGACCCTTTAGGTAAGGAGACCAGAGAAGGAATAAGGGCTAATTTAGAGATCTGGATGGTTTTTCTGTCAACCCTCTTTTTTATGCCCAGCTGGGAGACACCACTGAAGGCTATAACAGCTAGGGGCACACTCTGGTCCTAAGGAGCATGTGGGGAATATGGGACTGGGTGCTGTATAGTTGAACCAGGGGTTGATCAAATGAAATATCCTATACAACGTAGGTGGGCGACTGCTCTGTAAACCTGATCTTATTTTCAGAACACAAAACTGACCATCATCCGAAGTGCAAACATAACTAAGACTTTTGTGGCTCAACATCAATCGTACAAATAGCTCAACATCAAATCTCCTCCCAGGCCGCGACACAGTACCCCCCAACCCCCCCATTCATTTCAAATCACAGAAAAGCGGTCACCGTGGACAATAAACAAGCTTATAGGCACCTTGATTGTGTGTGATTTTTTTTTTTGCATTTGAAAAGAACTGGATTGAACAGCTCTATCCACGCCACAGTTCACCGCAGTTAGAAGGACAAACCCAGACTCGAAGAGAACGCACAATACTCGACAGTTTCGTTAGGATTTGTTAGAAAAACGCGAAACAATGGCGTCTCTCCTGGAGCTATAAACGTGACATTCATCTGTAATGTCACAGAGACACAGAAGCTCTATTTACAACCGATCAGAGATACTTTCTGCATCCAAATGACACCGATGGCCAGGGTAGCACCCACACTTATGAAACAGGAGAGTGCATACAACCTCCTGCTATAGGTTAAGGCTCCCATTCATTGCAAACCCAGACAGCAAGAGGCTGACGACATCGGAGACCAGTCTTGGCTCTATAGTCTTATTTCTAGCTTGGTGAGAAACCTTTATCAATACATAACAAGTGTGAAATAACCGTCCATATTCATAGTATCACATTTGCATTCCTCTTTAGAATGGATTGTTTTTTTTCACTTTCAAGAATGCACAAGTCTGTTATGGCTTTTGTGGCCATCATGCACTACAATTCATATGTGCCAGAACTGGACTTGTAACCTGTACAATTTTTGTATTTAATCAGTCAAGTATCTATAATTATAATACACACTTCCCACTCTGAAACAACAGATGGTGTATGTTACATATCTACAGACCAATGTGTGATGGGTGCAATACTGCGAAGAGAACAACAGACGGCACACCATATACTATGTCATTTATAGTATATCAGTATTGCATATTGTTACTATATTTATACATGTTTATATAAATATAGATAATATTTCTATGTACATTTTGATATTTCAACATTGCATACAGAATAAAATAAATAATACAAATATAATCAAATCGTACGGTAAGTATGATTTGAGTAAATGCTATATTAGAGCCAAAAAAAATTGTCCTAACAGTTGAAATAATCATGATAATAACAATTATTATTCCATACAAAAAAAAAGAAAAAAAGAAATGTAGCCTAAAGTCTGGCATAACAGTACAAGCTACACCACAATTACCCTGCAAGTTTACCATGTGGGACTGCTGGAATGACTGGAGAGGGTTGGAATAAGGACAAGGAAAGGTCGGGGCTTGTTTCCTTCTGCTTAGTCTGTCTGGGAATTTGCGTGCGCGTGTATGTGTGTGTGTGTGTGTGGTGTGTGTGTGTGTGTGTGTGTGTGTGTGTGGTGTGTTGTGTGTGTGTTGGTGTGTGTGTGTGTGTGTGTGTGTGTGCATGCATATGCCTTTGTGCCTGTGCGTGTGTGTGGTGTGTGTGTGTGTGTGTGTGTGTGTGTGTGTGTGTGTGTGTGTGTGTGTGTGTGTGTGTGTGTGTGGTGTGTGTGTGTGTGTGTGTGTGTGTGTGGTGTGTGGTGTGAATGAGGCTGTGTCATGTGTGGAGGTGGGGTGCATAAGTCTGCAAGTGTGGTTTAGAAACGTTGTACAGGGTGTGGAGAGAGGGAGGGGGGTCAAAGGTCATCGAGACATGTATTCTCCTCGCTGTGCTTTCACCTCCTCCGGATGTTGGCGGCCTGGGGGTCTTCCTTCTCCGCCGCCGCCGCGAGCCCAGCCTCGGGGCTCTGTCTGCGGGGGCCTTGACTGCGGTTGCGTGGGTGAGCGGCGTTGAAGCCCGCCTTACCGGGTTTGTCCTTGGTGGCCGGCGGGCGTGCTGCTGCTGCCGGGTGCTCGGGCTCAGGGTGTGGGTGTGGGTGGGGGTGGGGGGGCCAGGGGTCGGCGGTGGGGCTCCAGGGCAGCGGAGGAGGAGGAGGCTGAAGGCGGGGTGAGGGAGGAGCAGAGGCTGAGGCTGTCACACAAGGCTCCCCAGTTCTGCTCACACTGGAGCCGCACACTGCGGGTCAGAGCCTCCTTCACCTCCTCCCCACAACTCAGCAGAATATTCACCAGCTCCACGTACGGACTGGACAGAGAAGAGAGGAGAGAGAGAGAGAGAGAGAGAGAGAGAGAGGAGAGAGAGAGAGAGAGAGAGAGAGAGAGAGAGAGAGGAAGATAACTCACGTGAAGACCAATGGTTTAATCAGTAGGTTGAATTCTGGAGAACTCTTGATGTCAACATTACTATTCGGTCGAAAAAGCAGTATACAGTCTATTCTTCTTACGATCCAATACCTGTCTGTACTGTGTGCGCCCTGAAGAATAAGAAAATCCAGTGTTCATACACAGCCTAGGCTCTGTATACGGGCTTGTTGCTAGCTACAGTGTGTCCCTTTTACCCAGTTTACAGAGCCAATTTTGTTTTGCAGCGCACAGACACTATGTTCGTGAGGAGGAGATATATACTGATTTTGACAAAAAGTGATTTTGACAACAAGTGTTTCACCAGAATCGCTGACTCTAAATGGTAGGCTAGGGCCCCCTTTCTATCTTCCAGGTTGAAATATTTTTTGAATTTTGTGTAACAAATTGAGTGTAAAACTGTTCACATGAATCTGTAGTGTATAGGCTAGTCACTAAGAACTGTTTATACCAAGGTAATGGTTCAATGGGATTCTCTGTTTTCTTCAGAGAACTTCAGTCACCACTAGGGACATGCTAGGGAGTGACAGGAATGAATGGGATGGTACTGTTACTATATACTATACATGGAAGAACAGAAGAGGCTTATACTAGCTCCAGAAAAATACAACTCCGGAAAACACGCCAAATGTTCAGTGTCTCTTGTTTTACTACTTATAGGCATATGTTTGAGTAGAATGTAACATTTTGATTTTATAATATAAACAACTGACAAAATTTCTACCAAATTCACAATAAAAAATCTTGTCATTTAGAGAATTTTCAATAAGTAATGTATATGAGATAAAGATACATTTTTCCTGGGGCTATATAGGGGAGAACGGGGAATCTGAGGCATCGGGTAATGTGAGCCACCCCCTGTATCTAGGCAACGGAAAACATTTGTGGTCATGTGAGATATATGTTTTCAAGCCCTCT